>CAUYUJ010009324.1:310241-332741 GCA_963575745.1 Prorocentrum cordatum
CAGCAGCAGCAGCAGCAGCAGTAGTGGCAGTAGTAGTAGTAGTAGTAGTAGTAGTAGTCGCCGTAGTAATAGTAGCAGGAGGAGCAGGAGGAGGAGGAGGAGGAGGAGGAGGAGGAGGAGGAGGAGGAGAGTGAGGAGGAGGGGCATGAGGCGGAGACGGATTCGACGAAGGGGCAGGAGGGCCACCCTTAAGACCATGGTCTTCTGTTCTCCCTCGGTTCCTCGTTCCCTTGGTCCACTTGCTCCTCCTCCCGCTGTCCGTTGCCCTTGTCACCCGCAGGGGCGCACAGATGACTGCGCTTCGCGAGTCGCGGCCTGGGCCGGACAGCCGCCCTTCGCCGAGGACGCGAAGATGAGCGTTCCGCGCTTCGCGGGGCGCCAAGCGCGAAGTTGGGTGACCTAGATTTCTTCATGGTTATCAATTGGCTTCCGCTGCTCCGCCACCCGCCTCTGCGTGGGGTTGACTGCCATATCGGCGTTGCAGCAGTTTCATGATGCGCGGGAGAACGGCTTCAGTTTCTATGTCTGACGACTGTGCATCTGTCGATCTTCGAGCCCTGGGAATCGGTTGCTTTCTTGGAGGAGGAGGTGGAGGGTGGAGGAGGAGGAGGACGCCGAGGAATTGGAGGTAATGCCGCGGGGCCCTGCTGTTGCTGGGCAATTTTCCTGACGGCGCCCCGGCGAGGGCCCCCCTGTGAGGCCGAAGCTTGCCAGGCCTGCCGCCGTGCTTCCTTCCACGACGCAGGGAGGTCTCGTCTTTGGGCCGCAGCTCGGGAGCCCGGCAGTCGTTCGGGACGATTCGGGCACCCCTGGCATGCTCTCGGCGAGGCGCAGCTGCTGCAAAGCACCCCGAGGCTGAAAAGCCTCCCGTCAATTTGCAGAAGCGCCCGAAAACCTCGAGCCTCAATCTTTTGAGTCTCGGAGGTCCTGGGAAAGGGCTGATCGGATGAGATTCCTGGGGGCACAGGGAGTCCAGGGGGTCGTTGGAGTCCAGTTCAGGGGGGCTCCGTCAGGTGGAGGGCCTCTTTCAGCGGCGCGCCCAGGGGGGAAGGCAGAGGGGGCGGGCCTTCGCTGAGGCCTCTGGCCTTTGATAAGCCCCGCCGCTTTCTGAGAAGGCCCGCTCCCTCTTTCAAGTATCGTTTACGCGACCCCTAGCCCCGTCCCCATTCCCATCCAGACGGCCCACCATCTCACCACCCCAGTTGGAGATTTACTTCCTCCTGGAAGGTAAACGGAAAGGCCCATCTCCCCCTTCTTGGGAGGGTACATCGGCCAGTGGGGCCCAGGTCACGCCAATGGGGATAGGGACCGGTTACGCGACACTCACTGCCCCCCTCGGCGCGGCGACGACTCCTGCCTCGAAACCCTTCCACTTCGCCTCCCATCGCGCCGCCGCGCCGCTGCCCCGCCTCGGCCCCGCCTCGGCCCCGCCTCGGCCTGCCCCCTCAGCCCCCCCCCCCGGGACGCCGACGCCGGCTCACGAGCACTGCCTCTCGCGCCTGCCCTTCCCGAGCCTCCCCTTCGACTTCGGTCGCCGTGGCCAGCCTGACACACATCCCCATGCGTAGGATTGGCATCGCCTCATCTCTGTGCCGCTCTCGAGGATTCCTTCAGTTTCTGAGGGCGCATCCCCAAGACTCGGCCGCGCGCAGCAGGGGAAGGCCTCTCGAGGAGGCCGCTCCGCAGACGGCGCCAGTCCCACACCGATCGACGGCGCTCGCGCCTTCAAAGAAGCCCCTGCCCCCCTTGCGCGCGCCGCCGGAAGATCGCCACCGCCTGGGGCTTGCTGACCTCGGGGGTGAGGGAGGAGGGAGGAGGGAGGAGGGAGGAGGGAGGAGGGGAGGAGGGAGGAGGAGGAGGGAGGAGGAGGAGGAGGAGGGAGGAGGGAGGAGGGAGGAGGAGGAGGAGGGAGGAGGAGGAGGAGGAGGAGGAGGAGGAGGAGGAGGAGGAGGAGGAGGAGGAGGAGGAGGAGGAGGAGGAGGAGGAGGAGGAGGAGGAGGAGGAGGAGGAGGAGGAGGAGGGAGGAGGAGGAGGAGGAGGAGGAGGAGGAGGAGGAGGAGGAGGAGGAGGAGGAGGGAGGAGGAGGAGGAGGAGGAGGAGGAGGAGGAGGAGGAGGAGGAGGAGGCTGGTTGGCTGCGCTGCCCCCGCCGGCCGCCCTCGGGGGCCCGTGGCGGCCCGAGGTGGCGACGTGGAGCGGCGCGGCGATGGTGTTCGCCATCGGCATCTCCAAGGACGGGGAGTCGCTGCCCCAGGCGCGCCCGCCCACCACGCTGTGCTCCTGGCCGTCCTGCGCGCTCCCTTCCGTCGCTCGGCCGCCCCCCCCCTCCCTCCCTCCCTCCCGCCTCCTCTCTTCCCTCCTCCCTCCTCCCTCCCTGCCTCTGTCCCTCCTCCTCCTCCTCTTCTCCATCCTTGTTTCTGTTCCCCGAGGACGAGGAAGAGGTGGGGGATGATACGGAGGAAAAGGGGGAGGATGACCAGTGGAAACCCAAGACTCATCAACGATGTTGAAATACACCCTCCCTCCAAGATCCCTCTTCTCAGGCTCCTACAACGCGTCATTTCCACAGAGGGAATTGCCCTGTTGGGGATCAAGCGTGTGAACATCTTGGAACGTGTCGGAAAACCATTCTCAGCACTTCAACGCAACGCGTCAACCTCACTGTTGCGTCTTGGCGATCTTGAATCTTGCCAGAACGCCGTTCCTGGGGCTTCAACACCGCGAATCAACGTGGTTGTTGCGCCCTGACAATACTGACACGCTCCAAAACACAATTTATTGTATGTTGGCCCAGAAAACCAGTGTAACTCTTTCCATTTTTACATCGAATGCACGCGGCGCTAAGGCGACAGCCAGGTTTAAACACCACCCTCCCTCAATCCGTGAAGCTCCTGCGAAATTTGAAAACGAATGTCACGGCGCGAGGCGCGAAGGCCAGAGCCGCATGTTGAAAACCACCCGACCTCGATCCATGCAATTCTCGCAGCTGCCCGCCACACGCGCAATCCTGCACTCCCCTGTGCGGGTCGTGTGTGGCGGTTCCCCCCCCCTCCACCCTTGATCAGGTGCACGCGCTTGAGCTGGGCGCGGCGCCGCCGAGGCGCTTTTGACCGCTCGCTCTGCGTGCGCGTCGCCAGAGCAACGGCTTGCAACAGACGTGCGCGGCGCGGCAGCGAGAGAGCCACATGCTGAAAATGGGCCGCCCTCGATCCGTGGAGCTCCTGCAACTCTGGAGAACGGCTGTGCGCGGCACTGCAAAGAGAGCATCCTTTTGAAAACCACCGGGTCTCAATTTGTGAAACCGTTGCCAATTTAGGGTTTAGGGTTTAGGGTTTAGGGTTTACACAACGTATTAGCGTCTGCGGACCTCGCCACGGTGTCAGTTGGTTCCCGCCAGTTGGCTTGGCTACGATCCTTTGCGAAACACGTGGGATTAGCATCGCGACGGCAAGATTTCGGGCCTGCCGATGCCGCGATCCCTCGTGAAACAACGGATTGGCGTCGCGACGGCTTGCGCGGAGCGCTTCTCCACTGTCAAACAGGTCTCAGGGGTATCTCCGGGGAGAGCGCCGGGGGGCCATTTGACAATAGGCTCCACTGTCAAAACGGCCGGCTCGAGCGCCGTCTCTTGCGCCGGCGCGGCGGCTGTCTGCCTGCGCTGTTCCGAGAGCGCTTCCGTGCGTGCCCGCTCGAAGATCGCGCTCCCTCCCGCGCGGCGGCTGTCTCCCAGACGTCCCAGAAGCGCCCATTGCGCGCCATTCGCGCGTGCCCGATCGCAGGCTCCTGGGAGCGCCTGGGAGCACCTGGGAGCGCCTGGGAGCGCCTGGGAGCGCTTGGGAGCGTGCTGGGAGCGTGCGCCTGGGAGCGTGCCGGGAGCGCCCGGGAGCGCCTGGGAGCGCTTGGGAACGCTTGGGGGCGCGCCGGAAGCGTTTGGGAGCGCCTGGGAGACTCTGCCTGGGAGCGCTTCGGGGCGCCTGGAAGCTTCGAGACCGCCTGGGAGCGCCTGGGAGCGTGCCGGGAGCGCCTGCGAGCGCCTGGGCGCGCGCCGGGAGCGCTTGGGTGCGCTTGGGAACGCCTGTGAGCACCCTGGAGGAGCGGCGACACCCGCACGATTAGCGTCTGCGGGTGTCGCGGCGGTCCCAATTGGTCGCCGCTATCGCCGAGAGCGCTTCCGTGCGTGCTCGCTCGAAGATCGCGCTCCCTCCCGCGCGGCCGCTATCTCCCAGACGTACGCCTGGGCGTTCGGCTTGGGCGCTGGCTCGGGCATGGTATCGTTTCACTATCTTTCGCAATGGCATCATTCGAGCTTGCTCACTACGTGGTGTTTTTCGTCTTGAGGGTTTAGGGTTGAGGGTCCATTAGCCCAAACTTGCAGCCCACTTGACCGTGTCCCACCCACCCATGATATTGATCTCATTGCGGTATCAACACGCGACTCGCAAAACGACGACGAGGACGACACCGATGACGACGACGTTGATATTGTTTTCAAAACGACGACGACGCGGCCGCGCAAAGACACTTGGGACGCGGCTGCAACGGCGATGCGGCCCGCGCGCCACGGCGCGCGGAGGCCGATGCAAGAGCGATGCGATGCGTGCACGCGCGGCGCCACAACGAGTAGCCCACCCCCCCCGCAGAAACTTACCGACGCCTTGGCGATGCATAAACCAGCTCGACGCGAGGCGCGCGGAATAATTCGTTGCTGGGCGGGATCGCTGCCCGCGACGCGGCGCGCGAAGGCCGATGCATGGGCGATGCGACGCGTGCGCGCGCGAAGAACCCAGCTCGACGCGATGCGCGAGGAATAGTTCGTTGCTCGGCGAGCGCGCTCCCCGCGACGCGGCGCGCGAAGGCCGCGTCAACGAGGCGCAGCTGCGCCTTCCTCCGGGAGCTTCTCGGCGAGAGGCTCCCGGGGGAGGGGGGCTTCTGGGCGGCCGTGGTCGCCCCGCCGCGCTGGCTCCGTGGTGCTTGAGCGCGCCGCGGAGTGACCGCGCGACGGGGCGGCCATGTCCGCTCGGAAACCCAGGGGGCCATGTCCAGCCTCCACGGGGCGGCCCCTGGGGAAGGGCACGGGGGCGGCTCTCAACCCGAAAGGGTCGAGGTCGCGCCCGTGCCTTTCGCGAAGGACAGTGCTGACGCCATGCCTGGCATACCGAGGCCATGAACGTCTGCCACGAGTCTGGGCGAGGGGAGTACCCTGCACTTTCGCAGGCTCTCGCAGAACGCCGCGCCCGGTACTCCGGGAGTTTGCAGATCCTCCCAGAACGCCATTCCTGGCGCTCCGAGGGCAAGGATCTGCGTGAGGGGTGCGTCTTGGGATTTGCGGATCGGGCCAGAACGCCATTCCTGGCGCTCCGAGGCCAAGGATCTGCATGAGGGGCGCACCCTGGGATTTGCAGATCCTCCCAGAACGCCATTCCTGTCGCTCCGAGGGCAAGGATCTGCGTGGGGGGTGCGCCAAAATGGGGGGCGGCCGAAGGGGGGGCTTTAGGGCGGCGGAAGGGATTTTAGGATTTAAATTTTTATAGGCTCTTAGTATTTAGGGTCTACTAGGCGTGGCTGCGAGTGCACCGTGACCGCGAACCCACCTGCGGTGGCCGCCACTCCCACCCGCGCGCCACCCCACCATAAAGATCATTTCTCCCGTCGTTAGAACCGCATCGAATACAGCGTCGACGACGACGACGACGACGGCGACGACGGATGTGCGATCCAGTTGGCACGCGAGTGCTGTAACGAGCGGGAAGAGTCGGGTCGGGCGGAAGAGGTTCTGCACGCATGCGCATGAGACGCTATTTTGGTAGAATCGGTGGATCGAGTCGCAACGGAAGGCACTTTGTATGGTAAAATACAGGATTCTGCACGCATGCGCAGGAAGTTGTATTTTTTGCAGTAGATGGAGCGGGTTTACATAAGAGGGGCGCTCTTTGTGTTGTTAAACATATGAGATTCTGCACGCATGCGCAGGAAATGCTATTTTTGCAGTCGATGGGGCCGGGTCGCGACGGGGACTGGGCACTTTGTGTTGTAAAAAATAAGAGATTCTGCACGCATGCGCAGGAAATGCTATTTTGTGCAGTAGATGAGGCCGGGTCGCAACGGGGGCTGGGCACTTTGTGCTGTAATAAATAAGAAATTCTGCACGCATGCGCAGGACATGTTTTTTTGCAATAGATGGAGCCGGTTTGCATGCGGGCCGCTTCAGCAGTAATCAGGGTTTAATAATTATAGGATTAGAGACTTAGGGTTTAAGGTTTAGGGCTTGCATTAGCGCAAGCGCGCGCTGGCTGCGATCCCCCCCGCATCAAGGTTGTCGGGGGGGATCGCTGCCCAAGCCGCGCGCGCCACGGTTAGTCGCACTCCCGCCCCAGACCACCCAGAGTGAAGCCTTCTAGGGTTTAGGGTTTCTCCCCCCAACCCCCTTATCACGGGGGGCTGTCGAAGTGGCGCGCGCAGGCGATCGCCGACGAGGCCGTGGCACTGCGCATCCACGTGAGCACGCGCGTTGGGCTGCCCCTGGCGCAGCATGTCCATGCGTTGCCGCCTCTGCCTTCGGCACTGGGTTGTGACGCTGGGGTGCGAATGCTGGGGGGCGCGCGTGCGGTCGCGGCCGTGGCAATGCGCGCCCGTGCGAGCACGCGCGCAGGGTGCATGGCGCTGGCGCGTCAGCTCGCCTCGTCGACGATGAGGCAGCTGTTGCGCTTTCGGCAGGGGGCTTCGCCGTTGGGCTGCCGCTGGCGCAGCAGAGCCACAGGGGTCCGACATTTGCCTTCGGCGTTGGAAAGCAGCACTGCGAGGGCGCTGGCGCGGCAATCCCATGGGCCCCCGTGGGCCTGGAGCGAGTGGCCGCGCCGTCGGGCTCCTCGCTGGCGGCGACGCGCACGGCAGTTGCATTCGCCCGCGGCTTTGGGTTTCGCCTTTGAGGTCGCCCCCGCTGAAGCCATTGCAATCATCGACGCAGACGCTGTCGGCGCGAGCTTCGGAAGGCGGGAGGGGGAGCGCGAGGGGGTGGGTCTGGCACCCCCTCGCTACGATGCGCGCGCGTGGCTGCGGCAGCACGTCCATGGCAGACCCCCTGGAATGCCTTGGGGGGGCTCTCTGGGAGCGCTGGGGGAGCGCCTCGACCTTTCCCCGGGATGGAAGCGCGTGGGAGCGTCTGGGAGCGTGACAGGACGCGCAGAGTGCACCGCGAGTGCGAGCCGTGGGTTGTCCATTGTGCTTGACCGTTGGCGTCGCCCCCGCTGAATCGATTGCATTGTCGACGCAGCCGCCTTCGGCGCGAATTTCACATGGCTGGAGGGGGGGCGCGAGGGGGTGGGTCTGGCACCCCCTCGCTACGATGCGCGCGCATGGCTGCGGCAGCACCTGCATGGCGGGGGAGCGCCGGGAAGCGCCGCCAGGGAGCGCTGCCGAGTGCTGGCGAATGCATGGAAACGCTTGGGAGCGCCATGGGACCGCTTGGACTGCTTAAGCGCGCTTGGGAGCGCCGGGGAGCGCTTGGGAGCACCTGTGGGAGCTTGGGAGCGCCTGGGAGCGCATGGGAACGCCTGGGAGCGCTTGGGAGTGCTGGGAGCGTGCCGGGAGCGCCTGGGAGCGCGCCGGAGCGCCTGGGAGTGCTTGGGAGCGCCCCGGAGCGCTCGGAGGCGCCAGGGAGCGCGTGGGAGCGCGCAGGGACCGCCTGAGCAGGCTGGGGGCGCCTGAGAGCGTGCCGGGAGCGCTTGGGAATACTTGGGAGCACCTGGGAGCGCTTGGGAGCGCTTGGGAGCGCCTGAGAGCATGCTGGGAGCGTGCCGGGAGCGCCTGGGAGCGCCTGGGAGCGCCATGCGCCTGGGAGCGCTTGGGAGCGCCTGGGAACGTGCCGAAAGCGCTGGGGAGCGCCTGGGAGCTCCTGCGAGTGCCTGGGAGCGCCTGAGAGCGCCTGGGAACGCTTGGGAGCGCCTGGGAGCGCCTGGGAGCGCTTGGGACGTGCGCCAGCCAAAAGGACGCCGCATGCTGTATTTTCATATGGTTTGCGGCCCCACGGACGGCCGAAAGGGCGCCGCATGCTGTATTTTCATAGGTTGGGAACCCCAGGGGATGGAGCCGACCGCGGGGGACCCGCAGGCTAGGGCTGAGGGTTAAGGGTTCCTTTCGTTAGTCGAACCAGCGGAGCCGTGCACGCGCGGCGTGCGAATTCCTCCTCAGCGCTGCGCGCTTCGTCGGTGCCACGTACGTGGAAATGGGCAGGCTCGCTGAGCGCTCGGCCAGACGCCACGGGCGACGGACGTTGCACCGCCCGTGGCTTGCAGTTTAGGGTTTAGGGTTTAGGGTCCACTAGCCCAAACTTGCAGCCCACTTGACCGTGTCCCACCCACCAATGACCCAATACATATTGATCTCGATGCGGTATCAACACGCGACTCGCAAAACGACGACGAGGACGACACCGATGACGACGACGTTGATATTGTTTTCAAAACGACGACGACGCGGCCGCGCAAAGACGGCGGGGCGGCCCCTGGGGAAGGGCACGGGGGCGGCTCTCAACCCGAAAGGGTCGAGGTCGCGCCCGTGCCTTTCGCGAAGGACAGTACTGACGCCATGCCTGGCATGCCGAGGCCATGAACGTCTGCCACGAGTCTGGGCGAGGGGAGTACCCTGCACTTTCGCAGGCTCTCCCAGAACGCCACTCCCGGTACTCCGGGAGTTTGCCATTCCTGGCGCTCCGAAGGCAAGGATCTGCATGAGGGGTGCGTCCTGGGATTTGCGGATCGGGCCAGAACGCCATTCCTGGCGCTCCGAGGCCAAGGATCTGCGTGAGGGGCGCGCCCTGGGATTTGCAGATCCTCCCAGAGCGCCATTCCTGGCGCTCCGAGGGCAAGGATCTGCGTGAGGAGTGCGCCAAAATGGGGGGGGGCGGCCGAAGGGGGGACTTTAGGAACGCGGAAGGGATTTTAGGATTTAAATGTTTATAAGCTCTTAGGTTTGAGTGGTGCGCGACGTGCCCGGCCCGCCCTGTCGACCAGCCTCGCGGTGCGAGAGGGAGGGGTTATCTATGAGGTACTGGAGTGGAGCAGCAGCAGGAGAAGTAACCGGCGCACAGCCAACCCGCAGAGTAAGGGTGGGCACCCCTCCCAAGGGTGCCCTTGCATCCTCGCCTCCTGGGTCCATCCTTGGACACATTCGTTGGCCGCGCCCCGCTCGAAACGCTTCGAAATGGGCGTCCAAGGGCCTTGCATCCTTATCGAGCATCCTTACTCTGCGGGTTGACTGTAGGCCGTGTTGGAATCTTGATCTCTCGAGACGGGGGCCTCTGCGAGGGCGGGCGGCTCCGGGGCATCGCGGGGTCTTCGCAACAGGGGCGCCAGAGGGGTCAGACGTGGTCTTCTCGGGAGGGGAAAAACACGCAGACCGACACAATTCATCGTCGATTCCCCAGATAATATGGGAAAACATGGGAAGTGGTGGGGAAGACGAAAACCCAGAAAATACGGGAAAATTTTTGGGATCCAGTTATTTGTGTGTATCTATTTGTGTGTCCCAGGGCCCCTGCATCTTCCCTCTGATGGAGGAGCCCCTTGTGTCGCGCCAGTGGCAGATTGGGGTGGTTGGTGCTTAGGATCTCCGGCGGTGCCGCCCCAGACAACCCCCACCTCCACAGTCGACTTGCATCCGATCGATCTGGCTCGATATCGATTCTGGCCGGCTCGTTCCGGTTCGATCCCAGCATTCCGACGACCCAATACGGCCCGATGTTTGCTTGTCGCCGGCGCCGTTGTGCAGCCTGGCGCGGCCGATTCGATTCGCATTCGATTTTGTGTCGATGCAGCCCGACCCGGTGCACATTTCTGTCCGATCTCGATGCCGACTGATCTTGCCCCCCCAGACCTCTCAGACCTCCGTGGCTCGATCAGGAGCGGCCACGCGAGCGCGAACAGTCTGCGAGCAGCGCACGCGGCGGTCGCCCGTGGCCGTGGCAATTGCCACGAGTGAGCGGTTCCGTGCAAGCATCGCATCAACCTTTGCGGAACGCTCCAGCCCACTCCTGGGCAATCCTCCTGCTCCAGGCCACCAAGCTCCCGCTGGGCCGAATCCGAGCTGGCGGCGTTCGAGCCTGCTGTTGTCCGATCTTGCTCAATGCGTGTTTTTTTGTTTGTTCGCGTTATTATTGTTGTTGTTGTTGTTGTTGTTGTTGTCGTCGTCGTCGTCGTCGTCGTCGTCGTCGTCGTTGTTGTTGTTGTTGTTGTTGTTGTTGTTGTTGTTGAAGATTATTACTTCTAAAGAATAATTATTGTTGGGACCCCTGGTGCGCGACCCCCCCGCCGCGCCTAGGCCGCAGCCACGTTTTCATCATTTTCGTGAGGAAGCCTCAGGCAAAACGATGTGATCCAGATCCGGTTGTTTTGTTGACGCCCGCTTTCCCTTGCAAAAAACACTATAAAATGAAATTTCTTGTTCTAACATATCCAAACTTCAAGAATCCCTTGCAAAAAATAAGGTAAAGTGGACATTCGCGCGCGCAAGACGAAATCCTTCCAAAACCTTAGTTTTCGTAGCGATTTTAACATAAAAACATCAAAAAACCAATGGTTTTTCAAAAATGTCAAAATTTCATCCCGCGCGCTCTTGCGGATTCGTAGGAAACCCAACACTTTTTAAACATTTCTGTCAAACGGGCTTTTGCGAGCAACTTTTTCGAACTTCTGCAACAACGGTTGCGCACCTGCCAGGGCCATCATCCCTGTCAAATAATACCATGCGGGACACATTCGTTTTTTCTTCGCGCGCGCACGCCGTCGTCGTCGGCCGCGGGGCCCTGAATAGTAGCCACGGTCGTCCGCATGCCACGAAGTGAAGTGTCCGAACGTCATAGGGCGGGAAGCTGGGTGTGGGTGGTGGCGAAGAGTCGTTTGGAAATTTGGTAGAGCTTGAACCGGCCCCCCCACAAAGTGGGGGTATTGCCCGCCTCCTATGAAAACCCTGGCACTGGTGAGAACGGAGTGTCCCCACGTGCTAGTAATTGTTGTTGTTGTTGTTGTTGTTGTTGTTGTTGTTGTTGTTGTTGTTGTTGTTGTTGTCGTCGTCGTCGTCGTCGTCGTCGTCGTCGTCGTCGTCGTTGTGTTGTTGTTGTTGTTGTTGTTGTTGTTGTTGTTGTTGTTGTGATTGTTGTTGTTGTTGTTGTTGTTGTTGTTGCTGCTGCTGCTGTTGTTGTTGTTGTCGTTGTTGTTGTCGTTGTTGTCGTTGTTGTCGTTGTTGTCGTTGTTGTCGTTTTGTCGCGGTCTTGTCGGTGTCTTCTCGTTTCTCTCCCGCGGCCGTCTGGAGAGCACGGGGCCCTGAGGGCTGGGGGCTCCGAACTTTGGGCCCCGGGCCTCAGCCCTGCCTTCTTTTACGTCGGGCCTGTCCTTCTACAGTCAGGAGGGGAAAAACACACAGACACAATTAATCGTCGATTCCCAGAAAATATGGGAAAATATGGGCAGTGGGGGGGAAGACAGAAACCCAGAAAATATAGGAAAATATGGGGCATCTTTTTATTTGTGTGTATTTATTTGTGTGTCCCAGGGCCCCTTCATACAGGGGGGATGTTCAAAAACAGTGACAACATAGGCATGGGACGATTTTTTTGAGTATTCTTTGAACCATCTCGGAGCATTTTAGGATTATGTGTCTGGTGTTTCGTCCACAATCCCCCTGGAGGGGGACGGGCCCGACCTAGGCCTTCTCCTCTTCCTCCTTCTCCCTATCACTTCTCTCGCCCCTCCTCCCCGTGCCCCCCTGCCCCAGGGCTCGACCCAGCGGTGTCTTGGCGATCTCGTGGGCCGCTCTTTCGTTCCGCTCCCGCTGCGGCGCAGCGGCGGGGCGGAGGCACAACGCGGGGAAACGCGGGCGAAACGACGGCAAGCACCGTTTGGGTCGAGCCCCGCCCCGCCCCCCGTCCCTCGGCCCGAACGAAAGGGGGGGATAGGGAAAGGGGGGGTACGAAATCTGCTGCATGCAGCTGGTTTCGGCCCCGCCGCCGGGCCCATTCCTCGATTCATGGGCGCCTCCCGGCGCCGGGAGGCGCCGGGGAAATCAGCTACGTGAGCTGATTCTCCCCTCCCCCCCCCTTTGCTATCCCCCCTTTTCTCCCGGCCCGAGTCCCCCGTCGCCCTCCCTCTCCTCGCCGCGTGGAGTTACTCCGGAGGGGGCCTGCCCGGAGAGACGGTGGCGACGACGGAAGCGACAGAGGCCCGAGCGCGGCGGCGCGCCCATGTGGGGGCAGGGTAGGGGGGACAGCGGGGATTCTCGGAAGACTCGGAAGGGCTTTCGGCTTTCTGATAATCAGCGGAAAGCCTGGGGTGTGTGAAGTTGCGGCTTCAGTTGCGATGCGTCGTTGGCAACATCGATGGCACGAACGTTTTTTGGTCGCCTGCAGCTCAAGGGCCCTGGTAAGCCATATTGTTGTAGGAGGCAAACTTACGAATGAGAAGATGGGCAATCGCTGGGCGGCAGAGGGTAACCACAGAGTCTCGCTTTCACATTCGTTCTGAAAAAACTGTTGCTCGTTGTCGATAGGCCATCACACGAACTGGCACCGCAGCGTGCGGAATTCTGAAATCCAGGGCTACCCACTGTCCATCAATCTCGAGCTTGGCTAAAAACAGTACACGAAGCTGGCAACCGGCGTACGTTAAGCTTCTCGCGGTGCGCCGACAAGCATACAGATGTGAAACACAGGCTCACAGCATATGTATTCAGCATCGATCGGACAAGCTCACCCCCAATGATATCATCACCATAACCATATCTCCCAAGTCGTAGTCCAGATAGTCAATAACATATCATTGCAGTCGTCGGTCTTGGGTGACATGTTTATGTGAAACATCACGTGGCCATTATAGCTAAACGTATCGGCGCTCTATCCATTCTTTCTGTCAGCGCATCAGCTATCATGAACTTTGTCGACACCAGACTAGCTGCACCGTAGACTTGGCAGCGGCAGCCATTTTCTCGATCATTTCGTTCTCTAGCAACCCCCGCAGACCGATCAAATCCTATACCAAACGGCGTTCAGCTTGCAACTTTGATGCTCCTTCACGGTGTCCAGTATCAAACAAAGAAGCACAACCCGTCACACTCTGAGTTGGGAACAAACTCGTGTCGATCTCGTCGATGTTCAAATTCGGAAACAAGATGTTGAGAACCGATGGTCTCACTACATTGGCAGCACCCACCGAATGCAGCGGAAAGTACTGCGGCACACGTTTCGAATGGTAGCGGATCGCCAGTCCACCAATGCAGCTTTGCCCTCTCCGTTTTTGAGCACGTATTTGGACGAGAGACGAGGAGGATGAGGAGGAAAAGGAGGAGAAGGACGAGGAGGAGGAGGAGGAGGAGGAGGAGGAGGAGGAGGAGGAGGAGGAGGAGAAGGTGGAGGAGGAGGAGGAGCCCTACTGGGAGTTTGGGGGGCGTCTCCTAACGGCCTTTTGGAGGTCTTGGAGACCTCCTTGGGCCTCTTGGGGACGGGCGTTGTGCAATTTCTGCTTGTCTTGGTCGTTCCTGACACGTCAAAGATCACGAGCCCGGCTTGGATCTTGGCCTTGAGTCGCTTCGGGGCCTCCGAAGAAACTGCAGTCCTCCTCTCGGCGTGCACAACACCAGACAGTTCCGTTGACCTTGTCGTCAAGCTCGTCGACGTTCGTCCATGCGGCGTCGTGAAACACGAGAGTACACAGCTGTCCCTCCATTGTGGGAATGGTGATCGCCGGCGTAGCGCTTAGTCTCGGACAATGCGATTCGTCTCGATGAGGTCTGCAACCGTCGACGATTTCTGCACCCGTTGGGACACTGAAACTCCAGCTGCTAGATCAGGGCGGGACTGAGTCGCAAGCCTGCCCAAACTTCCGACCAGGCTCTGGTTCTCGGCAGTCTCGATCTCTGTAACCAGACATGCTAAATCTTTTCTTGCGTTCTTTGCGAATCTCCAGCGGCTCGAGCTTCTCGGCAAAATGCTTTGAGACATACAGGTGAATCCATCTGATCTGCACACTGATTATTGGCACATAGTGTGAATCCCAAATCTTGCCAACCACCAGTTGGAAAGCAATCCTTGATGATCTCGCAGCTGGTGGCGGCGCTGGCGGCGATCAACAAATCATCCACGTGAACACACAATGGCTTGTAAAGTCCCATCTGATCCATGTCCCACGAGTAAAGCTGGATCCACCAAGCTCTACAAAATCTTGAGATGTTGACCATCCAAGCCTACAAGCTTGACCTTGAGCAGCGCGGTCTTCAGCATAGCCCACCACTGCCGGGGAGCGGTAAACAAAAACGGAAGATGCCTTTCGGCAATGCGAAGGATTGGTACCGAGCAGAAGTCCAGGCAGACCTCGAGGCGGCTGCTCCACGAACGGCTGCGTGTCTCCGGGCTGCTCCTCGCCCTGCAGGACGGCCGACATGATGTCCGCGGATACGGGCTCCCATCCACGACTGGTGGCCATGATGAGATGTAGCAGCGAATCTGTGCGAATCGTGCCAGTTGGCAGACTGGGATCTCGATGACTTCCAGCACGTGGAGGGGCCTTCGCGTTCACAGGAATTGGGTTGGCCTCCGTGCGGATGTTGGCGCTCTTGTCGCGAGGCACGAGCCTTGATGGCCAGAACCTGTTTTTGTGGTTGTCTTGGCGAGCTTACTCAGATTCTTCTGGTGAAAACGCCTCGACAGATCCGAGCTTCTTCCTTTCCTCCCAGTGCTCCGCAGGTGCCTTCTGGTAGATGGGCTTCTGGTCGTCCAGAATTTCCTTCGGGGCGATCTCCTTGTCTTGTAGCCTCTTCCTGAGCCTTTCGCTTTGCGCTTGAGCTCCCTTCAGCATGACCGCGAAGCTCGAGTTGGTTGTAGTCCTCTCGTCGCCCTCGTCATCGGTGATGACGTAGTATTGACCTGTTTGTCGCACTGCTTGTCGTGCGGCTTGCCGTGCTGCTTCCGCTTGTTGTAGACCCACTCGGATGGAATGTGGCACATCCTCCATAGGGCTGTATACCGCTCGGCGCCGTTGGAACTCCTCGCGATCCCAGCCGGCGTAGTTCGGGTCCGATCGAGGCTGAACTTGGTCAGGTCGTGTTGCCGGTGCCGTGGACGATGATGATGATGGTGTCGTTGTAGATGGTTGAACTGGGAGCTCGACCTCGTCAGCAGGGAGCTCAACGTCACCAACCCTTGGTGGCACAGCTTCAGCTCGGCGGACCAGCGTTTAGATCCACAGCTTCGTCTTCGGGTGGCGGCTCTTCTCCACGTAGATATTCGTACTCCAGGTCGGCGCTCACATGGGTATGCCGGTGTAGACGCTGCAATTTTCTTTAGTCGTGACTGGCCGAATGTGTTCGGGAGCTACGAGCAAACCACCATGCAATATCCAGTAGTTCTGGCCTTGCTTGCCTACGATCACAGCCGGACGCAGCCTGGTACCTTTCTCGCGGTAGTAAAAGTAAAGTCTTCCTTGCTCAAGATGATGCGGATGTACTCGACCAAGTACCGCCTTTCTGAGAGGGCTGTCGTTCTGCATCTCAATGAAACATTGCGAGCCGCTGGCCGCATCTTGAGCTGCCTCTCCATGGGTTGCATCTGGGCTCCTTCATATGCTGCGTCTTGTTGAGCTCCATCGACTAGATCGGCAGGTAGGCGAGCACTCTTGCCGAACACCCACTGCTCTGGGCTGAATCCGCCTTGACGGCGTAGTGCGTTCTTGGCTCTGGCGACGACCGAGGCTACGATGCGAATGTCTGACTCTCTGCACACTGCAGAGTGTGCGATCGTCCTCTCGGCTACCTCCTTCCGCCAGCCTCCTCGTCGTTCGGTACGTCCAGGTACCACGGTACAGTGAAACTTGTCCAGCACCTCCTGAAACACCTCAAAACCCAAGCTCCAAATCCACAAACACACTGGACAGATGTCCAGCACAACAAGCCCAACTTGGCAATATCTGAGTCAAACCCTCACCAAGGTCTCATAATCATGACTCTCAATCATACCAACAGCGTGAAAGGTAGTACTACCGCTCCCATCCAGTCTCCAAATAGTTCACCTCGCTTGGGTCCAGGAAAGCCAGGGAGGGGGACGGAACGGAGGGCTCTGGGATTGGATACCGACGCCGCACACGGCATCGGTTTCCGGGGCTCTCGTGTCATGATCAACTCATTGAAATCGTTTTGTCTGCTAGCACCGCGCACGAGCGCGTGCAGTGCAGGGTTGCAATCCACGTTCGCCCCGCCTTCGATTATCCTCGCAGGGTCGTATTGCGCAGGGTCGGCCAGCAGCATAGCGCTTACACTTGGAGGAAGGGGAGGGGACAGAGAGGAGGGGTAAATTGGCGGGGACAGTCGTGGTGCCCAGGCGTCGAGCCTGGTCGAATCTGCTCTCATGCAGACTGGCATCGAGCTGCTCGTCGACCTGGTGTCAATGGTCCTGATGCTCCTCCTCAACAGGTGCGTTGCTCTCTGCAGGGTGGACGTGGAGGATATGATGTAGCACCAGCGAAGTGAGGCTTTCTGGTGCTGGGGAGATGTGGCATCATGGCCTACCCAACAACCCGCGATGGTGATGCCATCATATTGGGTGCCGTCTATGCACACCCAGTTGATCCCTGCCTTGCCGAAGGGGCACGGACTGTTCTGACATGGTGAATTTTGTCCAGGTGAGTCCATGGTGATAGGGATCGTCGGTACACTACCAGGGGGGTCTTTCTCAGAAGAGAGACCGTGCGCTGTTGGCACCGCGGCGTCGCTGCCAAAACTATCGCCCAATGTTTAGTGATAAGTTGATGAGGACGAGCAGGAGGACGAGGACGCGGATCAGGATGACGATGCTGATGATTATGATGATGTTGATGATGATGATGAGGATGATGATGATGCTGATGATGATGTTGATGATGATGATGATGATGATGATGATGATGTAGTGGTGATGATGATGGTGACGATGGCGATGACCATGGCGATGACGAGTATGATGATTGTGATGATGAATATGATGTTGATGCTGCTGATGATGATGCTGACAGTGACGATGCTGATACTGATGATGATGCTGATGCTGACGCTGCGGATGCTGCTGATGACGAAGCTGCCGATGCATGTGATGTATGGTGATGGCAATGACTGGGGATAGTGATAATAAAGATCATGACGGCGACGATGATGCTGATGATGTCGATTCTGATGCTGATGATGATGTTGATGCTGCTGCTGATGACGATGATGATAATGAGGTTGCTGATGCTAATGATGATGTTGCTGATGATGCTGTTGATAATGATTATGCTGATGAGGAAACTGATGTTGAGGGTGCAGCTTATCTGGTTGATTGTGATGCTGGCGATGAGGATGATGGCCATGACGATGACGCCGCCTACGACGACGGCACATACAACAATAACGAGGATGGTGATGGTGGGTGTGGTGACGATGATGAGATGCTGACGATGAGGATGATGATGATGAGGATGATGATGATGATGATGATGACGATGATGGCTTCAACGACGATGACGGTGAGGTTGATGGCAAGGATGAGGATGCTGAATTTGACGACCATGATGGTGGCGATGATTGTGCTGCTGATGTCGATGATGCTAAGGATGGCAATGGCGGGTATGATTATTATTGCTGGTTTTCTTAATCGTATCCTTCTTTTTATGTCACTTGTTTACATTACTACGATTGCTATGATGTCGTTATTCTGAACACTATCCGTATAACCCTTGTTTGTGCTACTATGATTGTTGCTGCTGTTGTTATCATTGAAAGAGCGTGTTCTACCGCTGCTGGCGGAAAACCGGGGGGGGTCACTACCTGTTCGAACCCCTCCCCCCCCCCCCTCCCCCTCCCCTACGGAAAACCGGGGGGGGTCATTACCGGTTCGAACCCCTCCCCCCCCTCCCCAGCTCATCATGAAAAGGGGGGGGGTCACTACCGGTTCGAACCCCCCCTCCCCTCGAACTCGAAAAGCGGGGGGGGTCACTACCGGTTCGAACCCCCCCCCCCTCCCCCTCGAAAACCGAGGGGGGGGCGGACAGTGGTGGGGACGGTGGTGGTGGGGACAGTGGTGAGGGGACAGCGGGACAGTGGTGGGGACAGTGGGACAGTGGTGGGGACGGTAGTGGTGGGGACAATGGTGAGGACAATGGTGGGAACAGTGGGGACAGTGGGACAGTGGTGGGGACGGTGGTGGTGGGGACAGTGGTGTGGGGACAGTGGGAATGTGGTGGAAACAGTAGGACAGTGGAGGGTACAGTGGTGGTGGGGACAGTGGTGAAGGCGGTGGCGAGGACGGCGGTGGGACAATGGGGCAGAGGTACAGTGGGGACAGTGGTGGGGACAGTGGGGATAGTGGTGGGAACAGTGGGACAGCTCAGTGGTTCGAACCGGTAGTGACCCCCCCTCTGGTTTTCGAGAGGGGGGGGGGTGTTCGAACCGGTAGCGACCCCCCCCGATTTTCGAGTTCGAGGGGGGGGGGGGAGGGGTTAGGGGAGGGGGGGGTTTGCCGGGGAAGGGGGGGGGGTCCAGCAGGGGGGGGGGATTTTCGGGGGGGGGGGGGGACGCCCGGGTTCCAGAGGAAAAGGGCGGCAATTTTCCACAGTAAAGCGGCGGTGGATCACGCTCTCTCTTATCATCGTTATATTTCTTCTTCTTGTTGTTATCACTATGTATCGTCAGTGCTCAGTTATTTAGTTATTTATTCTTTATTATTCAATCGAATGGTTCTGGCCAATCCTGCCAGCGTGTCTAGATTGTGGGTCAGAGTCTTCAGCGATGCATCATGGGGTATCTTGGGAGCGCTGTCGGGGTCTTCTAGGGGATAGTTTTGGGGCCTCAATTGGGTGCCTCTCAGGGGCCTCGTGGGAACCTCTTGGGGTCTCTCGGGGCCTCCTGGGGGCTCTTGGGTGCCTCTTGGGGCCCTCTTGGGGCCTCAGGACAGTCTTGGTGGGGCCCTCTTGGGATGTCTTGGGTGCCTCTTGTGCCGTCTTGGGGCCCTCTTGGGCCGTCTGGGGGCCGTCTTGGGGGCCGCTTGGGCTGTCGTAGGGCGATCGTCGGGGCCTCTTGGGCCGTCTTGGAGCGTCAGAAAGCCGAACTGGCGAGAATACCAACAGCCTTGGAAAATCAATGATTTGGACCTCTGGAGGGGCATGGGAAGCCTCTTGGAGGCCTCTTGGTCTTGGGGCCGTCTTGGGCGTCTTCGAGCGAACTTTCTGCGACTTCGGGCCCTATGGGACCTTCTTGAGGGCCTCTTCAGACTCTCTTGGCCCGTCTTGGGGCCTTCTTGGACCTGTCTCGCGAGGAGACGACCAAAGGCCTATGGGGGCACGCGGCAAGCCCCAGAAGGTTTGGCAACTCGGGGTCCGGGCCCTTCTGAGACTCCTTAGGGTTGAGCACTGAGGCTTCAGGGATTCGGAAGAGGACCTGAGGACGCCGACTCCGTGCCCAGCGGCACGGCGGTGAATTATTATCATTACTATTCTTCTTCTTCTTCTTCTTCTTCTTCTTCTTCTTTCTCTCTTCTGTTATTAGTATTACACGTATTATTAGTATCAGTATTCTTGTTAGTATTCTGAATACGATGATGATTGGTGATGGTGGGTATGCTCTTGGTGGTGGTGAGGATGAACATGCACACAAACAACGTATGGTGATGATGCTGATGATGCTGATGATGCCATTGTCGGTGCTGCTGCTGATGATGATGCCGCTGGTGTTGTTGTTGCTGCTGCTGTTGCTGTTGCGGTTTTGTTTTTAGCATTGATGTTGTTGTTGCTGTTGTTGCTGGTGCTGTTGAGCTCTCACTACTGAAGACTAAGTATTGTTGATCCCCCCTCCGGTGCACATTGTTTTTTTCAATTGAAGTGCCCTTCCCGACGCGCGCACCCTGTTCTTTGTCGGGGGAAAGTCTTCCTCCTCAAACTGCGTTGTTGGCCCCCGGGTTACAACAACAATGGCTCCTGCTTGAGAGTTCCTCACACTTGACCCCCGCTCCCGCCCGAGACTTCCTCGCATGTTCTTCAGGAATCGCGCACACGCTTGGGACTTCCTTACAATTCATTCAGGAATCGCTCTCTCGGCGCTCTTGAGTCTCGCTCTCGCTGGAACTTGCTTGCAGTTTACTCAAGAATAGCGCCCTTGCGTTGGCATTTTCAGCAATTTACTTAAGCGCCGCGCTCCCGACACTCAGGCACCCAGGAGTCGCGCTCACGCTTAGGACTCCCTCCCAGATTATTTAGGAATCGGGATCTCGCTGCCCTTCGTAGCTTCGTTGCAGCCCTTCGTGGCCTACTCGCTGCCCTTCGTGGACCCGTTGCAGCCCTTCGTGGCCCCCTCGCTGCCCTTCGTGGCTCCCTCGCTGCCCTTCGTGGCCCCGTTGCAGCCCTTAATGGCCCCCTCGCAGCCCTTGGTGGCCCCCTCGCTTTGTTTCGTGGTCCCGTTGCAGCCCTTTGAGACCCCCTCGCTGCCCTTCGTGGCCCCCTCGCTGCCCTTCGTGGCTCCCTCGCTGCCCTTCGTAGCCCCGTTGCACCCCTTAATGGCCCCTTCGCTGCCTTCATGGCCCCGTTGCAGCCCTTCGTGGCCCCCTCGCTGCCATTCGTGGCCTCGTTGCAGCCCCTCGTGGCCCTCTCGCTGCCATTCGCGGCCCTGTTGCAGCCCCTCGTGGCCCCCTCGCTGCCCTTCGTGGCCCCGTTGCAGCCCTTGGTGGCCCCCTCGCTGCCCGTCGTGGCCCCATATATGTATGCCCTTCGTGGCCCCCGCTCGTCCGCGCCCGTCGTGGCCCCATATGCATGCCCCTCGTGGCCCCGCTGTCGCCCTTCGTGGCACCCTTGCAGCCCTTCGTGGCCCCGTTGCTGATGCCCGTCGTGGCCCCCGCTCGTCCGCGCCCGTCGTGGCCCCTTGTGCATGCCCTTCGTGGCCCCCTCGCTGTCCTACGAGGCCCCGTTGCTACCCTCAGTGGCCCTGTCGTTGCCTTCTGTGGCCCCGCATTATCTGCCCTTCGTGGCCCCCGCTCGTTCGCGCTCTTCGTGGCCCCGTACGCATTCCCTTCGTGTCCCCGCTGTCGCCCTTCGTGGCCTACTTCGTGCCCTTCGTGGCCCTGCTATCGTTTTCTCTCTCGCTCTCGCTTTCGCTCGTCGTCGTTGTCGTCGCCGTCGTCGTCGTCGTCGACGTCGTCATCGTCGTCGTCGTGGTCGGTCCCCTGTCCGTCCCTCTTTGGGTCGGGTTGCCGCCGATCAGCGCTGCCGCTGGCCAGGCCGACGGTCCGCGGCCGCTCCGCTGCTTGGTGGGGCCCGGCCTGCAGGGAAGAAAGGTATACCCCCCGAAAGGGGTACGATCGAAGACGAAGAGGGCGGGTATCGAGGGTTTGGGAAATACGCGTTAACGGACACTCGAGCAGATAAGAGCGAACAGTCTTAAAATGATTGATGTTGTCGCTGCTGCCTCTGTTGTTGTTGCTGCTGTTGATTGTCGTTGTTCGCAAGGGCACATTGGGGGGCTGGTTGTTCCGCCCCCCGCCCCCCCGAGCAACGCGCAACGCCACGGGAACCCGAAGGGGCCCCGTGGCGTTGCGCGTTTCCACGCCTTGATAGGTACGCCCCCACGAGGATCGTGGCTCCATGGGGAGCTCCAAGTAGGGTCCGCGTGTGTCCCCCAACCCATGCCGGCACGCCGCTCACGACTACGACTATTATTTCATTCTATCACATTCTGCTATATTGCATTAAATTACAATGTTTTCTTCATTACATTACACTTCAAACCACTGCGTTCCATTGCGTTACACTACATGACATTACAATACAATACATATATATACACATTACATTACCACTACTACTACTACTACTACTACTACTACTACTACTATTACTACTACTACTACTACTACTACTACTACTACTACTACTACTACTACTACGACTAATCGTATTACGATTACTACTGCTATTGTTATTACGATTATCCATTCCATTACTATTGTTTTTAAAACTTCATTTCCATTACTATTCGTACTACTACAACTACTTTTTTACGACTACTCCACTACTGCTGCTGCTACAACTGCTAGTGCTGCTGCTACTACTACTACTGCTACTACTACTACTACTACCACGTCTACTACTACTACTACTACTTCTGCTACTGCTACTACCACTACTACTTCTACTACTACTACTACTACTACTACTACTACTACGTCTACTACTACTACTACTACTACTACTAGTACCACTACCACTACCACTACTACGACGAGTATTAGTATTACTACTGCTGCACGTACTACTACCACCTACTATTAATACTACTAGTACTTGTACTCGTAGTAGTAGTAGTAGTAGTAGTAGTAGTAGTAGTAGTAGTAGCAGTCGTAGTAGTAGTAGTAGTAGTAGTAGTAGTAGTAGTAGTAGTAGTAGTAGTAGTAGTAGTAGTAGTAGTAGTAGTAGTAGTAGTAGTAGTAGTAGTAGTAGTAGTAGTAGTAGTAGTAGTAGTAGTAGTAGTAG
>CAUYUJ010009324.1:335241-367741 GCA_963575745.1 Prorocentrum cordatum
ATAGGAACCCACAGGGATCCCATGGGGTACTGAAGGGATCCGGACAGAACCCATAGGAACCCGTAGGGATCTCATGGGGTATCATAGGGATCCCCACAGAACCCAACAGGAACCCATAGGGCTCCCCCATGGGGCCCTGTAGGGGTTAGGATCCCAGAGGATCCCCATAGGAGCCCACAGTGCTCCCTGTAGGCGCTCTCGGAGTGTCCCAGGAGCGTTCTGCGAGGGCCGCGACGCCCGAGACATCCTCCAGATAGGGGGCCACATGCGAACCCTACCCCTACCCCCCACGATTTCTGAGGGGGAGGGTGGGGTTCACTTGGTTCGGGAGCTCCCGAGTGAAGTGAACCCCCCCCCCCCTCAGAAATCGTGGGGTGTAGGGGTAGGGTTCGCATGTGGCCCCCTACCAGAGCCGCCGAATCTCCGAGATTCACCACTTCTTCTCGCCCGATTTTCTGTCTTCGTCGTGGCTGTGCCTCCTGGGGATCCTGCACTCGTGTTAAATCGGGCCTGTCCCTCTACATGGGAACTGTTCAAAAAAATAGTGAAGACATGGTCTGGGGACTATCTTTTGACTGGTCTTGAACATTTTGGGTGTATATATTGGGGTATTTCTAAAATCTTTCGTCCAAAAATCCCCCTGTACTGTAGGTTCGTGTCGTGTCGACCGGCGGCGACCCCAGCGCGGGCGTTCAAGGTTGAACGCCGCCGGCGACCCAGAATAGGTCGATGTTGAAGAATCGGACGTCTCGGGAAGGGCCGATCGTTCAAGGTTGAACGATCCCTGCGGTGTCAGAAACCAACGCCGAAGTCGGCACGACGCGAACCTGCCGTAGGAGGACAGGCCCGACTTAGCACTCGTGCGCAGATCCCTGGCGCCCCTTCGGTGCCCAGCCCTCCGGCCGGGGCCCGATGGGAGCGCGCCCGCCGCCCTGGGGCCCGCCGAGCACGCCGCTTTTAAAAAGTCGGGCCCGCCCCTCTGCTGAAGGCATCGTCAAAAACAGTCCAAACAGATAGTCCTCCTCCTCCCCCTCCTTTCCTCCTCCTCCTCCTCCTCCTCCTCCTCCTCCTCCTCCTCCTCCTCCTCCCCCTCCCCCTGTGCATGTGGCTCAGCCTCCCGAGCGTGCGCGCGGCCCCCGCGCGGACGGTCGCTCGCCGCCGGGTTATGATGTGCCAAACTCCTTTAGCCTTGATCGCCAGAAAGAATTTCGAGCGCCGTGAAAGTACCCAGCAAGCTCGAGGCTTCTCACGTGTCGGGCCCCGGGAGACCTTCGTCCGACACCGTTTCGACACTGTTTCGACACTCTTTCGACACTCTTCCGGGTGCTCGAAATTATTTCTGGGATGTGGTCCTTAAGTACGATGTGAGCAACCTAAGTCTGGGGACGATCTTTGGAGCATCTTTCGATTCTTGTTTAGAGATTCTGTTTGGAGTATTTTTGATTCTTTGTCCAGAATCCGCCCCTAGAGTCCAAAAATATGGTCTGGCGCGGGCGAATGCTGCTCCCCCGCCTTGCCTCGCAGCCATGAGTGCAAGCGCAATAGGCTCGCAGCACCGCGGTCGCCCTCTTTTTGCCTCGCAGTCACCAGTGCAGTTTCCCCCCATTGCCCACCTTGGCCTTCCCCTGTCTGGCTCCAGAAGGCTCGCAGTGCAGACCCGCGACCTTTCACAGCCTGACCGCCTGGAGCGCGGAAAAAAAAACGAAAAAAGACAGTTCCAAACTATAGAGTCTGGGGACGATCTTTGGAGCACTTTTCGATGACTTGTTTTAAAGATCGTTTTTTGATGGGACTTTTCTATTCTTTGCCCAGGCGCCAGACCCTGAAGACTTCCTTATCCTATGAGGGCGGCGCTGCGATCCATGGCCAAGCTTCGATTGGAGTTCCACCGCCCTCCAGACCCTGGCTTTCTTTTTTAAGGCTTCCTTGTCCAATGCCCACACCGTATTACGGGGGAGGATTTTCAGCCTCATTTCAATAGAGGAAAAACCACCCGGACCGGACCATTGGCGTTTAGTAATCCGCCCATCTGGGGGGACAGGCCCGCCGAGCGCGCTGTGCCTCTCCGCAGGGCTTCTTCGGCTCTGGCCGCGCGGCGCGCCGAAGGGCGCGGGGCGGCGGCCCGGCTCCCCCTCGGGGGTCACGCCAGCGGGGGCGCGCGCGGCCCGGCTCCCCCTCGGGGGCAACGACAAGGGGGGGGGGGGCCCTCCTCCTCCTCCTCCTCCTCCTCCTCCTCCTCCTCCGGGGCCGCCACAGAAGCGCCTCGGGGCGAAAGCGGGCTCCAGGGTTTTTTTTGTTCCAAGCCGCCTCGCCTAGGTACTCCAGATTTCGTGATAAAAGGGAGGGGGTCTGGACCCTCCAAGACAAGCCATTTCAGACCCCCCCCGTGGGAGAACCCTCCAAAACATCGTCCCCAGACCCCCCCAGGCCCTCCAAGATAGCTTGGGAAAGACCCCCTCCGAAATGAGACCCCCCTCCTTTTATTACGAAATCTGGAGTAAGTCGGCTTGCACGAGTGCAGACGCTGCGGCCTGCAGCCCAGAACCGTGGGAGCGCAACCAACAAATCAGAAGCATTGGCCTGGAGGGGAGGAGGAGGAGGAGGAGGAGGAGGAGGAGGAGGAGGAGGAGGAGGAGGAGGAGGAGGAGGACGACGAGCTGGAGCAAGAGTGGTCCAGACCTTCCGGGCCCACGGAGCGAAACAAACATGGTGCAGCTGGATGTCCGGGGGCGTATCGACGGCGAGGGGGGTCTCATGGCCCCGCCCCGCCCAGGATCGTGCGGATTCGCTGCCCGGGGCCTATCGCCGATCTATCGGCGATGCATCGCCAGCTCCAGGCCGCTGTCTCCCCTCCCTCTGCCTTGGCCCCCCCCTGTCGTTGCCCCCCGCTCTCCCGCGGCGGCTCCCGGTGCCGTGGGCAGAGTGCCCTCCTGGGCTCCTGGCGCCGAGGCGGGCCCTCTCCCCTGTCCTCCTCCCTCCTCCTCCTCCTCCTCCTCCTCGTCCTCCTCCTCGTCCTCCACCTCCTCCTCCGCCTCCTCCTCCTCCTCCTCCGCCTCCGCCTCCGCCTCCGCCTCCGCCTCCGCCTCCGCCTCCGCCTCCGCTGTCCTCCTCCCTCCTCCGACTGCCCTCCCTCCATCCGGCTTCTCGGCGCTGCCCAAAGCGACCCCGTGAGCACCAGCTGTCGGCTGAAGCCCTGCACGCCGCCACGCTGGTCCTGGGCAGGCTGCGCTGCCCGGCGGAAGGGGACGAGGAGGGGAGAAACAGGCAGACGACGACGAACGCGCTGGCGGGAGGCCAGGGCCGGCGGGGCGGGCGGGCGGGCGGAAGAGGGGCCAGGCGGAGACAGCAGGCAGGGGCCCGCTCAAAGTCGGAGTAATCGAGTTCGAGACGGACACTTCCCAAATTGGGTTCCACACAAGAAAGTTGGAGTTCAAGCAAGATTTCTGTGGATGTTAAAGAGGCTATAGGAATACATATTTCTTCATCCAGCACCGCATTATCGAAAAGAAAAGCTGCGATCCAGAGGATGTCAAACTCTGGCGGAAGAAATGTACAGTATGCGTAAACTCCATCAAATTCGCGGGGGTCAGATGTATTGCAGACATGACTTTGAACGGCATTGCCAGCGAGGTGCTGGGGGAGGTAGAGGCGGGCATCGATGAGTGGACGTGGAAACGCCAAAACATCGTAGATATGCGAAGCGCACAGAGGTCATGTACCCCAAGCCTTTATCTACAACTTGTTTTTCGATGCACTATCGGGAACGTTCGCAACTTCTGTTCCGTGAGATCGGAAATCGGTGTTGGGATTCCATTGCATGTGCAGACGCTCCGAGCAAAAACCACACAACTTTGACCACATACGGTGGCCACACTTGGCTTGGAAATGGTATGACCAACGGAATAAACAGATTTGGTTCGTTATTGCGCACAAGCAAGAATCACCGATGTTTCCATGCCGTGAATTGCAGAATTGCGGCAGTGGAGGTTGATCTCTGTGGAGAAGCATGTGAAATCATGGGTGTCTACGTGCCTCATCGTAGAAACAAGGGCTGTTCTGCGAAAGCTGTGTGTTCGAACCTAGACGACCTCATCTACTGGGGGAGTTCCAAATGCTCGCGGCCTTTGACAGGGACTTCAACGCGGAAATGGGCGCACACAACGGCAAGAAAGGTAACGATGTCTTGGGGCCAAGCTTGATTTGAAAACGGACCACCAGGGGGCAGCTGCTCTTGCATTCATATTCTGGTGTTGGCCAACACTTTCGCTGTCGCAGGCGCAGGGGGTTTAGGGACGCAAATGCATGCAAAGCTTAAGAAGCAGCTCGACTATCACTCATGAGATCGAGAGTGCATCAACTGCTATCATGCTTGTCACTCGTGAAATACCTGCTCAGATCACAAGCTCGTCGAGCTCCGCATGGCGTGCATTGCAACAGTAAAACATGAACTTATGCGGAAACGCCACAGCAACTGGAGCACGCCGACGAACGCAGCAAATCATGGTAACATGTTGGACGCCAGGGGCGATGAAGGTACGAGCGTTGGACCCGCGACATCGGGCAGGGCCGACGCTTTTGAACTAAGCATGGATGCGCCATTGAACGAACTGATCTACCAGAAGGCTAAACAGTGCACCGCTCGCAGCTATGACAAGGAGCTAAATTTTGGCAGTGCGAGAGCCGGTGGCTCAAGCGAGCGCCGAGGGCCACGGCCCGGAGCGCGGCCCTCGGCGCGCCCCCCTCCCTTCCCCCTCGCGCCCCCCCCCTTCTGCGGGCGCGCCGCATGGCGGCGAGCGCCCCCGCGGCTGGATGCAGTTGCGATGGCTCGTGCGGGACCTGGGTGGCCCAGGTGGGGGAGGCAGCGACGGCGGCCTTCGCCCAGGAGGGGAGCGCCGACGACTCTTTATCTCCGCCGCAGGCCCCGGGAGCTGCCGCCGCAACCCGCCCGCTTGTCAATGGGGGGCGGCCCCGGCGCGCAGCATGGGCAGACGCGCGAGGCACTGCGCCTCCTCGTCGCCGAGGAGACTGCGCTGATCCAGAGGCTGGTGCAGCGCCCGGCCCCGGTGGAGGCGAATCGAGCGCTCGAGGCTTATCGCGCCGCGGGGGCCAACCGTGTCCTCGGCGGCCTCGACGACGTCGGCGACGGCGCCCCCGAGGGCTTGGGGTGCGCCTTCCTGCCGGGGCCCCTCGATGAAGTACTTGGCCCGTCCTAGTGCCGGCCAAGGAGGTGGAGCTTCGGTCTCGTCCTCGCGCGCAGATTCAGAGGCGCGAGGAGACGCTTCGACGGACACAGGCGGGCCCAGATGCTTCGGAGGGTCCTCCTGAGGGAATGCCCCGGCGCATCGGTCGCGACGCCTGCGCCCTGTTCAGAGGGGGGCCCGACGATGATGGCGACGGTGGCCGTGGACGTGGCCCGCCCCGCGCGAGAGCCCGGGGCCGACGGGGTAGCCATAGCTGCGGTGGGGCAGGATGCCGAGCGGCTGGCTGGAACCCCGACGAGGATCCGATGCCCTGAGAGCGGCCGCTCCAGAGGGCGCGCGGTCAGGTGCCAGTGTGAGCGCGTTCTCCTCGCGGCCCCCTCCGCCGCTGCCGAGTGCCGGCCTGGTGCGCGCCCGCCCGGCTGACGGGCAGAGCTTCTTTGCGGTGGCGCAGTTTTGGGATCCGTTGGGCTGGCGGTGCCGCGGCCTGCCCCGCCCAGATGGCATCGCGTTGGCGTTCCCCGAGCCGGGGGCGGATCGGCGCCCGCGTCCCGGCCTGGCTCCGAGCTGGGCCCCCTGGCTGTCTCCAGGTCTGTCCCCCGGCGCAGAGGTGTGTGTGTGTGTGTGTGTGTGTGTGTGCGTGCGTGTGTGTGTGTGTGTGTGCGCGTGTGTGTGTGTGTGTGTGTGTGTGCGTGTGTGTGTGTGTGTGTGTGTGTGTGCGTGTGTGCGTGTGTGTGTGTGTGTGTGTGTGTGTGTGTGTGTGCGTGTGTGTGTGCGTGTGCGTGCGTGTGTGTGTGTGTGTGTGTGTGTGCGTGTGTGTGCGTGTGTGTGTAGGTGTGTGTGTGTGTGTGTGTGGTTGGGTGGGTTGGGGGGGGCTTCTTAGGGGCGCCCCTGCTTAGAAGGCGCGGGCTTTATCTATAGATTTATAGCCGGCGCCGTCTAAAAAGGCAGCCCCCATCGAAGAAGCCCCCCCCCGCCCCCTCCACTCCCGCGCGCGCGCCGCCAACTGAATGGAGACGGGGCCGGCTCTCCGAGGCGCGAACCTGGCCCTGCGACGCCCGCTGCCCAGACCGGCTTGGGGCCCAGCGCTCTGTGGCGCGAGCCCAGCTCCGAGAACGGCCCCCGCCGGGGCTTGGGGCCCGGCGCCCCGCCGAGCCCCTGGCCCGTCCTCGATCGAGCCCTGTGCCAGGAGGACCGAGCACGGGTCTCAGCCATAAGTCCTGCTTTGGCGACAGCCTACAGACGCCCAGCCAGGCTCGCGGGCCGGCGCCGAGCTTAGCGCCCGGCCGGGCGCCCTGCCTGGCCTGGAGCAGCCTGGCCCCTGCAGCCTAGCCCCTCGGCCGGCGTCCAGGCCGACGCGAACGCGCGCGTCGACGCCGCGCGCCAGCTCGGAGTGCTGGCTCGTGGCCCGGGCGCAGACCAGAGCGCCATTTTCGGAGGCAGTGACGAGCTCGGCTGATTTCCTTTCCCCAAATGGCATTGCTAGAAAAGGCAATGACATGGTCTGCCAAGGCCCCGGCGCTGGGCTCGCCCGAGCTGTCCGCCTCTCTCGCGACCGGCCGGGGGGGCGACGGGCCGAGCCGTGGCGCATCGGGGCGCCCGCGACCGCGGCGACTCTCCAGCGGCGGCGGGGGGGGTGGATCGAAAGGCGGGGCTCCGTAGGGGGCGCCCGCGGCGGACAGGTGGGCTGAGCGGCTGTGCCCGGAGCTCCTTTCCGCCATCCCGAGGCGCGACTGGCTGCGTTCCCCGGGTTGCGTTCTTCGCCGAGTTTGCCTGCGCTTCTGCGTTACAAACCATGTGTGACGTTGTCGCTGGCGCCCCTCGGCCCGGCGCGACCGCCAGCGCGCGCTCTGCCGCGCAAACGTTCGCTGGCGCCCCCAGAATAGTTGCTCTCGTTGGTTCTGCGCCCCCCCCCGCCCCGACGAGGTCTCGCTTGCATTTTTCGGCTGGCGCTGGCAGCCGCGGGTTCTGCGGGGCAGGCTGCGCGGCTCAGCGGGCGCTCTGGAGGTGGCTATCGTTGGTCTCGCGTGGTGGATGTGCTGCATTTCGATGTTCCCATGTCGCAGTTGACGCCCTGTCCGGCGCCCTTGCCTGCTCGCCCGTGGCCGCGGCCTGCCGGGGCGCCTTGCGGCCCGGCGCGCCGCTCAGAGGCGCCGATGCTGGGCGAGCGGGCGAGCGAAAAATGGGCGGGGCACGATGTGCTGCGGGGCGGGGTGATCCCAGCCTGAAGTGCGCGAGTCAGAATGCCATCGCGGAGGTGGTTGCAAAGTTCTACGAGGGCCTGTTCTGAGGTCGCAACAGTGCAGATGGCAGCTTCGAAGACATCGGCGCGTGCACTGCGCAGTTCGCACAGGGCGAATGAAACGGCGAACCAAGCGTTGCAGCCCGCGAGGCGGGCGAATCTGGCGCAGTCGCAAAATCATTGAGGTGGTCGTAGAGCACTTCCCGGGCAATATGTGGCAGCTGTTCAGCGGTTAATGGAACCCCGTTGCTGGCGAGCCAGGAACTCGGCAGAACACGAAGCTTATTGTGACATCGCGCCACTGGATCGCCATGTAATTGAGAGGGGTGGGGGGCTCGCAGACCCCCCACCCCTCGACATCTTTCAAGGGGCGGGGGGGGGGTTCTCGACCCCTCCCGTCCCCCCCTAAAGGGGGGGTCCGGAACTCCCGCCCCCGCCCCGCCCCCCTCCCCCCGCCTTTTTTATTCCGAGCAGGGGGCCGCGGAGGGGGATTCTCCCGCAGGGGGGGCGGTCTGGTTTCGGGATAGTGAGTTGTGAGTAGTTAGTAGAGAGTAGTGAGTAGTGACTTGTGCATAGTGAGTAGTAAGTAGATAGTAGCGAGTAGTGGGGAGTGATTATTGAGTAGCGAGTGGTGAGTAGTGAGGAGGGAGTAATGGGTAGTGAGTAGTAAGTAGTGAATGTAAATAGTGGGTAGCGAGGAGAGGGTAGTGAGTTTTGGGTAGCGAGTAGGGGTAGCGAGTAGTGACTAGTGAGTTAGTTGCGAGTAGGGCATTGTGAGTAGTGAGGAGTGAGGAGGGAGTAGTCAGTAGTGGGTAGTGAGTAGGCAGTGGTGAGTTGCAAGTAGGGAGTCGTTGGTCGTGGGTAGTGGGTAGGGAGTGGTGAATAGTGAGAAGTGAGATTGGAGAAGTGGGTAGTGACTAGTGGGTAGTGCGTAGGCAGTAGCGATTTGAGAGTCGTGAGTAGTGAGTAGTGAGTCGTGAGTAGTGAGTGGTGAGTACTGCGTAGTGAGTAGTGAGTAGTGACTTGTGACTTGTGACTAGTAAGTAGGGAGTAGGGAGTCGGGAGTAGTGGGTAGTGCGTAGTGGGTAGTGAATATTGCGTATCGGTTAGCGAGTAGCGAGTAGGGAGTAGCGAGTAGTGAGTAGTGAGGTGTGAGCAGTGAGTACTGTGTAAGGAGTAGGGAGTAGCGAGCAGCGGAGAGTGAGTAGTAAGTTGTGGGCAGTGAGTAGGTAGTACTGAATAGTGATTACTCAGTAGTGGGTAGTGGATAGTGGTTAGTGGTCAGTGATCAATGAGTAGTGAGTAGTTGGTAGTGAGTTGTTTTCAGTGAGTAGTGAATATTGAGTAATGGGTAGTGAATAGTGAGTAGTGAATAGTTAGTAGGGACTAGTGAGTAGTGTGTAGAGAGTAGCGAATATTGGGTAGTGGGTAGTGAGTAGTGAGTAGTGAGTAGTGAGTCGTGAGTAGTGAGCAGTGAGAAGTGCTAAGTGATCAGTGAGTAGCGAATGGTGAGTAGTGGGTAGTGAATAGTGAATAATGAGTACTGAGTACTGTTTGGTGCTAGGGTTTGGGTTTGGGCTTAGGTTTACGGGTGGTCGGGGTGGTAGTGTTAGGGGCGGCGGGGTCGGGTTCCGGAGCCAGGGGGCGCCGTGGCGAAAGCTGGGAAAGGGGGGGGGGAATTCGGCGGCCAAAGGGGGGAGGGGGGGGGGTGTCCAGAACCCCTCTTCCCCCTTTTGCAAGGGGGGGAGGGGGGGGTGGTTCCTCGACGACGGACTGGGGAAGGGGGGGAGGGGGGGTGTCCCCGACGACGGACCGGGAAAGGGGGGGCGGGGGGGGGCGGGGTCTCCCGACGACGGATCGGGGACAGGGTGGGGAGGAGGGGCTCCCCCCACCCTTTGGGTCGATCCAGCGGCGCGCCCTCGCCTATTGTATTGTTCAAGCGCGATAACACCTTGCTGGTTGAAGGTTCTAGATCGATCGCTGCGCTCCCAATGCTCCGCAAACTTGCTGCCCGCGTGGTGAGCGACAGGTTGCAGCTTGCGATCGTCGCTGGGCTGTCGCAAAACCAGGTTGCGCGCCGCAAATTATTCCACAGTCTATCATCTGCTCGCTTTCGCTCAGCCTTCAGAGGACTGCGCCGAAACGAGTGAACAGCCGTGGGTCTGTCTGGTTGGTGTAAAAGAAAAGCGCGAATCGTTTGAAAAGAAGCGCTTCGTTCTGCTTGATTTGACACGGGCCTGCACCGTTCGTTCTGGAGAGTCTATCGACGCCTTCAACTTGGGCAGAATGGGGCATGATTAATGAAACTGCTTTTTCGAAGGTCGACTGCTGTCGTCGCGGCGGGGGCAGGAAAAAAGGGCCTGATGTACTGGGGAGTAAGGCAGAGGGGGCCCGTCATCTCATTGTTGCTCACTACCGCAACGGTAACTTGTGTTCGGGCTGGGAAGACAGGGTGGGATGTATTTCGCCTGCGCAGAACTGGTCAGTGATCTGGTTGATATTTCAGCTTTGTGGTGATCTGCTACGACGACGCATGTGCATGATCGGCCGCGTTATTACCCCGACTGATTTGTGCGTTTTTGAAACTGGCCATGGGCGAAGCGACTTCGGACGTGTTCATCGCGACCAGGAGAGAGAGAGAGAGAGAGAGAGAGAGACAGAGAAAGAGAGATGTTCCGCGGCATGATGCTTGTTGCGCGTGGAAAAACAGAAGCATGGTATAACACATCAAGCGATCAATTGTCCAGGTCGGTCAAGATTGAAACAAATTCACCAGTCATTGCTGGGTGATGCTCCACGCGCCGAGCGGGTTTCACTTTGCCGCTGGAGTTCGTTTCGACAGGTCAATCGCGTGGAAGCTTTGGTTCTGGATTAATGCCAGACGGTCAATGCGCAAGCCTTTCTTGATTTGGGGTGGCTCTTCCCGCCAGCAATCTAAGCTTACTCCATCCATCACTGCGTGCAGCTACTGATTTGTTCCCCTCGAGTCGCGGCGTCGTCTGCCCCTGCTGAAGGGGGCTGCTCTGGCGCCGGAGCCGGCGCGCAGACCGAACCGAACCGAGCCTCCTCCTTCTCCCTCCGCCGCCTCTCAAACGACGCGAAGATCGGGACAAAATCGGATCGGGAGAACTCGAAATCTCTGAGAATCGGCGGGTTTGGAGGATGTATTGGGCGCCGCGGCCGCTCCAGAGCGTTCCGGAACGCTCTGAGAGCGCTCCGGAACGCTCTGGAGCGATTTATCACGATCCTATAGCCCTGTTTTAGCCTCCCTTCCCCAGCCCCTCCTCCTCCCCATGCCTTTCCGCGCCGCCAGAAAAAAAAACGGGGCGCGGCGGGCCCCCCCGCGCGGTCCCCCTCGCGCCGTGAGCGGGAGTACGTGGCGGCGCCCGCCCGGGAGTGGCGCGATGGGGCGCGGCCTTTTACGAAGGCGGTTTTTGTTTTTTTTTTGTTGTTGTTTTTTTTTGTTGTTGTTGTTTTTGTTGTTGGTTTTTTGTTTAGCAGGCAAGGGCCTTCCTGGGCGGGTCCAGGGGCTTCGAGCAGGGCCTCTTCGAAGCCGAGAGGGAGGCTTTCAGAAGGCTCTCGGAAGCCTCGCCGCCCTCCTAGAAACCAGCCACCCTGTCGCCATTTGGGCGTTGCGTAATAGGGGGGTCATACATGGGGGGGTGGCGAGAGTGGTACGAAAAGGTACCCAAACGGTACCTAAACGAGCCCCCTGGGGCTCCGGAGGGGCCCGAAAGGGGCACGAAAGGGGACCGTTTCTGACCCCCCCATTTATGACTCCCCCGTTAAGCCACGCCCAAGCCATGCCTGCGCGGGCGCCGCAGAATCACGGGCGGCGCGAGGTTCTCTGGGGGTGTTTTTCGGCCCCCGGGCGCCCCTGCCGGGCCCGGGGACCCCGTCGCGAAAGTGGTTCGGGCGACGAAATCTATACATATCCACTGCTCCCTGGCCAGGCCCATCCTGAACCCAGGAGTTGTGCATACGCCCTCCTGGCCAAACCAGGAGGGCGTGGCGTATACACAGCTGCTGTGTTCAGGATGGGCCTGGCCAGGGAGCAGTGGATATGTATAGATTGCGTCGCCCTAGTGGTTCGGGGCGATGACCGGGGGCGTCCAGGAGGGGGGCGATGACAAAGGGCAGGTGGCCCAGGCTTCCTAGATGGGGTCCCGGTAAATGGGGTTGGAGGGTCGCGCCGCATCGCCGATGCATCGGCGATGCGGTTCGACGCGGAGCCTGATTTCCTTCGCGTCGACGCTGCCGATGCATTGCCCACGTCGACGATGCGTCGTCGGCGCATCGCCGATGCATCGCTGATGCATCGCCGATGTATTGGTATTGGCGATGCGGCGCGACCCTCCGACCCCATCCACATCGACCCCATCTAGGAGGCCTCTAGGGAGGGACCGCGAGAGCTTCCCGGATTTCATGGCGCCCTCTTCTCAACTCGATGCGTTTTTTGGGCCCTCCTTGGGCCGCGCAAGTGTCTCGGGCCACGACTTGCGAACCCCAGTCTTCGTGCCCTGTTCCCCGAAATAATGAGCAATGGGAAACCGACCCCAGGCACCACAACCATGGATTTCATATGTCAACGTTTTGCAATTTTTGGCGAACGTGCGTCCGTGTAGGCGCCCTGTGAGCGAGGCCGTGGCCGTCGACTAGGTCTAAAGCTCCTCATGCCGGGGGCGGGGGGCGGTTTTCATGCGTTCTGCGGCCCGTCCCCGCCGAGGTCGGAGCCAGACCTCCAGGGATCGGGCTGTCCGTGAAGCATACACGGCGTCCGGGCGCGGGGGTCGCGCGCGCGCCCCCCGCCCCCCCTTCGGCGCCGAGGGCGCGGGGGCCTTCGGCGGAGGTCCCCGGTTCCGGGCGGGTGGTCACCAGAAGGGCTTTCTCGTCGTCGTCGTCGTCGTCGTCTTCCTCCTCCTCCTCCTTGTCCTCCTCGCCCTCCTCTCCTCCCCCTCCCCTTCTCGTCTATCTCCTCCTCCTCTTCCGATCCTCCTCCTCCTCCTCCTCCTCCTCCTCCAGTTCCTCCTCCTGCTCCTCCGCCTCCTCCTCCTTTTCCTCCTTTTCAATTTTCGTCCTCCTCCACTTTCTCGTCCTCCTTCTGGTCCTCCTGGTCGTCCTCCTCCTCCTCCCCCTCGTCGTCCTCCCGTTCTTCTTTGGTTGTCGAACGTGCTGCTGCTGCTGACCCTTCATTTCTCCTCCTGCGTGAGTGGCGTGCGCTTGCGCGCCGGCGGGCAAGTGACCTCGCGGAGTGTTCGTTTGCGGGGGAAACAGTTCCTGTCCTCCTTTTCCTCCTCCTCCTCCTCCTCCTCCTCCTCTTCCTTGTTGTCGTCCTCCAGAGGAGCCAACATCTTTGCTCCTGTATCGGGCAGTCTCCAAATTTTCGGCATTGCGCATGGGCGGCAATGGAAAAATAATGGAAATTCTGGGTATTAGAAGCAGGACTATGCTAAATGTCAGGCGTGCGGGTATTACTGGAACTGGAAAAGACCACCTCATGCCAGAAGCCCCTGCAGCCATCCCGGTTGTAAGAACGCCAACCGAACGGCGCATGCCTGGCCCTGGCGGGGCCAGCGAGCGAATCCATAGCCGCCGGCGAGGGGGCAAGGGGGCCAACGGAGTTCCGCCATCGCAGGAGGAACCCTCGCGGCAGCTGCGCGCCACCCTCCCGGCCGACGCCGACCGCGCCGCGCTCGGGCACGTCGACCTGTGGGCGATCGCCCTGGCGCCGCCCCCGCCGCCCGAGCACCGCGACGTGGCGCTCGACCAGGCGCGGGCCAGGGCGCGGCGCGCCGAGGCCGCCCTCGAGCGCTTCCTCCAGGCCGCCAGGGGCGCGGATGACTGGCTGCGGTGCAAGCGGCTCGAGAAGGGAGAGGCCGCCCTCGGGGTCGTGGAGGCGGTCCGTGAAGCCAAGGAGGCGTGCGCCGAGGCGGCGCCAGCGGGCTGGGCTGCGGCGGCGGGTGCTGCCGAAGCCAGCAGCCGCGCGCGGAGCGGCGGTCGACCTGTCCAGGTTGCTCTCCGATGGGGGCAGCGGTCACGGGTGTGGGGCGATGTTCGACTAGTAGGGGCTCGACATCTCGGCCGAAGAGACGGCGCAACTCAGCAACTTCGCCGGCTAGCTGCAGTCGGAGGTCCAGAAACACTTCGGCCCCGCCGCCGAGTCCATCGAGAGCACGCGCGAGGACTTCAGGAATGTGCGCGACCGCCTCAAGGCCAAGCGCTCCCTCTCCGCCGCGCCCGACGGCTTCGGCGCCCAGGCCGCAGCGGCCAAGGCTGTGGGGGCCCGGTCAGTGGCGCCCCCCCCCCGCGCCTGGCCCTCCTGGCCAGGCTTCTGATGGCGATGGCGGCCCTGTTGGGCCGGGCGCAAGCGGCGCGGCCGTTTGCGAGGCTCCCACCTTGGGCGAGGCAGCCGGGGCCGAGGCCGGGGCCCTGCAGTGGGTGGCCGGGGCCCCAGAAGATTCCCCCGTCAAGGAGAAGCTCTTCCCAGGACTCCCAGACCCCAGGGGCCTCCCTGGGCCCCCCCTCCTGTCATGGCGCGTTGCTCGACGTGGGGCGCCCTGCTCGCCGCGGGCTCCGACGCGGGCGAGGGCGACGGCCAGCGGCGGCGCCTTCGACTGCGTCGTCGGCCACCTGACCTTCGGGGGCCAGAAGGACCAAGGTCGTCGCCGTGGTCGATAGGGGCGCCGTCTACCTTGCCAACTTGGAGCAGGGCGGCCGGGCGCGCGGGGGCACCTGCGACGCGGCCGGCCATGCGGCGCGTCAACTTCGGCGGCGTCTTCTACCCCCGCGGGAACGGGGCCCCTGGCTCTCGCCTGACCTGGGGGCGGGGCCCGTGGCCGAAGACCGCGGCCCAGAGCGAAAGCGCGCAGTGATGCTGAATTTGGCCCTGGAGCGGATCCCGCGCGGCCGCGCGGGTCGCGGGCTCGCGAACCTGCGCGCCTGGGGCGACGAAGCGGGCGCGCCCCGCTGGAAGAGGTAATGCGTGCGGCCAACTACCTCTCTCACCCTGCGCTGCGATTCATTGTGGCGGAGCGCAGAAGGGTGGCCGCGGGGGCCCCGCCGTGGCTCATGTGGACATGGCGCTCGAGACCAGCCCGCGTGTTTTTCGCCGGCGACGGGCCGATCGTTGCCGCCGTTGGGAATGGCACCAGAAACCCGGCCCTGACGAGCGGGGGCAGCGGCGGGCCCTGCGCGCGGGGGCCATGCGACGAGAGGCATAGGGCCTGAGCGACGGTGTCGGCATCAACCGCGGTCTCTTCCATCCCGCGCGGGGCGCGAGGTCGCCAGCATCGATCGCGGCCCGGTCTGGGTCCCAGGTGAGTTCGGGCCCGCGGCCAGGGTCGCCCGCCGCCTCGACCGCGGGCGCCTCGGCAGCGGGGGCTCCCTGCGCGAGTTCAACAGCGAGTGCGCGCGGCAAGGGCGCCTGGCGCGAGGCCGACATGCGGCCTGGAGCGCAGTCGTGGGCCATGTCGATGAAATGCTGATGGGGCCAAGCGCCGCCCCGCTCATCCAGGGGCGCGAGCGCTCTCGAAGAGGCGCGCGGGCGATGCCCCCGCCGCCTGCAACAGTGCGCACCTCGCCGTTAGGGCTCGCCTGGGCGGTGGCGAGCCGGGGGGGGGCGCGCGGCGGGGGCGGGCAGCGCGGCGCCGCGCTGCTCAGTGCCCGCTTGCCCCGAGGGGGCCGCGCCATTCAACGTTCCCCCTTTGGCTGGCCAGGGCGATGCGGGCTTTCTCGGCGACGGCCTCGTGCTGGTCAAGGCCAACTTTCGGGTGAACGAAGGTCGGGCGGCCCGCGACCTGTCGACCCTCGAGGCCGCCAGGGAGGTGGCTCGCGCCTGCGACGCCCCGCGGGTCTTGCGGGCCGGCTTCGACAGCGTGCTCGATTCGCTTCGGGCGAGCGACTGGTGCCGAGACATCGGGGCATCGTCTTCGCGCCCGAGGCGGTCGCCTGCCGAGGCAGGGGCGAGGAAGGGGCCATCGACTTCTTCGTGGTGGGCGCTCGCCTCGCTCGCGCCGTCGCCGGCGTTCAAGTGCCGGATGCGGCCGTGGGCCCCCGCGGCCCCGTCCGCGCGGAGACTTGCGGGCCCTTCCGCATCGTGGCGGGCTGGCGGCTGGTCAAGCTGAGGGCCTTCCCCGCTCGCCGGCCAGCGGGGCGTCGACGGGCCTCGCGACTCGCCGCAGCTGGACCCCGGCGCGCTGTCCTCGGCCCCGAGCCGGGGGCGTCTGGCGGGGCTTCGCCGCGGCGGCCGAGACGGACTTGCAGGGTATCTTCGACTTGGTCGGCGTGGATGACTTCGCCGGGCGCGGCGGCTCCTTTCGGTGGGCCCGAGCCCCCCTCGCGCGCCCCGAGGCCCGCGCCGGGCCCCGCCCTCGCGCTTGGCGCTGGGCGGCGGCCGGAGAGGGGGCCGCGTCCTCCTCGCGGACTTGGCGCGCCAGCAGGGCGCCTGGGCGCCCCTGGCGAGCCGCTGCCGGAGGCCGCGTCGACGTCTCGCTCATGAGACAGTTCGCGGGGGCGCCGCCTCGGGCCATGATGAAGCCGAGCGAATCCATCGGGAGCTCTTGGCCCTCGCCGCCCTGCGGTGGACAGGGCGCGCCCTGCGGGGGGTCGCGCCTCGCGCCGTGGGCGCGCAGAGGCGCGCAGCAGCTCGAGGCTTCGCTTTCGAGCGGGGCCAGGAGGGGCAGCGAGCCGAGGCGCGGCGCGATGGGGTTGCGGGGCGGCTCTGCCGCAGAGCCTCCCGCAGAGCCTCTGCGGGAGGCGCGGGCTCCTCCCGCATCGCGTGTCTAGGTGGGGGCAGAGCGTGGCGCCCAACGTCGGCTCCGGAGGCCGCGCCCGCCGGGGCATTTTCGACATCCAGGTGGCCGTCGACGCTGCCGCCCAGGATTGGATCGCTCCGTGGACCTCCCGCAGCGCCGAGGGCCGCGGCGAGATCGCCGGGCCGTGGGGGCAGGCGGGGGACCCCGCGGCCATGTCCGCCCCCCTCTCGACGATGTCCGAGAGACTTGTCAGGCTTTCCCTGGGCGCGTGGTGGCGGGGGTCAACAGTCGGCGAGGTCGGCGTTTGAGTTTGAAGTGTGGCGGGGGCCTGGAGTATCTGGCCGCTGTTGTGGCATTATTTTCTCGCAGGGCGCGCTTGCCCCCCCTGCTGCGGCGCGTGCAGTGCATGCCGCGCCCCGAACCGCCGGGGGATGCGGGGCCCATCGGCCTGCTCGCGGCGAGTGCGAGGCTCGTCGAGCGAGCCCGCGCGAGGTTTTGTTTCGTTTGGGAGAGGCCGATTCGCCGCGATTGCGACTTCGCCGCCCCCGAGGGCGGCCCCGAAGAGACGATGCGGCAGCAGGTGCTAGTGGATGGAGGAGCCCCTCCCGACGAGACGTCTGGCACGGGTTGTGGATAGTCGTGGCGGTTTCGATCGCTGTGCAGGTGTGTGTCTCATCTGGGCGGAGGCGCCCATGCACGGTTTCGGTTTGCGCTGGTTGAGCGTCTTCGCACGGGGGGTGGGGGCTCGCTGTCTTGCGTTGGCCATCTTCGCGGTCGCAGACTCGCCGTCTCGCGCGCGCCCCGCCCTCTCCTTCGGGCCGCGCGTAGATGGCATCAATCTCCGGGCCGGGCCAGAGGCTCGGGGGATTATGTTTCGATCCAGTTGTTCGATGGGATCGCCTTTCATGGGCGCCATGGGGGCCCGGGAAATCCCCGCGTCCAGGGTGGGGTCATGCTGCCCCTGGGGGGGGGGGGTCATTCTGGCTTCCAAGGCTTCTCTCAGGGTCCGAACTCGAGGGTGGGCCCAAAGCATTGGCCCGGGCGTCCAAAGTCGCAGCTCCCAGCACGGGGTCGATTCTACCGGTGGCGCCCCAGTCCATGTCAGACGCGGGTTCGACGAGGGACTCGCCAGTGCCCGCCGTCGTAACAGTTAGCTGCGTAGTTTAGCCGGGCGCGGGGCCGCGCCATTTATGGTCGCGCAAATGGATTTCACGCGCGCGGTCCTCTGCGGCGCTGCTTGTGCGTGCCTGGGACCCTGTCGGATGGGCCAGGCCCGCGTCCTGATGGCTTGTGCTTTCGGGGGGGCTCGATCGGGGTGGATCGAACCCCCCGCCTCTGGATTCTCACATGCGACCTCCTGGTGGATGCCTGCGCCCGACCTTTGATCGAGTGGGCAGCCGCCGCGAGGATTTGATGAGAACGGCGCGGGGGAGGGTCTCGGTCGCGGCGGCCCAGGCGAAGCCAGGTCGCAGCCTCTGGCACAGTATAAAAGTTACTGCCTCTGCCGTGCTCGCCGCCCTCCGCAGCCCGTCGTGGAGATGGCCTTCTTTTGCTGCCTTTCCTGGAACCTGTCAGGGCGATGTTGGGTCGAAAGGCTAACCGTTTCCCGCGGAGGAGATCGGCTATTCCGTCGTACCTCGGGCGCGCCTTCTGGGCCCAGGACAATGTTTGGCGGGCTGGACTCGGGGACGACAGGCCCTGCCAGGCTTGTAGATGCGAGGTGGGATGCCGACGTCACCGAATGCGCCGCTGCAGGCGTCTGGAAGCCGCTCGACCTGACACAGCCGAGGCGGAGACCGCTCACTCTTACAGTGGGAGTGGGCGCTGGACTGAACGGTGGGCGGGCGTTGAGGTGCTGCCTCTGTGTGCCCGCTCGTTTTTTTTTCCTTTGACGGCTAACTGTGGCAAGTGGTGCCAAGTTGGTTCTGAAGGCAAGAACAACATTTTTTTTCTGTTCCTCCTCCTCCGCTTCCTCCTCTTCCTCCTCCTCCTCCTCTTCGTCCTCCTTCTCCTCCTCCTCCTCCTCCTCCTTCTCCTCCTCCTCCTCCTCCTCCTCCTCCTCCTCCTCCTCCTCCTCCTCCTCCTCCTCCTCCTCCTCCCCCCTCTCCCCCTATCCTTTTCCTCCTTTCCCCCCTTCGGGGACCGAAGAGGTTCTGGACGGCTGTGGGCGTCCTTGGGGGCCCCAGTGGGGGCTTCCAGGGGGCGCGAAAGGAGGGTCGTCTCCTTGGGGGAGGCGGCGACCCCCTCCGTGGTGACCGCCCCCCCCCTTGCGTGGTCTGGGAGGCATTGCCTCCCAAGTGACGACGCTGCGACGACGCTGCGACGACGACGAGGACGACGGCGACGACGACGGCGACGACGACGACGGTGAGGACGACGACGGGGACGACGACGACGAGGACGAGGACGACCACGACGACGATGTGGACGACGACGATGACAACGACGACGACGGCAACGATGTGGGCGAAGACGAGGACGACGACATGACGACGATGGGGACGACGACGACGACAACGACGACGAAGACGACGACGTTGACGAGGACGACGACGACAACAACGACGAGGACGACGAAGACGAAGACGACGACGACGACGGGGACGACGACGACGACCACAACGAGGACGCCGACGACGAGGAGGACGGCGACGAGGACGACGGCGACGACGACGACGTCGACTACAAAGATGAGGACGACGGCGAATATGACAACGAGGAGGAGAAGAAAAAGGAGGAGAAGGAGGAGGAAGACGACAACAACGACGACGACGAGGATGACGACGAGGACGACGACGACGACGAGGACGACGACGAGGACGACGACGTCGACGAGGACGACGACGACGAGACGACGACGTCCACAAGGACGACGACGACGAACACGACCACGACGACGACGAGGATCACGTCGACGACGAGGACGACGACGATCACGACGACACCGACGACGACGACGATGAGGACGACGATTTTTCGACGAGACCGTCGACGACGACGACGATCAGGAGGACGACGACGACGACAACGAGGACGACAACGATGACGAAGACGACGACAACGACGAGGACGATTATGACGACGATGACCATGACGAGGACGACGACGAGGACGACGATGTCGACGGCAACGAGGACGATGGCGACGACGTCCACGACGATGACGAGGACGACGTAGTAGGAGTAGGAGGGGGAGGACGACGACGACGAGGAGCACGACGAGACGACGACGAGGACGGCGACGACGACGTGGACGACGGCGACGACGACGATGAGGACGACGGCGACGATGACGACGACGATGACGACGACGACGACGATAACGACGACGACGACGAGGATGACCACGACGACAGCGACGACGACGACGGCGAGGACGACGTCCACGACGACGGCGACGACGACGACGACGACGGGGACGACGATGACGACGACGACGATGTGGTCGACGGCGACGATGAGGATGACGACGACGACAACGACGACGACGGCGACGACGGCGACGACGAGGACGAGGACGAGGACGACGACATGACGACGATGGGGACGACGACGACGACAACGACGGCAATATGGGGACGATGACGACGACGACGACGACGATGGGGACGAGGACGACGACGACGACGGCAACCACGACGAGGACGACGACGAGGACGAAGACGACGACGACGAGAACGACGACGGCGACCACGACGAGGACGGCGACGACGAGGAGGAGGACGACGACGACGACGAGGACGACGACGACGACGTCGACTACGACGATGAGGACGACGGCGACGACGACGACGACTAGGAGGAGGAGGACGACGACAACGGCGACGACGACGAGGACGACGACGTCCACGACGACGATGACGATTATGACGACGACGAGGACGACGACGTGGACGAGGACGACGTCGGCGAGACGACGACGTCCACGATGACGACGACGACGAAGACGACCACGAAGACGACGAGGATGACGTCGACGACGAGGACGACGACGACCACGACGACAGCGACGACGACGACAAGGACTACGATTACGACGAGAACGTCGACGACGACGATCGGGAGGACGAAGACGACAACGAGGACGACGACGATGATGACGACGACGAGAACGATTATGACGACGATGAGGACGACGAAGACGACGACGACGACCTCGACGACGACGAGGACGATGGCGACGACGAAGACGACGAGGACGACCGCAACGAGGACGACGACGACGCTGACGACGACGACGAGGACGACGACGAGGAGTAGGAGGAGGATGAGGAGGAGGACGACGACGACGACGAGGAGCACGACGAGACGACGACGACGAGGACGACGACATGACGACGTGGACGACGGCGACGGCGACGATGAGGACGACGACGACGATGACGATGACAATGACGACGACGACAACGACGACGACGACGATAACGACGACGACGACGAGGCTGACCACGACGACGGCGACGACGACGACGACGACGGCGAGGACGACGTCCACGACGACGGCAACGACGACGACGACGGGGACGATGACGACGACGACGACGATGTGGACGACGACGACGACGATGAGGATGACGACGACGACGGCGATGACGGCGACGACGACGACGAAGACGAGGACGACGACATGACGACGATGAGGACGACGACGACAACGACGGCGGGGACGACGACGACGACGAGGACGACGACGACGACCACGACGAGGACGACGACGAGGACGAAGACGACGACGAGGACGACGACGACCACGACGAGGACGACGACGAGGACGAAGACGACGACGAGGACGAGGACGACCACGACGAGGACGACGACGACGACGACTACGACGACGAGGACGACGGCGACGACGACGAGGAGGAGGAGGAAGAAGACGACAACGACGACGGCGACGACGACGAGGAGGAGGAGGAGGAAGAAGACGACAACGACGACAACGAGGACGACGACGTCCACGCCGACGATGACGATTACGACGACGACGAGGACGACGACGTCGACGAGGACGACGACGACGACACGACGACGTCCACAAGGACGACGACGACGAAGACGACTACGACGACGACGAGGATGACGTCGACGACGAGGACGACGACGATCACGACGACAGCGACGGCGACGACGAGGAAGACGATTACGACGAGAACGACGACGACGACGATCAGGAGGACGAGGACGACGGCAACGAGGACGACGTCCACGACGTGGACGACGACGACGACGACGACGCCGACGACGACGAAGACGCGGACGTCGGCGACGACGACGACGGCGACGACGACGAGGACGAGGACGACGACGACGACGACGACGAGGCGCAGCGCGGCGCCCGCGCAGGGCGGCCGCGCAGGGCGGCCACTCCGGGCGGATGCGCTGCGACGACGTCGAGGCGGCGGCCTGGATGCAGGCCGACTCCACGGACGCGGACACGGACGTGGCCGGGGAGGGGAAACGGCGGCGCCATCGGGAGCCGTGAGACGCGGGTCTTTGCAAGCGTTAGGTCGGGCCTGTCCCTCTGCAGGGGGAGTATTCAGAAATAGTACAAAAATAGTCCGGGAACGATTTTCCGTTTATTTTGGGCCATTTTGGGGGTATTGTTCGGGTTTTTTATCTCGTCCACAAATCCCCTGTAGGAGGACAGGCCCGACTTAATGCAAGCGGGAGTCAGCCAGGGTGCCCGATTTTGCAGAATCCTGCAGAGCTAGGGCTGCTTGGAGCCTGGTGAGGGCGCAGGATCGTGCAGGATCCTTCAGGATCTCGCGGGATCCTGCAATGCCTGAGTGACCTAGGTTTGGATTGACCCAGGTCAATAGATCCCCGATGGCTAGGCCAGGGAGGCCGGTAAAGCCACCGCCACAGTGCCGCGCTCCTGTTGAGAGCTCGGGGCCAGTGCCACGGGAGAAAAATGCCGTCAGAGGTCTTGGTCGTCATTGCCTCCCTCCCCCTTCGTCCGAGGCAATGAGGATAGGCATACATCTAGGGGGTGATGGATCGACCCCCAATCGCCCACCGATCGCCGATAGGGGCCCGGTAGCCCCGGCCTGCCCAGGAGCGTGCGGATTCACTCTTGCGGGCTCCTCGCCGACCCGTCGGCGATGTGCCGCCCATTCCAGGTCGATGCTTCCCCCCCCCCTGTGCCTACACCTTAGGCGATGCTTAAGAAAACCCAAGGTTTCGGCCAGAGTCTCGATTATTCTTAATGTTTCAATGTAGATCCTAAGATTTGAATAGACATTCTGGATGTTTATTCAAATTCTGAGACTATGAATATCTTAACCCATGATTTCTAAAGCATTTCGCAGGGTGTATCCCCCCCCCACATCCTTGCCCCTCACTTCGTCCTCCCTCCCCCCTCGCAGAAGCACGGCGGCGCCAGCTCGGGCCTCGGAGGGACGCGCGGAGCTCCTCCGGCCCTGCGCTGGGCCCTCCCGGCGGCGCGCCGGCGCCGCGTCTGGGGCGCTCTTGGGGCGCCTGGGGAGGGGGGGGGGGGCCCAGAGGAGGAGCAGGCACCCCAGATTTTGTAATAAAGGCGCTGACCCAAGGAACCCTAAATAAGGAACGAGGCCCCCTTTTTCCATAAGCTACACCTCGATTTCCTGTCGAGACCCTGAGCAAAACCAAAAGCGAACTGCGAAACACTTTTAAGGAACGCGGAGCCCCTCCCCAACCAAAAGGGTTCCTTCTTCAGGGCCCCGACTGTACTCCAGATTTTGTAAGAAAGGGAGGGGGGTCTCATTTCGGGGGGGGTCTCTTCCAGGCTATCTTGGAGGGCCTGGGGGGGTCTGGGGACGATGTTTTGGAGGGTTCTCCCACGGGGGAGGTCTGAAATGGCTTGTCTTGGAGGGTCCAGACCCCCTCCCTTTTATTACGACATCTGGAGTACCGATACCGCTGCCCCTCCGTCTTTTTTCCTCTTTCAGGCCTGCTGGGACGGGGGAACCACAAGCGACATACACAGACCAACTCGGGGGTCCGCGCGGGTTTCTCGGATCGGAGCTGGACCCCCCTCCCTGGCGCGCGGAGCGCGCCAGGGGCGGCGCCGGAGGCGCCGCCAGGAGGCCCCAGCGCCGATCGAAGAAATCCGCGCGGACCTCTGGGTTTTATATTTCTGCCACTTTTTGTTCCCCTATGGGAGGCCCTCGTCCTCCTCCTCCTCCTCCTCCTCCTCCTCCTCCTCCTCCTCCTCCTCCCCCTCCTCCTCGCCACCGCTGGATCCGCTTCGGAATTTTGGTCAGAGCGCACCATGGGAGAGGTCCAGGGAGGAGCGGCCTCGGTACCTTCTGGTTCTCCCAGGTCCGGCGCGGGTCCAGGAAGTCCACGCGGGCCTCCGAAGGTCCCCAGCCCTGAGGGCGGCTAAAACGACGCGAAGATCGGGACAAAATCGGATCGGGATAACTCGCAATCTCTGAGAATCGGCGGGTTTGGAGGATGTATTGGGCGCCGCGACCGCTCCAGGGCGTTCCGGAACGCTCTGAGAGCGCTCCGGAACGCTCTGGAGCGATTTATCCCGATCCTAGCCCTGTTTTAGGGCGCTGATGATACACCTGCTCCGATCCTGGCCGGGCCGATGCCGTTCCCTTCCTCGGCCGCGGAGTCCGAACCCTGCCCTTGCCGGTCAACGATTCCCGCAAGTCGATGGGCTGCGGGGGGTAGGCTTCGCGATTCGTCGAACACGTGTCGAAATTCGAAGCCTGCCCCAGCTTCCCATCGATTTAGGAGAATCGATGGTTGGTGGTGGTAGGACTGGGATGCCGCCACCCACTGACCTTTCGCAGGTCCGCGCGGATTTCTCTTGGATCGGCGCTGGAGCCCCCTGGCGGCGCCTCTGGCGCCGCCCCTGGCGCACCTCGCGCGCCAGGGAGTGGTATCCAGCGCCGACCCAAGAATTCCGCGCGGACCCCGAAAGTGCAAGTGCACGTTTTTTGCAGATCTTGTAACTGGAGTAAGGCCGCTGCCCACTCTTCGACGCTCCTGAGCAGTGCTCTGCCCATCCAACGGGGCCCCTGCCCATCCAGCAGGATCCAACAGGATCCTGCCCATCCAACAGTGCCAGCAGGATCCTACGCTCTGAGCAGGGCTTGAAGAATATGGCCCTGCCCATCCAGCAGGATCCAACAGGACCCACCAGGATCCCCTCCCCCTTTTCGTCCGGCCCGAGGGTGACTTGCTCGAATGCTTGGCTTCGTTGCGGGCGGCGGTCGTGGCCGCGGCCCCACCGCCGCCGAGAACCCACATGGGGAGAGGAGGCGTGCGAGCCGGGCGGTGACACGCCTGAGCGTCACCCAGTTTTGGACGCCCGAAATGGGTACGGAAAGAATGGGTACAATGCCCAGCAACAAATGGTGGCCCAAACCAACAGCGGCCGCTGCTGGGCAGGCGGCCTTCTGTCTCAAATCGGCACCGGCCACGGCGGCGTGGACAGCGAGCCCTGTTCAAAAGGAACCAGAACTGCTGTTGGGCATTGTACCCCAGATTTCGTAATAAAGGGGGGGGGGTCTCATTTCGGGGGGGGTCTCTTCCAGCCTATCTTGGAGGGCCTGGGGTGGTCTGGGGACGATGTTTTGGAGGGTTCTCCCACGGGGGGGGGTCTGAAATGGCTTGTCTTGGAGGGTCCAGACCCCCTCCCTTTTATTACGAAATCTGGAGTACCCATTCTTTCCGTGCCCATCTCGTTCGTGCGGACCAGTACCGGACAGGCTCTGGCCTGTCGCTGCGTCGCGAAAGACGCGGGACGGGAGGAGGAGGAGGAGGAGGAGGAGGAGGAGGAGGAGGGAGGAGGAGGAGGAGGAGGAGGAGGAGGAGGAGGAGGAGGAGGAGAGGAGGAGGAGGGAGGAGGAGGAGAGGAGGAGGAGGAGGAGGAGGAGGAGGAGGAGGCGGAGGCGAGGCGGGAGGAGGAGGAGGAGGAGGAGGAGGAGGAGGAGGAGGAGGAGGAGGAGGAGGAGGAGGAGGAGGAGGGAGGAGGGAGGAGGGAGGAGGGAGGAGGGAGGAGGGAGGAGGGAGGAGGGAGGAGGGAGGAGGGAGGAGGGTTTCCTCGTCGCCTGCGCGGCCCGTCGGGGCAGGCGCCGGGCCCCGGGGCCGCCGGCAAACGGGCCTCGGAGGAAGAGCCGGTCCCAGGGAAGGGGCCCGGGCCTCCTGGGACCCAGGAAACGCAAATGGTTTTTGAGCGAGGGCTGGCCCAGGAAACGCAAAACCTCGTGGCGACCGCGTGTCCCCAAACCCGGTGGTGACCCAGAATTATTTTTTGGGGGAATCGGGTTCACCACCGGGTGTCTCACCACCTGGTTTGGAGACCACCAAGTGAAAAGCCGGTCCCAGGGAAGGGGCCAGGGCTTCCGGGGACCGCGCATTGAGACAATCACCACCCACCAAACCACCCCAACCCCACCCGAGGGCCTCGATTTGCCCTCCGTTTCCAGTGGGGGTCCGGGAACATCGAAAAAAAACACAGATGGAGCCCATACCCCCCCCCTCCGAAATTCGGGTCTTCGGGTTGGGTTGGTGTGGTCTGGTGGGTAGTCAGACAATCAGGCCGTCGCATGTCTGGGGCCGGGACTTCCCCGGGACCCCCCTCCAGGAGCCCCCCCCGACGAGCTAGGGATCCAAGGGAGGGGACTTCCCTTCGACAGATTTACCGCTGTACTCATGTTTCGCTTCGGCTGTCGCGCTTGGGGAGGAGGGCCCAGGGAAAGGGGCGGGAGCAGGGAGTGGCGACGGGCCCAGGGCACAGGGGACAGGGAAATGAGCCGACAGAGACGACGACTCACGAGTGACGAAGAGGACGACTCGACAGGGTCGGCGGATCTGTGTGTCCCTGGGCCCCTCCGAGCGACGGGAATCTAGGCCTTCCAGATGGGTTGCGAGTAGGTGGGGTCGGAGAATCACCTCGCATCGCCGATGCATCGCCGATGCGGCTCGATGCGGAGCCCTATTTTCTTCACGCGGACGTCGACCATGCATCGCCGACAACGCCGGTGCATCGCTGGTGCATCGCTGGTGCATCGCCGATGCATCGCCGATGCATCGCCGATGCATCGCCGATGCAGCGGCGATCCTCCGACCCCATCTGCTCCGACCCCATCTGGGAGGCCTCGAATTATGATGTTCTGACCTACTTTAACCTTGATCGCCAGACAGAATTTCGAGTACCACGAGAGCACCGAAACTTCAGGGCTTTCACGTGTCGGGCCCTGGGACGCGATATTCGTTCGACACTGTTTCGATACTCTTCTGGGTGCTCGAAATTATCTTGGGATGTGGTCCTTGAGCACTATGGGCGGGCGCAACGTAAGCCACGAGAGAAAGAAAAAGAGGAGGCGGCGGAGGAGGAGGACGAGGTGGATGATGATGATGAGGAGGAGGAGGCGGAGAGGAGGCGGAGGAGGAGGAGGAGGAGGCGGAGGAGGGAGGAGGAGGAGGAGGCGGAGGGAGGAGAGGAGGCGGAGGAGGAGGAGGAGGCGGAGGAGGCGGAGCGGAGGAGGGGAGGAGGAGGAGGAGGAGGAGGAGGAGGAGGAGGAGGAGGAGGAGGAGGAGGCGCAGGAGGAGGAGGAGAGAGAGAGAGAGAGAGAGAGAGAGAGCACCGCGCAGGACGACGCCAGCGCCTCGTCCTCGAGGGACGGCGCCGAGCGGCCGGGGAGCTCCTGGACGTCGGGGCGCCGGCTCCTGGCCGCCGCGGCGCTGCTGCTGCTGAGCGTGGGCCTGGGCGCCGCGGTGGGCACGGCCGCGGCGGGGACGGTGCGCCGGGCAGCGTCGCGACGACGGCCACGGCGGCGGCGACGACGGCGGCGGCGACGGCGGCGGCGACGGCGGCGGCGGCGACGAGCTCCCCCTCCGCCCTCGGCCTCCGACCTGCCCCTCCGCCGGCGGGTGCCCTCCTCGTCATCCTGCTCCTCACTCCAGCTCCTCCTCTTCCTCCTCCTCCTCCTCCTCCTCTTCTCCTCCCCCTCCTCTTCTCCTCTTCCTCCTCCTCCTCCTCCTCCTCCTCCTTCTCCTCCTCCTCCTCCTCCTCCTCCTCTACCGCCCTCGTCCTCCGCCCTCATTCTCATACCCCGCCGCTGGCGCGCATCCTCCTCATCCTGCCCGTCCACCTCTCTCTCCTTCTCGGCTTGAATGTCTCCTGGCGTAGCCGTCTCCGCCCCCCCCCCCCAGGGGCGGTCGCACCCTCGGGGAGGGGGGGGAGATGAAACTAGGATGATCTGCAGCGCAAGGAAAACGAGGAGGCCCCCCAGTGGGCGAGGCAGGCCCACTGCGGCCCCTGGAGAGGTGGTCTGCGGCGTGCCGCTGGTGTTCTCGTCCTCTCCCGGTGCTGCTCATCGTCCTCCCCAAGCCCACCAGAAGCCGGCCTCCCGGGCGGCCGAGGCGGCGGCAGGCTGCGCGGGCACGCCGCGACAAGGCACAGTCAGTGCAGCCTTGCCTCTTTGGCCGTCTTAGGTCCATCCTCAACCGCATTCGATGGCCAGCCCCTTTTCGACGAGTCTCGGCAGGGGCGTCTAAGGCCCTTGGCATCCCTCTCGCGCATCCTTGCACTCGGTTTTGACTGTCGCGAGACGAGTGGCGTCCAACCTGCGGCGAGGCGAGGCGAGGGCCATTCGGCGCCCTGGGGTTTGCCGGTTCGCCCCGAGCCTCCACGACTCCCGCGACAGTGCTGCACGAGAGGTGGGCGAGCCCGAGGAAGGACACTGTTTCGTGGGTGGACAGAACCCCCACCCTGACACGTCGATTAGTGAATTGTCCGTCTTCGGTACTCGAGGGGGCGCCGCGGCCGTCATTTTCCACGCTTGCGTTCGACAGGTTTGGGGCCGAGGTCGTTTTCACTAAGCCACGTTTCACTATAAAGAGGGTTCTGTCCATCCCCGACTGTTGGGGGTCCGCGTGGTGCCTCTTCTCGCCAGCTCTTTTCGGGGAAACGAGCGCTGTCTTCGCGCCCCTGTGGGTGGCAAGTGGAAGAAGTGTCTCGGCCACTCGGGAGCCCAAGCCTCTGGCCGTAGTTATCAGTTCCGCCTCACCACCGTCGCGAATGGTTCAAAGGGATTGGCCCAGCAGCCTTCAAGGGGACGGGTTGTACTCGCCATAGTGGCAACTGGCCTCTCGGCTTCGCGCCAATGACTGGGCGCCGGTCGAAGCCTATCTTCGATTCGCAGCCGTCGTGGTGGCCGCGGCCGTCGTGGGGGGGCGGGCGTCGGGGGGAAAGGGGAGCGCTGTGTAGGGGGAGTCTGGGGGAGGGAGGGAGGTGCTCATCTCTGGTGGGCTGCTGCCGGCTCTGTCACCAGGGGGGGAGTGGAGTCGTGAGCGGGAGGATCGTGGGGAGCGGGCAGGGGGGGTCGTGGGCAGGGGCGTCGTGGTCGGGGGCGTCGCCGCGGCCGCGGTCGCGGTGCTGGTCGGTGGCGCCGCGGGAGCGGGGCTCGGGCGGGAGAGGGGCCCCAGTGGGGTCCGTGGCGCTCTCCGGAGGAGGAGGAGGAGGAGGAGGAGGGCGAGGTCGTCCCACGCGGCGGGTGCCTTGTCGTCAGCACCGTCGTGGGCTCGACGAGGGAGACGCTCGTGAGTTCCAGCTGGGTGGTCGGGGAGACCTGGTCGAAAGCGGCCTAGGCACCAAACATCTCCGCCGCGTCGAGGCCCTCACGGTTTCCAGGATCGCCTCCCCGCGGTCAGCGTAGTGGTTTGAGTTGGTCACCGAGGTCATCGCCGAAGACGACTTTGCTTGCAGGCTGATGCGGGAATGAGGCTGCTGTGCCACGCGATGGGCTTGGGCAGGTCGGTCGGTCCGTCCTATGGCCAACGCTGGCGTCGGCGTCGCTGGGCTGAGGCCGCCGCCTCGGTGTCGTCGCAGCGCATCCGCCCTGCGCGGCCGCCCTGCGTGGGCGCCGCGCTGCGCCTCGTCGTCGTCATCATCGTCGTCGTCGTCATCATCGTCGTCGTCGTCGTCCTCGTCGTCGTCGTCGTCGTCGTCGTCGTCGTCGTCGTCGTCGTCGTCGTCGTCGTCGTCGTCGTCGTTGTCGTCCGCGCCGTCGTGGCGGGCGTCATCCTCGTCTCCGCCGGTGCGGGGCCGTCGCGCGGGGGGCCGTCGCGGGGGGGGGCTCTGTCGCGGGGGCCGTCGTCGAGGCCGCCTCGGGGCGTCGTCGCCAGAGGCCGTCGCGGTAGCGCGGGGCGTCGGCTTGGGCGTCGTGGATCGGGCCGGACGAAAGGGGGGGATTGGGAAAGGGGGGGTTACGAAATCTGCTGCATGCAGCTGGTTTCGGCCTCACCGAGGGGCCCATTCCTCGATACATGCCGCCTCCAGCGCCGGGAGGCGCTGGGAAAATCAGCTACGTGAGCTGATTCTCAAAACCCCCCTTTGCTATCCCCCCCTTTCGCCCGACCCGAGTGGAGAGCGTCGGGAAGCGCGTCGGTTTGGCCGTCGGTCGGGTTGTCCTCGCGCTTGTCTTGGTGGTCGTCGGCGTCGGCGTCTCAGCGGAGGGAGGCTCCGTCGTGGTCGGAGTTGTCGTCGTGGCGGGCGTCGTCTTCGTCGCCTTCGGGGCGAGGCCGTTGTGGGAGGCGCCGTGGCGGCAGCCGCGGAGGGCCGCAGCGGGGTCCGCTGCGGGCGCCGTCGCTGGGGCCGTCGTGTGGGGCTGCCGCGGAGGCCCTCGCGCAGCGGCCGTCGTGGGGGGCCGTCGCGGTGGTGGGTCGTGGGAGATCTCGGGTTGGGTGGAGGGCCGTGGGGCTGTGGGGGCGGTTGGGGGGCCCCAGAGGGTGTCCGCGGCTGTCCCCGCGACCGCCTCCCCTGGTGATGCGCCCCGCGGGCTCCCTCTCAGGGCGTGCGGGCTGGCCAGCCGCCCGCGTGGCCGCTCCCCGGGGAGTGCCCCCTGCGGGCTGCCTCGCAGGGCATGCGGCCACTCGGGGCGCGGCCGTCGCGGGTGGCCGTCGAGTGGGGAGGCGTGGGGGCCGTTGAGGGGGTCGTTGTGAGGGGTCAGGGGTTCGTGGGGGCCGTCGTAGTGGTGGGTCGCGGGAGCCGTCGGGTCGGGTGAGGATTTTCCGAGGTGGAGGGTCGCGGGGGGCGTCGGGTTGAGGAGGCGGTCGTCGTGGAGGCCGTTGACCGTCGGGGGGCAAGGGGTCGTTGGGTCGGCGGTCTGGTCGTCCGTCCTGCAGGCCGTCCAGCTGTCTGTGAGGGAAGCGCAGTTCGCGTTGCCGAGGTAGTCCCAGTCTGGAGTCGAGCGTGGGGTGTGCGTCGGGCGCGGAGTCGGGTAAGGAGTGGGGCGGGGCGTCGCTTTGGGCGTCGGGGAGAGCTCGGCCTGTGCGTCGGGAGGGGCGTCGGTTTGGCCGTCGGTCGGTCTGTCCTCTTGCCCGTCCTGGTGGCCCCTGGGGTCGGCGTCGCAGAGGGGGGGTGCCCCGTCGTGGTCGTAGTTGCAGTCGTGGCGGGCGTCGGCTTCGTCGCCGTCGCGGCGGGGCCGTTGTGGGGGCCGTCGCGGGGGCAGTCGCGGAGGCCCGTTGCTGGGTCCGCTGCGGGGGCCGCCGCCCGTCGGGCAATCGGGGTGGTCGGGTGGATGGCTCCAGGGGGTTGCTGGCTCCGGCTGTCCCCACGGGCGCTCTCCTGGGCGTGCGCCCCGTGGGCTCCCTCGCAGGGCACGCGGCCGCCCGGGACGTCGAGCCCGCCGTGGGGCAGGCGGCGCCAGCTTTGGCCTGGCTGGCGGCCCCTGGCCGCTTCCACCGGTATGCCCACCCCACGGGCTCCCTCTCGGGGCGGCCACTCGGGGTGTGGCTGGGGGCTCGTGGAGGTAGGGGGGGTCGCGGGGGTGGGGGATCGTAGGGGCGCGCCAGGTTGAAGGGCGCCGGGCGAAGAGCCCCATCATCGCTGCAGTCTGCGTTGGCGTCCGTGGCCCCGTAATTAGCCGGGTGGCACGGCCGGGACAAAGATGGCCGATTCCTTCTTCCTGGTGGAAGGCGGCCTGTCCGCCTGTGCGTAGGTTTGGGTGCGAGGCTGGTCAAGGAGGTCGGGCGTACAGCCGGGCGTCAGGGTGGGGATGCGTTTTGGTCTCGGTGCTCACCTGGGCGCGTGGCGAGGGGCGTCGGGCACGGGAGGGGCGAAGAAAAGTGCGCCCAGGGGGGGGGGGTCGTCGTCGGGTCTGGCGGCATGCACGGGGGGGCGTCGGGGAGGGGAGAGCGTCGCCGTCCTCGTCATGTTCGTCCTCGCGCAATCCCTCCCCTTGCTGAGGGTTGTCGAGCTTGTCGGAGTCCCTGTGGAGGGCGTTGAGGCGGTTGCTGGTCGCGGCTATCACGGCCACCTCAGGCCGACAAGCCGTTCCTGGACCTCCGGGGGCCCCTGGCAGAGCCAGAAGCAGCATCAGCTTGGGTGTTGGCCCCACGTGCCCCCAGGATCCCCGGGGAGGCCCAGAGGGCCTCCGGGGCACCGCTCGCGAGGCTCAGAGGGCACCAGGAGTGAATGAGTGCAAGCCGGGTGTCGAAGCACATGGGCAGTAATGCAACACCATGGGCGGTAGTGTCGCACAGCGGCTTTCCAGGCTTCTGCTGGGGTTGCCGCGAGCTGTCGAAAATCATACGCATTGCTCTCGCAGACTCTCTTCGCATGCTGGTACAATTCATTCGTCCATGACTGTCTCGGCCTGCCCCGGAAATGGCATGGGAAGCTGAGGACACCTCGGGCCAGGACCACTTCTAGTGCTTTTTACCTGGCCTCGTGTTCTGCTCTCGCTCCTCTCGACGCGGTCCAGAGTCGATTTGATTTCTCCGTGCAGTCCACATTTCTTAAGTAGATGCGCTGACGCATTTCGCCCTGGCACCTCTGAGCACCGGACGAGATCTTTCAATGCTTGGGATGATCATCCACAGGTCTGTTTTCGGCAGGACCCGATCAGGGTTACGCTGGTTGGACTACTCGAAGTGGCCCAAGTTGGCCCAAGACAGCTCCCGAGAAGCCTCCAAGCTCCTCAGAGGCCCTTCCCCCAGAGTGATCGCAAAGTCCCCCAACAGTGCCCTGGCAGGGCCAGAGGCAGGATCAGGCTTCCTTGCCGCAAAGCCCATACGGAAGGCCGCAGTGAGCCTGCCCGGAACATCTGGTCCTTCCATATCTCGAGTAAAGGATCGACTACAGAGTTCATTGAGCCCGGAATCGGAAGTCTCTTCGGATCCGGAATAGATGCTCGGAACGTTCGTACATCGGTCTGTCGAACGCTGCTCGCATTTTCTGGTAGATATCGGCGAACAGAGCAGTTTTTGGAGTACGCCAATTCTGTAGTGGGCCGTCGACGCTGCCAGAACAAAAGGTACCCTCGCGTCCTGAGCTTCGCGGCCCATGCCTGCTCACGTTCCCATGGC
>CAUYUJ010009324.1:370241-385241 GCA_963575745.1 Prorocentrum cordatum
TCTTGGGTGGTTCTTGGGGCGTATTGGGGGACTTATTGGCGGGATGTTGGTGGCTTCTGAGGTGCTCCTAGGGGCAGAATCCCCCTTTGGGCGCCTCTTGGGCGGTCTTGGTGCTCTCTTGTGCCGTCTTGGGGTTATCTTGGGCCGCCTTGGGCCGATTTTAGCGGATTGTTGGGCTGTCTCGGGGCGATGTTGGGGGCTATTTGCGTAGTCTGAGGCGCTGTGAAACTCGAAACGCCGTTCATGCGGGAAGTGTACATGTTCCTCTGGGAATGGGACGATTTTTGATTGTAATGGCCGTCTTGGAGGGCCTCTTGAGGCTCTCTTGGGCCTTCTTGGCGGCCTCGACGGCAATTTTGAGGTCATCTTGGGCGATTTGGAACGATTGTTCGGCGACTTGAGGCCGCTTGGATTGTTTCGGGGGCGTTCTGGTGCCGTTTTGGCGCGCTCCTGGAGCGTTCTGGGGGCATGAGCCGAACGTCGCGCTCTGGGCGGCGTGCGGAAGCCAGTGTGTGAGAGGGCGCGGTGGTGAGAAGAACAGCTCACCCCACCCGGCTTTCCGGGCTTTCCGGCGTAAGGAGGGCTTCTTCGCGGCACTTGTGAACGCTCCTGGACAGTGCTTCTTGGGCAGGTTCTTGACGCTTGTTGCAAGTCTGTAGGGGCCCCGTTGGGAGTCTACCGAAAGGAGAGCGCATTGTAGCATCGCTTGCACTTGCTTGCGTGCTCGGGGGGGCATTTGGGGGGCCTCCTGGGGCCGCTTGGGGGACTCTTGGGGGCCTCCTGAGGGCCTCGTGGGGGCCTCTTGGGGCCTCTTAGGGGCCTCTTGGGGCCTCGTGGGGGCTTCTTAGGGCCGAGGGCTCGAAATGTTGTTTCGTGTTCCCTCTCTGGGGCCCTTTGGGGGCGTTCTTGGGGCCCTTTTGGACCGTCTTGGAGGCTTCTTGGGCCGTCTTCGAGCCCTCTTGGGCCATCTTGGGGCCCTCTTGGGGGCCTCTTGGGCCCTCTTGGGGCGATCTTGGGGGCCTCTGGGGCCGTCTTGGGGCGTCGGGAACCGAAAAGGTGGAAGCTCCAACATCTCTCAAAAACCTAAGGAAAAACAATGAATTTTGCCTCCGGGGGCCCTCTTGGGAGTGCTCGTGGAGGCCTCTTGGGGCGTCTGGGGGCTATCTTGGGCGTCTTGGAGCGATCTTGTGGCATGTCGGACCCCTCGTGTACCATCTTGGGGGCCTCTTGGGGGCCTCTTGGCCTTTCTTGGGGCTCTCGGGGACGTCTCGGAGCCCTGTTGGTGCGCTCATGGAGCGCTCCTGGAGCGCTCTGGAGGAGTCTCCCGGGGATCGCCCGGGGGTCGGTCGGGGTACTTTTCGTCCGGGGACCCCCAGGGGCCGCCCCGCGCGCGCGAACTAGAGAATTGTTAACCAGTTACCGGAGATCTTAGCACGCCTCTGGCCCGTTGGGCCGGCGAATTTATAGATGTGTGTACATGCGTTTGTATGTATGTGTATGTGTATGTGCATCTGCATGCATGTGCATGTGCATGTATGTTTGTATGTTTGCGTGCATGCGCTCATGTGTGTATGTGTGTATGTGTGCCTGTGCATGTGTACATGTGTGTATATACATGTGTGTATGTGTGTACGCATGTAGGTGTGCTTGTTTGTATGTGTGTATGCATGTGTATACGTATGTGTATACAAAATGACATTCACACATATTTGTAGACGTGTACACCCATACACACACACACACACACATATATATATATACACATACACGTACATCTGTATTCACAACGGGCTACGAGGGGTAGAGGGCCTGTCAGCTGGTTCGCGTCGCCAGGAGCGCCCAGGGCCTCCAGTAGTTTCCTGGGCTACAGCGAGGGGGGCCTGCCAGCTACCCCGCGTCGCCCTGGGCGCACCGGGCCTCCGGGAACCGTCCTGGAAGGGCCCAGGGCGGCCCCCGCTCTCCAAAAAAACGGCCCAAGACGCCCAAAACAGCCTCCGTAGCCATTTTGGTTCAAGTTCGAAACGTTGCCCCGGCGCTTCGAGCTTGGACGCTGCCAAGGGGTTGGCCCGAGCGTCCTGAGGCTAGGCCTCGCAATCTTCTCCAGTCGTGCGCCACAGCACGTGGTGTTGTAGTGATTCACAGGTTCACAGTCTCACTTGATACAGCACTCTTCTGCGTCGCAGCTGCTCTGCCGCGATGAGTCCGAGAGCGAGGAAGGCGGCCGCCAAGGCTGCGAGGGAGGAGCGCGAGCAGCGCAGCCAGAGCCGATATGCGAGGCGTCGCCATGCAAGCTCCCACTCCCGTTCGTTGTCAGCAAGTTGGGACAGGTCCTGGAGTCGAAGCCGAGGCGGACGCTCTGGCGACAGCACGAATGAGGACAGCCGAGGGCACCGCGGATCCAGCTATGACACGCAGAAAGAGTTGCCGCCAGTCTGTGTCAAGGATCTCCTGACGGAGGTAAGGGGTATGAACACCAACATCGAGCGCATCGAACAGTCGATGGCGCAGGAGGTGCAGGAATTTCGCAGTGCTCTTCAGATCCATGACCAGAACCTGGCACAGGTACAACAACGTCTCCTGGCGGTTGAGCAAGGACCCACGGCGGCCATTGTTACAGCTGTGGCGACGGCCGTTGACGAGAAGATGGCGGCCACCCAGTCTAGCGCCCAGCAGAAGGTGGAGGACATTGAGAGGAATATGAAGATGATGGCAACGAGGAGGCCTGGGGGTGGACCTGCTGGCAGCAACCCGCACGTGGCGTCGACGCGTGAGCAGGAGGGTACCTGCCGCTTGATCCTGTTGGGGGTTGAGTCTCCGTTGATGGGGCGTACACTCCGTCGAGCTGCCGAACAGGTACGTGATTTTTGTGCGCAAGGAGAGTGGCCATCCATAACCATTAAGGCCTTTGGCATGTCGAGGAAGGCGATCTTGGAATTGTTGACGCTTCGCGTATCCCCACCAGCCCATCCAGAAACGATGCTCAGGGGAGTTGAGGTGATCAGGGAAGTCGGGGAGCATGCAGAATAACAAAGGGCGGGGGATGCTGTCACAGACCCCGAGAGGGGGAGGATGGAAGAGGAGTCGTCGTCGTCGTCGGAGGAGGAGGAGGAGGAGGAGGAGGAGGAGGGGGAGGAGGAGGAGGAGGAGGCAGGATTGGGCACGCTGGCATTAGCACTGCAGGATGCTGAGCGCTGGGGAAGGCCTCTGGGGGGCTTCTTGGGGTCCTCTTGGGGGTTTCTTGGGGGGCCTGTTGGGGCCTCTTGGGGCGCTCTTGGGGCCTACTGGGCCCCGCTCGGGGCGGAAAGCTTGAATTGTCGATTTGTGGTTTCCTTCGTGGGCCCCAATTCGGGCCGTCGTGAGGCGTTCTTGGGCTCTTTTGGGCGCTTCTTGGGCCGTCCTAAGGCCCTCGTGGGCCGTCTTGGGGCTTTTTTGGGGCCCGTTTGGGTTCTCTTACGGGCCTCTTGGGCGGTCTTGAGGTGGTCCTGGAGCCCTCTGGGGCTCTCTTCGATCGTCGCAAAGCCGAACGGGCGAGACGGCCAAACAGTGTCTCAATCCGATAGAAACATTTTTTTTTGCCTCCCAGGGCCCTCTTGGGAGGCCTCTTGGAAGCCTCTTGGGCCGTCTTGGAGGCCTCTTGTGCCGTTTTGGGGCCATTCTGTTGGTGTCTCGGGCCCCTCGTGGGCCCCACTTGATCTCGCCGTGGGGCGTTCGTGGGGCTTCTTGTGCGCCTACTGGGCCGTCCTGGGGCCCTCTTGGGCCGTCTTGAGCCGTCTTGGGGCGGTCTTGGATGCCTTTTGGGCCCTCGTGGAGCGTCGGAAAGTTGAAAAAGCGAGAAGGCTGAAAATTTCCCAAAAACGTAGGGCAAATGATCTTGTGTCGTGGGGACCTCCTGGGAGGCCATTTGGAAGCCTCTTGGGCCATCTTGGCGGCCTCTTGGGCCGTCTTGAGGCCATCTTGGGCGGCTTGGGGCGATTTTGGGGCATTTTCTGTCCCTTTTTGGGCCGTCTTGGGGCGTTTTTGGGCCCGTGTTGCCGCCTTTTGAGCCGTCTTGGAGCCGTCTTGGGCCATCGTGGGGCCATCTCGGGAGCCTCTTGGGCTGTGTTGGGGCGGTCTTGGAGGCCTCTTGGGCCCTCGAGAAGACTGAACACCTCCTCAAACCTAAGGACAATTCATGTTTTTTGCCTCTTGGGACGCCTATTGGAAACCTCGAGGGGCGTGTTGGGGGCATCGAGGGCCATCGTGAGGCCATCTTGGGCCGCCTTGGGACGCTGTTGGCTTCTGGCCGTAGGGCCTGCCACCTATTTGTCGACTCACTGGGCCGCTCCTGGACGGTTCCAGAGGCCCCTAGGCCCGCGCCCAAGAGATGCGGCATCACTGACGGGGATATGCCAGGAGTTGCCCGGGCACTTCTCGCTCGGGGACCCCCATGGGCCGCCGCGCTTGCGCGAAATAGAATCTTATTAACTTGTTACCAGAGATCTTGGCACGCCTCTGGCCCGTTGGGCCGGCAAATTCTGTCCTAGGTCCGACCGTAGATGCTCCTCATCCCCATAGACCCGATGTTTGATTTTTTTGAAGACGGGGTCCCATGGGATCTCGTGCCCTTCCCTGGGGCCAGTTTTTCATCCCGTGTCATGTTTTGACGGTGCCAGGGCATTGCGAGGGCCCCCAGGGGCCGAAAACGGCGAGAAGCCTCCATCTTGATTGCATCAGTGCGTTGGAGGTCACGACGACGGCAATGATGGAGACGACGACGAAGACGACGACGAAGACGACGACGACGAGGACGACGACGACGAGGACGACGACGAGGGGCCCCTCCCGAGGTGCCCGACCGGATCTCGCCGCTTGCTGTGGCCGACACGATCAAGGCTCGTGAGCAACGCTAGGGCGGGATAGTTCGGTGGCAAATCATGGGACCCTATGATACCCTCGTAGTTCCGTTTTTAGCGCCTTTCGCGTCCATTAGCGTCTGGGTGTCGATGAGATAGCGCCGCTTTAGCGCCGGCTAGCGTCGATTAGAGTGGATTTAATGTCGATTAGCGTCGACTCGCGTCGATTAGCGTCGATTCGCGACAGCCGAGAAGATGGCATGGGAGGCGCCCATGAGTTGTCACCGAAGGATGGGCATAGGGGGGATGCATCGACCTCGAATAGTTGAATCATCATCGACGATGCATCGCTGATATCACGGCGACGTATCGACGTGGCATGGACGAGGTGCGGGCTGGTCTGTATCGACGATGTGTCGACGAGACACGGCCACGTGCTGGCCGGTCGAGGCCGACGCGTCCCCCCACAGCCTCTGCCGTAGGTCGGGCACGCCATCCCACAGGGGCGGATGCTGGAAGGCACAAGCAGAAGCTGCCTCAAGACTACTCAAGCACAGGCAGATCAGGAGCGAAAGAAGGACGTACATGTACATGAATCCACGCTGGATTCGAGAGTACGCAGTGCGCAAATGTTCGTATCACGCGGCCGGTCTCGCGGATCGAGGGGCCGTGTTCATGTACATAGCTGGGCGCGCACGTCCTTTGTGGGCTCCCTAGCAGAAGAGCACGACACCTCGCCACCAGGCGACTAGCTGACGATCCTGGAGATAACCCCTCCCGGCAGAGTGGGCGTGCCCGACCGAACCTCTGCCCAAGTTTGAGGCGAGCAGGGGGAGGAGGAGGAGCAGGAGGAGGAGGAGGACCTTAAACGAGCAGGGCGGGCTTAAACGAGCCCGCCCTGCTCGCGCACCGCCGCGCTGCGCGGCGCGCACACGGGGCAACGCCGGCGGCTGGGCGGTGACTGCCCAGCGGCCTAGCCCGGCTCCTGGCCACTCTTTTCCTTTCCTCCTTCCCTTCTCTTTCTCGCTCCTTCCCCGCTCCTTGCCTCCCTAGGCGGGTGTGCTGGCGCCCAACGGTGGGTGGCGGTGGCGCAGGCGCCACGGCCGCGCACCCGCCTTCGCCTCCCGGTTCCTTCCTGCTCCCTCCTCTCCTCCTCCCTCCTCCCCCTTGCTCTGCCGCCGGCGAGACAGCGCCAGCCCGGGCAGGCGGTGGCGGAAGTGGCCTGTGCGTCGTGTCGTGTCTCGCTGGCGCCACCCGCCTGCCTGGGCCGATTCCTCGGGCCGGCTTCAACAGGAGGCTGGCTTGAGGCAGCGGAAGGGACTGGGACACTTTGCTGCGGGTAGCCCCCGTAGGGCCGTCGGTTCCGCCATGTTCGCGGGCGGCAGGAGGAGGAGGAGGAGGAGGAGGAGGAGGAGGAGGAGGAGGAGGAGGAGGAGGAGGAGGAGGAGGAGGAGGAGGAGGAGGAGGAGGAGGAAGAGAGGGGGGAGGAAGAGGGGGGAGGAGGAGGGAGGAGGAGGGAGGGGGAGGAGGAGGAGGAGGAGGGGAGGAGGAGGAGGAGGAGGAGGAGGAGGCAGGAGGAGGGAGGAGGAGGAGAGGAGGAGAGGAGGATGAGGAGGAGGAGGAGGAGGAGGAGGAGAGGAGGAGGAGGGAGGGAGGAGGAGGAGGAGGGAGGAGGAGGAGGAGGAGGAGGAGGAGGAGGAGGAGGAGGAGGAGGAGGAGGAGGAGGAGGAGGAGGAGGAGGAGGAGGAGGAGGAGGAGGAGGAGGAGGAGGAGGAGGGAGGAGGAGGAGGAGGAGGAGGAGGAGGAGCAAGGAGGAGGAGGAGGAGGAGGAGGAGGAGGAGGAGGAGGAGGAGGAGAGGGAGGAGGAGGAGGAGGAGAGGAGGAGGAGGAGGAGGCGTGCCCGACCGACCCCTCGCTGGCCCTCCGAGGCGCGCGCCGAAGCCGTGGCCGCCAATCGCGGCGGAGTGCCGCATGGGCAGGGCGGCCGCGGCGCCGCGGACGCTCGACGACGCGCTGGCGCCGAGGTCGCTCCTCCTCCTCCTCCTCTCCTCCTCCTCCCTCCTCATCCTCCTCCTCCACTCCTCCTCCTCCTCCTCTCCTATTGGCTCCTCCTCCTCCTCCTCCTATTGGCTCCTATTGGCTCCTAAAGCCGTCTGTCACCGCTGGCCAGAGGCCTGCAATAAAGCGGTGGCAGCGGCCGGCGTTCAGGCCGGCGTTCAGGCGGCGCGCCAACGTCGGGTAAAACAGGGCCAGGATCGGGATAGATCGCTCCAGAGCGTTCCAGAGCGCTCTCATGAGCGTTCCGGGACGCTCTGGAGCGGCCGCGGCGCCCAGCCAAACCCGCCGATTCTCAGAGATTTCGAGTTGTCCCGATCCGATTTTGTCCCGATCTTCGCGTCGTTTTATCGGGGGCCCCCAGACGGTGTGGTGACCACACCGTGCGGTGAGTCGGTGGGGACTCGGGGTCACCGCACGGTTCTGGGACTTGAGAGCGTCTCCGAGGATGTCTCGGGCGACAGGGGCCTCCAGGGTCCCAAGACCGTGTGGTGACGGACCGTGCGGCGAGGTCTCTTGGGGTTCCGAGGTCGCCGAACGGTCTGTCACCGCACCGTTTCGGGACTCCAAACAAAGAGGGAATTGAGACGGAGCAGACCTTCTCAGGAGGTCACTGCTTCCGTATCCATTGTTTTGCGGATCGGCGCGGGCCCTCGCTTCCCCCCTCCCTCCCTCTCATGGAACAATTCTTGACTCAGTTTCTGCTGCCCCCTCACTCGCCGGTCCGCCGCTGGTCGCCAGTCTTCCCGGCTACCTGCAGCTCCCGCCGCGTTGCATACGTGCACTCTGGCAGTACTGGTATTCAGCTACAGCCAGTCCCCTCCACTCGCCGGCCCGCCGCTGAGGTGTTGCGTGAGGCTCCGCCCCGCCGCTTTAGGTGAGGCTGCGCCCAGTCGCTTTAGGTTAATTCGTCGTTGCGTGCCCCGCTTTGACTGGACCCGCCGCTGGCGCGCTCGCCTGCGGCCGCTGACTAAAACGTATCCCCACCAGCCCATCCAGGAACGATGCCCATGAGAGTTGACAAGGGGGAGAGAGGCACGCATAGTCAATCGGCGAGGGAGGCTTGGGAGGCTCCGTGGCCATCTCGAGCCGTCTTGGAGCGGTCTTGGGGCCGCTTGGAGCATCTTGGGAGCCATCTTGAGCCAGCTTGGGCTATTCGAGCCATCTTGGAGGTGATCTTGGGCTCTCTGATGCCACTCGGGGGCCTCTTGGGGGACTCTCGGGGGCCTCTTCGAGCCCTCTTAGTGCCTCTTGGGGCGCTGGTGGAACCCTCCTGGGGGCCTCTGGGGAACCCTGGAGGACCTCTTGGGGCCAGGCGGTCGGTCAAAGGAGGGGGGTACTCGATTTAGCCCGCCCACCTCGGGGGCCACGATCCTCGGGAGGGGTGGCAAACAATGGCCCTCCCACTGGCCGAAAAAGGGGCCTCGGACATCTCGTAATCCCTCCCAAAAAACCTCAGGGAGGGGAGAAGGGGGGTTCCCCTCCCCGATGGGAAAGAGGGGTTGTGGAAGAGGAAGGGGGCTCTCCTCAGACCACCTGTCGCCCAAAGGGCTGGTGGGATTAGGTCTTGGCTATTTTCGGCGCCTGTTTCAAGCAGGTGGAGTCTCCCCCGCAGGACGCACTGTTGCAAACAGTCGCATTAAGCAGACGTCTGGAGCCAGACCCCCTCCTCCCCCCCTCCGCCCAACGTCGAAACGCCGAATAAGAAAACGTTCACACGGTGGCGGGGCTTCTCAGAAGCCCTTCGGCCTTATAGGGAGTTTCCTGCATCTTCGCGGGATGCTCATACAACTTTCCAGAAGGCTGGAGGACTTCCGAGCCTTCTGAAAAGACCCACCCCTTCTGACTTCGGCTGGCCGCCGAGTTTTGGATCAAGTCTCAATCCAGGCCTCCAGGATTGGGTCCGAGTAGATGGGGTCGGAGGATCGCGCAGCGTCGCCGATGCACCGGCGATGCGGGTTGATGCGAAGCCCGATTTTCTCAACACCGACGTCGCCAGTGAGTCGGCGACGTCGCCGATGTATCGGCTTCGCCCAGGCACCGACGAGACGGCCCCTCCGATCCCATCTGCTCGGACCCCATCTGGGAGGCTTCTCTCAAGCGAGAAGAGAGAAACGAGAGAGCCCCAGGCCATGCAGGGTCCGGCTGGAATAAGGAACGCTCGTTTTTCAGAAGGGGCTCGGTCGCTCCTGTGGTTAGCGTGCGCTCCGCTACCTTTGTGGCAGCGAGCCCCCCTGGTGCTCCTTCGGGCTTCGTAGACTCAGTTGGGAGAAAAGGAACTTCGCTCCTCATGCACCGTTCCTTACAGTCGGCCCGGATGAGTAGGGCGACCCTGCCAAATCAAGGATACCCTTGTGTCCTGTGCCTCGCGACCCGTGCCTCCTGCATTCCTGTGGCAGTGTGGCCCTCGGAAGGGTCTCGGGGGTGGACAGACCTCCTACCCTGACACGTCGATTAAGGAATTGGCCGTTTTCGGTTCGCGAGAGGGCGTCGCGGCCGTCATTTTTGCGGGTCAAGGTCCGTCGACGATTTCGGACCTATGTCGTTTTCACTAATGGGGAGGTTTACTGAAGGGAGGTTTATCCACCGCCGAGCCTCCTGCATTCCTGTGGCAGTGCGGCCCTCGGAAGGGTCTTCTGTCCTCTCGCGTGTCCTGTCCAACCAAGTCCGACTGTGGGTCGGGCCGAATACTGCACGCCTCGCCCCCCCCCATAGAGGAGCTCCTCGGGCCAGCACTCGTTGTTCAACAGGGGCTCGGCCGTTCCTTTGGTTTGCATGCGCTCCGCTACCTTTCTGGCAGCGAGCCCCCCTGGTGTTCCTTCGGACTTCGCAGACTCCGTTGGGAGATAAAAAGGGGCCTCGTCCCTTGTTTACCCTTCCTTAGGTCAGGCCGACTACTGTCAGGAGGGACAGAAACACACACAGACACAATTGATCGTCGATTCTCCAGAAAATATGGGAAACGATGGGAAGTGGGGGGGAAGACAAAAAGCCCAGAAAATGTGGGAAAGCATGGGGAAATCTTTTATTGGTGTGTATTTACTTGTGTGTCCTTCGGGCCCCTTCATACTGTACGCTTCGCCCCCCCCATAAGAGGGGCTCCTCGAGCCAGCCCCCCCCCCGCCCCGCAGTGCAGCATCCCGCGAATCTACCATCGCCGACGCCGGGGCCGGTGGTGCGGCGCGGAGCGCCGCAGTGCACGGACGAGGGGGGGGGGGGTCTCGAGCAAACGCCCCGGCCCCACCCCTGCCTCGGGAGGGAAGCCATAGCACACAGAGCCACATGGGGGAATCGACGGTTCATTATGAATCGTCGGTTCCCCTAGGAATGAGCACGTTTACGGTCAATGTGTGGGCGAAGGGGTAATGAGCGAACGTTGGCCGCCACCGCGCTCTCCACCGCCCCGCGGGCCCAGCGGCCTCGGATCTGCGGCTGGTGCGCTGGGCGCCTCGCCGAGGGCGAGAGTTTGGCCCTCGCGGAGGGCGGGACGTTGTTGGAGGTGTGCGAACTGTGCTACCTCCTCGCACTGGCGCGCCGGGGGGCGCGCGAGGCGCGGCTGGCGCCGCAGGAGCGGGCGCTGCTCGTCGAGCAGGCGCGGCTGCTGGCGGCGCAGATCACGGCGCTGTCGACCTTGTCGCCTGATGCCGCCTGAGGCCAAGGGCAAGGCCAAGGCCAAGGCCAAGGGCAAGGCAAAGACGAAGGCCCTTCCTGCGCCTCTCGCTGCCGCCCGCGGGCGAGGCGCTGGCCGTGGCGGAGGACGTGGGGCTCGCGGGCGCGTTGGCGCAGCTGCTGGAGCGGCAGGGGCGCCCGTCGGCCTCGGAGGCGGCCTCGCGCCCGCAGCTGGAGGCGCTGCTGGCGGGGGGGCTGGAGGTGGCGCTGCTGGGGCGCCAGTGGTGCAGGGGCTCGGCGGCTTCCCTGGCCTGCGTGGAGCCGTCGGCGTGGGCGCCGCGGGCGCCCCCCCCCCCCTGGCCTCGGGGCGCCCGGCGACGGCGCGGCTGGCGGCGGCGGCGGCGGCGCTGGAGCGGCGCTGGTCGGGGCGCTGGCCGCTGCAGGCGCTGGCGGTGCTGGAGGCGCGGGCGCGCCGCCTGGCGCTGGGCCCGCGGGGCCGGGCGCTGCCCTCGGCGTGTTGGGAGGCGCGGTCGTCCCGGCTGCGGGGAAGCAGCTTGACGGGCTCGTCGACGGAGCCTGGACGCAGGCCTCTACCCTCATCGGGGCCAACTGGAGCCAGGGCCTGGCCGTGGAGCTGCCGACCCACGAGGCGACGGGGGCGATCAGTGGGACCGCGCTGTTCGCGATCGATGAGGTCGGTGTACCAGGTGCTGGAGGTCAGTATCTCAGCGCGCAGTTCAGGGGCGCGTCGTTGGCCGCCGAGGCGATGCGCTTTGACGTCGCCTTCCCTCCGCGGGGCGGCGGTCCTGCTGGGCTGCTGCACCTCTGCGCGCAGGGGCCTGCGCGGTGTGGCGAGCCTGCGCAGGCGGGCCGCGCCGTCCTGCACGTGGAGTGGCTGCGGCTGCGCTCGACCCACGGGCTGGTGGAGCCCTGGGTGCGCCCGGGCGTCTTCGGCGGCCGTGGCGGTGGAGCTGGTCGAGGCGGTCCCTCTCCCATCCCTGGCGGAGCCGCCGCCGAACGCCTGGCGGCGGCAGCAGCTGCCCGCGCGCTTGCGGTCGGGGGCGGTGGCAGCCGCGGGGTGACAGGCCGCGGCAGGCGTCGGGCTCGCAGTGAGTCTGGCAGCCGCAGTGATGGCGAAGGCGAGCCGCGTTTTCGCGACGCCCCCTCTCGCGGCGGCAGCGTGCGGCTGCTGGCGGAGAGACAGCCTGGCGCCCTCTTACGACGAGGCGATGCAGAACATCGCCCGCGTCATGGGCCTGCGGGAGGGGGCGGACGGTTCCGAGACGAGGCCGAAGGTGGTTGGGTATGTGCAGGCCATCGTGTTTGGCCACCACCCCGTGTCGCAGCTGCGCGTCGACACGGTGCGGGAGCTCCAGACCTTGGCGACGGCGCTGGACCAGTTGGAGAGCGGCTCTTTGCCGCAGCTGAGCGACGTGCTGATGCAGAGGTTCAAGGCTCTGGAGCTCTCGCTGTCGGACGCGGGCTGGCAGGTTGCCAGCGAGCTCGAGATCGTCCCGGACGTGAGGCCGTCGCTGGCGTCGATGGACGAGCAGGATCTGGCGCGGCGCTCGGCGCTGCTGAGGAGGCGCTTGGAGGGGGCCAAGAGCCGCGGGGCCTTCGGGGCGCTCGGCCGCGGCCAGGGGCGCGGGTGACCCGAGGGGGGGGCGCGGGGGGGCCAGCGGCCGCGCTCCCCCTCTCGAGCCGCGCATCCAGCGCGGGAGCTCTCGCGCGGCAAGGGCAATGGTCGAGGTCGCGGGCGTTCCCGCTACTTCCCGCTCCGAGGGGGCAGCCCCGCTCACGCTCCAGGGTCGCCAGCGGCAGCGCCTCGGGCCGAGGGGGCGCCCGCCGCGGCGCCCACAGGCCCCCGCGCGCGGACTCCGTCTCCCCAGACGGAGCGGGCCCCCCGGGGAGACAGCCCTCACCCGCGCCGAGTTGTGCTAGCGGGGAGCCCCGAGCGCCGCACCTTCAGGCAGGACGAGCCAGCGGCGGCGGCGTCGGCTCCCCTGGGAGCAGGACGCGGTCGCCCGAGACGCCGTGGCGGCAGGGGACGCAACGCAGGGAGGGCCAACGGCTCGCGGCCCCGCCCGCCTGGCGGCCGCGGGACTGGCCCCCCGGCGGCGGCGCGGTGAAAGCCCGTGGTGACGATGCCCTTGCTGATGGCGCCCGGGACGCAGCAGCCGCTTCGTTGCAGGCTGCTGCGCCGCGCGGACCGCCTGGGGCTTCGCCGTCGCGTTCGCTATCTGACCACTGCGCTGCGACCCCACTGGAGTTGCCGCCTGCCACTGCTGACGAGAACTCTTCTCGACGCGATCCACTGGAGGACTGGAGAGGGCTTGCTGGGGCTGCTGGTGACTTGCTCCGTGAGCCTTATGACGTGGGCCCGATCCTTCTCAACCTCGCCAAGGGTTTCCCTGTTTCATTCGGTCGCTACTTCCGTGACTCCCTCAAACCTCAGCTGCGCGAGCACGTGGCCACCATGGGAGGTCGGCTGCAACGTGACTGGCTGCCGTTACCGTACCCTGCCACCGTGAAGACCACCGTCGTGTGCGACGGCGATGACTTTAGCGATTTGAGCTGGAAGGGGCCCGACTGCAGGCTGGTTGTCGCGATGCTGGCGCTCAGCGGGGAGGCAGGCTTCCGCTCGCCGAAGTTCGCGCGCCTCTACCCCGCGCGCCCGAGCGCTGCTCAGCGGGCAGCCTGGGCTGCCCTGAGTCGCCCCCTGTACCTGGCGACGCGCATCGAGACCAGCCTGCCTGCAGAGCTCAACTGGGAGGACTGCCTGAAGGACTGCAAGATCGGCTACGGCGGCGCCGAGATCACCGCCCCTCATGAGCTGACCTTGGAGCAGGTGCTGGACGGCTTGCCGCCGCCTGGGGTTGCGGCCTCGATTGAGGTTGCCGAGGTCGCGACGGGCTTCGTGCGCGACTCGTTGCTGGATTCTGGGCTGGTGCTGCTGCCGCCTGCGCTGAGCCGTGCGGCGCCGACTTCGGTGCGGGCCCACGGCGCCCCTGTCGCGTGCCGGGGCGGGGTGCTGAGGCGCTCATCTCCGATCTGATCCCGTCGAACGCCTGCCAAGAGTGCATCATTGGCGGCGCGCCCGAGATGCCGACGATGTGCCAGCTGAACGGCTTGGTCTTGACGGACTCTGAGGACCTGGTGTGGAGCGGCGCCGACATGAAGGCCTTCTTCTACGCCTTCCGCGCGCCGCCGCCGTGGTGGCCGTACATGGGGATCGGGCCGCCAGCGCCGTCGCGCCTGCTGGGTCTCGAGGACGGCGGCACTACCCACATCTGCCTGCGCGTGTTCGGCATGGGCTGGTTCAGCGCAGTGGGGGTTGCGACCCATCGTCATCGCAACGCACTGCGTCGCAGCAGCGCGGTGCCTCGCGGCCTGTGCCCCGGCTGGGAGATTACCCGGCGCCGCCGCCTGCCGCTTGATGGAGAGAAGCCCTGCCCGCCTGCCTGGGTGATGATCGACAACTTAGAGATCGCCGAGGCCGTTGACAAATCTGAGGCCGACATGCTGCGCGGGGCGGTCCCCGAGCTGCTGTCTGACGTTCGTGCCTGCTGCGAGGCCACAAGGTCGCCTGGGTCCCCAGGCAGGGACCTGCACCGCGTCGTGCGCGCTGCCACGCTGGGCGAGCTTGTTGATGGCGTTGAAGGTGTCCGTCGGCCGCCGGCGGGATACATCGCTGTGAAGGCCAGCCTCGCGCTCTGGGTTCTGGGCCAGAGGCGGGCCAACATGCAATTGAAACATATTCTTCCTGGGCGCTGGGGTCGCGGGCACTGCGTCCGCCGCCCGCTGGCCGCGAGCTTCGCTTACACTTGGAAGTGGCTCAACGACCCGGGCTGTGCAGGCCGTTTCAGCGTGAGAGCGTCATCGAGGACTGGCTGATGTGCCTGGCCTTGTCGGGGCGCTGCGTGGTCGACATGGGGCTCGAGGTCGACCACCTGGTGACGGCCTCGGGCGCGTCGGAGGCCGCTGGGGCCGTGGCGTGCAGCACGGCGCTTACCGAGCGCGGGCGTGTCGTCGCGGGCAGATGCCAGCGGCCCGCGATCGCCGCCCGCGAGGGGGAGATCGCCCTGATCACCGTCTTTGATGGCATCGGCGGCCGGCGCGGGGCCCTCGAGATACTGGGCCTGGTACCAGCGGTTCACTTGTCGTTTGAGGTTGACCCGCAGGCGGTCCGCGTTGCGCGGCGCGCTTGTCCTGACACGCACCTCAGGGATGTTACATCTGCTGACCCTGCTGCCTTGGCTAGCCTACTGCGGGCCCGCGGCCGCGTCGCCCGCGCGGTGGTCATCGGCGGCTTCCCGTGCCAGATCTACGCGAGCTTGAACGTCGACCGCCAGGGCTCGTCGGACTTGCGCGCCGCGCTGGTCGATCACATGGTGAGGGTCATCCGAGGTCTGCGTGCCGCCATGCCCGAGGTGAGCGTTGACTTCCTTGGCAAAAATGTTGCATCAGTGGCAGAGTCCGACGTCCTTCGCCTCAGCGGGTTGTT
>CAUYUJ010009324.1:390241-474467 GCA_963575745.1 Prorocentrum cordatum
AGGGGCAGCGGCACAGGCGGGAACTGGCTCGGGGGGGGGGATTGAGGGGGGGTGAGAACCGGTGGCTCAAGGATGGGGCCCTGAGGGGTGGGGGCCCGAGGGTGGGAATGGATCTCAGGGTGGATTTGAACCGTTTGGGGCACCACCTCCTCAGGACCCCGCCCATCAGGACCCCCTCGCTGAACCGCCGAGTGAATCCACCCCCGCTCGCCCGCTCGGGGCCCGTGAGCCCCGCCCCGCCCGGGAGCGTCGGGCCTCCCCCTCGGGGGCCTGGCGCCGATCCGTCGGCCGCGCACCTTCGATCCAGGCCACGTTGTTCAGGAGGGAAAGAAACACACAGACAGAATTGCTCGTCGACTCCCAGGAAAATATGGGAAAATATGGGAAGGGGGGGGGAAGCCAGAAATCCAGAAAAGATGGGAGAATCTGGGGATTCCTGTTATTTCTGTTTATTTATTTGTGTGTTTGTGGGCCCCTTCACTTGCCTCTCCCCCAGAGCCAGTTCGCCCCCCCCCCCCCCCCCTCTTTTCTCGGCGGCGAGCGGGGGGGGGGGGGGAAGCGAGAAGGAGGAGGCCTTCGCAGAAGCCAGCGGGGGCTTCTCAGACGTCCTCGGGCCTCCTGAGAGAGAGGTGTGTGCGGTGGCTTCGGGGGAGGCGCAGGAAGCTTCTCGGGGACTTGCAGGCCCATGGAGAAGGCCCGCTCCCTCTCACCGCCCCCCTGGCCTGGCCGCCAACTTTCGGCCTCCCTCGCGAGGTCGCTGGGGCGGGGTGCCACACTGGCCGGGGAGTCCGTGCAGCTCGCGTCTTTGAGCGAGGTCGGGGAGCCCCGGAGCGAGGTCATCGGACGGGGCCAGGACAAGGGTGAGTTCGCTGCAGGACGCCAGAGCGTTCCGAGCAGGTCGCGGCGCTCGATACATCCTCCAGGGCAGCCGGGCCTCAGAGGTTCCCGACTTGTTCTCGCCCGATGTTATCCTCGTCCTGGCCTCGTCTCAGGTCAGACGAGTTATCCCGGCCACGCGAAAGAGTGTCCCCTCGCCGGAGTGGCCTCTGGTGCGCGGCCTTCGGGGGGCCGGGCGCGGGGGGCCGAGCCCAGGAGGGGCCGCCACTGTCGCAGCGTACGCAGCGATCTGCCGATCACGCAGCACGGGCCACTCACTGCCTACGGTCGGACCGAGGTGTGAAGTCGAGAGGTTCGCTCGAGCCCTGGAGCCGCGCACCAGAGGCCCTTCGCTCGGCATCGCCTCACCGCTCGCCATCCCCGGCACCATGCCCATCCACACCCCTCGCCATCCCCGGCACCCCACCTGGGGACACACACACGCCTCTCGAAACACGAGGGGAACGGCCAAGGAGCCAATCGGCCAAGGGGGCCCAGGCCCCGTTCCTGGGGGCGGGGGATCGGTGGAACGCTGCCCACTCTTGCCTGGGCCCCCGAGGCTCTTCGAGTCTGTTGGGCTCTTGTGCACCCCAGGGGAGGGCACCCTTCGAGTTTTCTTCGGTTGGTGCCGGTGGAGGGTCTCGTGTTCTGGAGGGAGGTTCTTCTGTCCCAGGTCCGGCTGTGCGGTCACTCTTGCGTGTAGCTGGTCATCGCCAACGTGTCCGTATTGCCGGTCTGACGACGCGGCGTGCTGTCTGAGGGCGCGGCATCACGCGTGATAATTAGCATTCTTTGCTCCTATCGCGCTGTGCGGTATATGTTTCACCGAGGGTGAAGCCTGGATTTCAAAAAAGAGTAATGGATAGCGAGGGGAAGGATTGATTATGATAATGATGGTGATGATGGTGATGCTGATAATGATGATGCTGCTGCTGCTGATGATGATGATGATGCTGCAGATGCTGGTGCTGACGCTGCTGCTGCTGATGATGATGCTGCTGATGATGATGCTGGTGATGGTGGTGGTGATGATGATGCTGATGACGATGATGCTGATAATGTTGATGACGATGCTGCTGATGCTGCTGATGATGATGCTGCTGCTGACGATGTAATGATGCTGCTGATGATGATGCTGATGATGCTGCCGATGACAACGATGATGACGATGACGATTATGATGAGGATGCTAATGATGATGATGATGATGATGATGATGATGATGATGATGGTGATGGTGATGAGGATGAGGCTGTTGATGATGGTGCTGATGATGATGATGATGAGGATGATTATGATCACGATGATGATAATGATGGTGATGATGCTGATGAGGATGATGATGATGATGATGATGATGATGATGATGATGACGATGGTTATGATGGTCATGTTGATGATGATGGTGATGGTGATGACGGTGATGATGACGATGACGATGACGATGACGATGACGATGATGATGATGATGATGATGATGATGATGATGTTGATGATGATGTTGATGATTGTTCTGATGCTGATGCTGATGCTGCTGATGCTGATTCTGCTGATGCTGCTGATGCTGATGATGCTGCTGATGATGATGATAAGGGTGGTGGTGGTGATGATGATGATGACGACGATGCTGCTGATGCTGCTAATGATGATGCTGCTGCTGAAGGTGTGATGATGCTGCTGATGATGATGACGATGACGATTATGATGATGCTGATTATGATGATGATGAGGATGAGGAGGATGACGACTAGGGTCATGTTGAGGATGAGGATGATAATGACGACGATGATGATGAGGCTGATGGTCATGATGATGATGATCACGATGGCTATAATGATGATGGTGATGATGGTGATGATGATGGTGATGATGATGCTGGTGCCGATGACGATGACGATGTTGATGGTTATGATGATGCTGATGATGATGCTGGTGATGAGTACGATGATGATGATGATGATGTTGCTGATGATCATGGTGGTGATGATGATGGTGATAACGATGCTGATGATGATGACGTGATAATGATGATGACGATTGTGATGATGATGATGATGATGATGACGATGGTTATGATGGTGATGGTGATGATGGCGATGATGATGATGATGATGATGATGATGATGCTGATGCTGATGATGATGATGACGATGATGCTGATGATGATGATGACGATGATGATGGTGGTGGTGATGATAATGATGATGGTGGTGGTGGTGGTGGCGATGATGATGACGATGATGATGATGATGATGATGATGATGATGATGATAGTGATGATGATGATGATGATGATGATGATGATGGTGGTGATGCTGGTGATGATGCTGATGATGATGGTGACGATGACGATGCTGATGATGACGATGATGATGCTGATACTGATGCTGATTCTGAAGATGTTGGTGGTGGCGATGATGATGGTGATGATGATGCTGATGACAACGCTGATGATGATGGTGGTGATGATTGTGATAATGCTGATGCTGATGCTGATTCTGATGATGATGGTGGTGGTGGTGGCGATGATGATGGTGATCATGCTGTTGATGATGCTGATGATGCTGCTGATGATGATGGTGATGATGCTGATGGTGATGATGATGATGATGATGCTGATGGTGATGATGATGGTGGTGGGGATTGTGATAATGCTGATGCTGATGCTGATGTTGATGGTGGTGGTAGTGGGGGCGACGATGGTGGTGATGATGATGCTGATGATGATGCTGATGATGCTGATGCTGATGATGATGCGGATGATGATGCTGATGATGAGGATGATGATGATGGTGGTGATGGTGATGATGATGAAGGTGATGAGGATGATGAATATGATGATGAGGATGCTGATCATGATGATGACGATGACGGTGGGAATGATGATGACGATGACGATGACGATGATGATAATGATGATGATGCTGAGGATGAAGATGGTGATGATGATGATGGTGATGCTGATGATGCTAGTGGTGATGATGATGATGAGGATGATGATGATGTCGCTGCTGCTGATGATGCTGATGCTGATGATGATGAGTCTGATGATAAGCATGATGACGAGGCTGCTGCATATGATGGTGATGATGATGATGGTGATGATGTGATGTTGATGATGCTGCTGCTGATGATGATGACGATGATGCCGATGATGATGATGACGACGATGCCGATGATGATGATGACGACGATGCTGCTGCTGATGATGATGCTGATGCTGATGCTGATGATGGTGATGATGATGATGCTGCTGATGATGATGATGATGATGCTGCTGATGATGATGATGACCTGATGCGACTCTCCTCGACTCTCCTGGCGCTGCTGACGCTCCCGACCAGTTCCTGACGCTCCTGGCGCTCCCGACGCTCCCGACGACGCTCCTGACACTCCCCGACTCTCTCGACATTTTGACGCTTCCGACGCCCCCGACGCTCCTGACACTCCTGACGCTTCTGACTCCTGACACCCTCAGCTCGTGACGCCCCCGCCGCTCCTGACACTCCTGTCGCTCATGACGCTCTTGACCCCCCCAACGCTCCTGGCGCTTCCGGCGCTCCCGACGTTTTTAACGCTCCCGAGGTCCCCGACGCTCCTGACGCTCCCGACACTCCTCAGTCTCCTGGCGCTCCTGACGCTTTTGACGCTCCTGGCGCTCCTGACGCTTCTGATGCCCCTGACGCTCCTGACGCTCCTGGCGCTCCTGGCGCTCCTGAAGCTCCTGACGCTCCTGACGCTCCCAACGCTCCCGACGCTCCCAGCGTTCCCGTCGCTCCCGACGCTCCTGACGCTCCTGATGCTCCCGACGCTCCTGGCGCTCCCGACGCTCCCGACGCTCCGGACGCTCCTGACCCCGAAACTGTCCTGACGCTCCTGGCGCTATCAGCGCTTCTGACGCTCCTGACACTCCAAACGCTTCTGACGCTTCTGGCGCTCCCCGCGCTCCTGGCGCTTCTGACGCTCCTGGCGCTCCCGACGCTTCCGTCGCCCCTGGCGCTCCTGGCGCTCCCAACGCTTCCGACGCTCCCGACGCTCCCCGCTTTCCCGACGGTCCCGACGGTCCCGACGCTCCAGCCGTTCCTGACGCTCCTGACGCCCCTGACGCTTCTGACGCTCCTGACGCTCCCGTCGCTCCTGGCACTCCTGACGCACCCGACGCTCCCGACACTCCCGACGCTGCCGACGCTCCCGACGCGTCCCGACGCTTCCGACGCCCCCGACGCTCCTGACCCTCCTGTCGCTCCTGACGCTCCCGACGCTCCCAACGCTCCTGACGCTCCCGACGCTTCCGACGCTCCTTGCGCTCCCGGCGCTCCTGACGCTCCCGATGCTCCCGAGCTGATGATGATGATGATGATGATGATGATGATGATGATGATGATGATGATGATGATGATGAGGATGATGATGACGATCACGATGATGCTGCTATTGTATTGCTGGTGATAAGGATGCTGTTGATGATTATGATGATGGTGATGGTGATGATGATGATGATGATGATGGTGGTGGTGGTGGTGGTAGTGGTGATGGTGACGATGTTGACGATGATGCTGATGACGACAACGATGATGACGATGATGATGATGATTGTTGGTACTGATGATGATGGTGATGATGACGCTGATGACGACGATGATGATGAGGATGCTAATGATGATGAAGATGGTATTTTTTTATTGTGATGGTGATTATGATTGTGATGCTGATGCTGATGCTGATGATAAGGATGATGATGATGACGACGATGCTGATGATATGATGATGCTGATGCTGATTCTGATGCTGATGATGCTGTTGTTGACCACGATGATGATGAGGATTATGAGGATGATGATGATGCTGATGATGATGATGATGACGATGATGACGATGATGACGATGATGCTGATGATGATGATGATGATGATGATGATGAGAAGGAGGAGGAGGATGAGGAGCAGAAGGGAGGAGGGAGGAGGAGGAGGAGGAGGTAGGAGGAGGAGCTGATGGCTGTGACGACAAAAATGATGATGACGATGCCGCCGACAACGATGATGATGATGACGATGCTGCTACTGATGATGAAGCTGATGATGCTTGTGATGATGATGCTGACGATAACGATGACGATGACGATGACGATGATGATGTTGATGATGATGATGATGATGATGATGATGACGACGACGATGCTGATAATGATGATGATGATGATGATGATGATGATGATGATGATGATGATGATGATGACGATGATGATGATAATGATGATGATGGTGGTGTTGATGAAGATGATGATGATGCTGATGATGATGATGATGATGATGATGATGACGATGACGACGACGATGAGGACGACGATGAATCTGACGACCACGACGATGGTGGGGGTGATGGTGCTGATGAGGATCATGATTCTGAGACTGCTACTGTCGATGATGCTCATGATGATGACGACCACAAGGATGCTGTTGTTGCTGTTGTTTGTGAAGGGTGTTGCTGATGATTAGGATTAGTATGATGATGATGCTGACGATGATGGTGATGATGCTGATCATGATTCCGATGGTGCTGGTGGTGGGGAGGACGATGTTGGTAATTATTATGATGACGACGATGAGGATGATGATGCTGATGATGATGATGATGGAGATACTGATGATGATGAAACTGATGATGATGGTTCTGATGATGTTATTGATGCTGATGGCAATGATGATGATGACGATGATGATGACGATGATGCTGGTGGTGACGATGATGATGTTGGTCGGGTGATGATGATGGTGGTTTGGTGGTGGTGGTGATGAGTTTGATGGTGATGAAGATAATGATGATGATGCTGATGATGATGATGATGATGGTGGTCGGGTTGATGATGCTGATGATGATGATGATGATGCTGATGGTGATGATGAGGATGATGATGATGATGAGGATGCTGATGATGCTGCTGATGATGCTGATCATGATGATGATGCTAATGACGATGCTGATTATGGTGATGAGGATGACGATGCTGCTGATGATGATGATGATGATGATGATGCTGACGAAGAAGATGATGATGATGATGATGATGATGATGATGATGATGATGATGGTGCTGATTATGCTGATGCTGCAGCGGATAATGCTGCTGATGATGCTGATGATGCTGATGATGATGGTGATGATGATGCTGCTGCCGATGATTATTGTCATGATGATGCTGATGCTGATGCTGATGATGATGATGCTGATCTATAATGATGATGGTGATGGTGATGGTGATGGTGATGAGGATGATGGTGATGATGATGATGATGGTGATCGTGATGGTGATGATGATGGGGATGATGACGATGATGATGATGATGCTGGTGAGGATGAGGATGAGGATGAGGATGAGGATGATGATGATGATGATGATGATTATGCTGACGATAACGATGACGATGGCGATGACGATGATGATGCTGATGATGATGATGATGCTTATGATGATGATGATGATGATGATGCTGATGATGATGATGATGTTGATGATGATGCTGATTATTCTGATGCTGATGATGATGCTGATGCTGATGGTGATGGTGCTGGTGATGGTGAAGGTGATGATGAGGTTGATGATGATGGTGGGGATGATGATGATGATGAGGATGATGATGCTGATGCTGATGCTGGTGATGATGATGATGATGCTGATGATGATGATGATGATGATGATGATGATGATACTGATGCTGATGCTGATGATGATGATGATGATGATGGTGGTGATGATGATGACGATACTGATCATGATGATAATGACGATGATGATGATGCTGATGATGCTGATGATGCTGATGATGCTGATGATGATGATGCTGATGATGATGACGATGATGATGATGCTGATGATGATGATGATGCTGATGGTGATGGTGATGGTGATGGTGATGGTGATGGTGATGGTGGTGATGATGATGATGATGGTGATGATGATGATGATGATGATGATGATGATGATGATGATGATGGTGACGAGGAGGAGGAGGAGGAGGAGGAGGAGGAGGAGGAGGAGGAGGAGGAGGAGGAGGAGGAGGTGGAAGAAGGAGGAGGCGGAGGAGGCGCGGAGGAGGCGCGGAGGAGGAGGAGGAGGAGGAGGAGGAGGAGGAGGAAAAGGAGTGGGAGGAGGAGCATACGCCTCCATCTCCCACGGATATGTGCTGTCGCGTGTCGGACTCTAGCAAACGGGGATGTGTGCCCTGCGCCTCGTAGGTCTCCAGAGATGGCCTTGGCCCAAGAAGTCTCCCGACTTTGACGTCCTCTGGGCTCCGTGCGGAGGCTCTCGGAGGCTGCCTGGGCCTCGCCTGGGCCTCTTGGGAGATGCCTTTGGCTCAAGCGCTGGCTCGAGAGAGCTTTGCAAGCGAGTCAGGGGCCGGGTTCGCGGACCCCTGGCCAGGCCGTCTGCCGCTCTGTCGCGCTGCGCAGGCACGCGCGGCAGGACAATACCAGAAAACATGATCAAATCATCATCATCATCATCATCATCATCATCATCATCATCATCATCATCATCATCATCATCATCATCATCATCATCATCATCATCATCATATCATCATCATCATCATCATCATCATCATAATCATAATCAGCATCATCATCATAATCATCATCATCATCATCATCGTCATCATCATCGTCATCATCATCATCATATTCATCATCATTATCATCATCATCATCGTCATCGTCTTCGCTTTCATCATCATCATCATAATCATCATCACCATCATCATTATTATCATTCCCATCATCATCATCATTATCATCATCAGGTTCGTCGTCGTCGTCATCATCTGAATCACCATCATCATCATGATTATCAATCTCACTATTGTGAACATTTCCACTACCATTATCGTGATCAGTATCATTATTGTTATCTTTCCCGTTCGCATTATCTTTATCAGCACCAATACCATTTTCATCCTTGTTATTATCATCATCATTATCATCACCAGCTTCGACAATCTCATCAGCATCCGCATTCTCATCAGCATCATCATTATCATCATTATCATCATTAACAACATCATCATCATCAGCATCATCATCAACACCTTCTCATCGGGGACAACCTGTGTCAGGGACACCCCGGGCAACAGCTAGGCTGGTGTCATGGTTGGTCATGAGTCCTTTCTCGGACGAAAATGGGCTTACGAATTCTGCCGCACGCGGATGGTTTCGGTCCCGCCGCCAGGCCATCTCTTCGATACGCTGGCGCCTCCGGCGCTTGCGCTTGGACAGTCAGCCACGTGAGTTGATTCCCACGCCCCCCCTTACAGTGGAGGCCCATGCCAAGAAACACCCTGCTTGCCTCCAGGGTGCTCTGGGTGTCTTGGATTTCGATGGTTTTGCTGTGGAAGGCGTGACGTTCCCACACCAAAAATCGATGGACGTCCTGGGATTTCAGGATTGGGTTTCTTGTGGAAGGTTTCTTGTGGACTGGCATCCACTGTACTACCCCCCTTCGGCGGCGAAATCCGAACCCTATCGCGGCCGATCAACGATTCAGGCAACCAGATCGGCGGTCGGGCCACGTGGCGGAATCCAATCGATTCAGGAGAGTCGATGGTTAGTGTGGGGAGGGTTCGGATGCCGCCGTCTACTGAACTTTCGAAGGTCCGCGCGGATCTCTTGGATCGGTGCTGGAGCCCCCTGGGCGGCACCTCCGGCACCGCCCTTGGCGCGCTTTGCGAGCCAGGGAGGGGGGTCCAGCACAGATCCAAGACATCGGCGCGGACCCCCGAGAGTTTAGTTGTGCTTATGTAGCTCGTCTCCCCTAGAACAGGGCCTCTGCTCATTCTTCGAGGCTCCTGAGCAGGGCTCTGCCCATGCAACAGGATCCCTGTCCGTCCAACGGGATGCAACATGGTCCTGCCCATCCGACAAGAGCCAACAGGACCCCTGCCCACCCGACAGGCTGCGAGACTCTGAGCAGGGCCTCCAGAATAGGGCCTTGCCCATCCAACAGGATCCAACAGGCTCCCACCCTTTCGTCCGACGCGAGAGTGACTTACTAGCACGCTCGGCTCCGCTGCGGGCGGCGGTCATGGCCGAGAGCGCCTGGCGGCGTCGCCGCCGGCCCCTCCCCGCTCGCCCGTTCGCGCTCGTGGGCTCCGTCCGGGGCCCTCGGGCGGGGCCTCGCGGGATCGGCTCCCGGCCCTTGCGAGGAGGGGGGGGGGGGAGAAGAGGAGAACGGGGGAGGAGGAGTAGGAGGAGGAGGAGGAGGAGGGAGGAGGAGGAGGAGGAGGAGGAGGAGGAGGAGGAGGACGAGGGATGAGCAGGAGGAGGAGGAGGAGGAGAAGGAGGAGGAGGAGGAGGAGGACCAGCTGTAAACCTAAGAGTCATCAACGATGTTGGAATAAAGCCTCTCTCCACGCTCCGTGCTCATGCGCCCCTACATGGGTTGATTTCTACTGAGGGAAGTGGCCCGTTGGGAGACAGCTGTTTGACGATCCTGAAGCGTGCCAAAACAACAGTCTCGGGACTCCAACGCCACGAATCATTTTTGACTGTTGCGTCTTAGCGATCTTGCATCGTGCCAGAACACCGTTCCTGTGATTTCAACATCGCCTGTTGTGACCTATCAATGCTGAATCGCTGCAAAAACACAATTTGTGGTACCTCAACCATGGGAATCCGTGACACTCTTGCTAATGTATAAGGCGAATGCGGTCGGCGCTAAAGCGAGAGCCACATTTTGAAAATGAGCCGCCCTCAATTCGTGAAACTCTTGCAAATGTTTATAACGAAAGTGCGCGGCGCTAAGGCGAGAGCCACATGTTGAACACCACCCGCCTTCAATCCGTGGCGCTCGCAAATGTTCAAAACGCATGTGCGCGGCGCTAAGGCGAGAACCACATTTTGACAACCACCATCCTTCAATCCGTGGAACCCATGCATGTTTTAACGACTGTGCGCGGCGCTAAGGCGAGAACCACATGTTGCAAGCGGCCCGCCCTCCATCCGTGAACATGTTGCCACATCTTAGGATCATAACTAGCAAGGAAGTCTGAGGCGAAACGCCCGGCCCGCCCTTCCGACTGGCCTCGGGGTGCGACTGGAATGGCGGAGGACGAGGGATGAGCAGGAGGAGGAGGAGGATCAGGAGGAAGAGGAGGGGGAGGAAGAGGAGGAGGAGGAGGAGGAGGGGGAGGAGGAGGAGGAGGAGGAGGAGGAGCAGGTGGAGTAGGAGTAGGAGGAGGAGGAGGAGGAGGATGAGGAGGAGGAGGAGGAGGAGGAGGAGGAGGAGGAGGAGGAGGAGGAGGAGGAGGAAGAGGGGGAGGGATGATCAGGAGGAGGACAACTTGCCTTACTCTCAGGTGGTGGGGTGAGGCCACCTGGGGCCCGAGTGCACCTGCCGTGAAGCCGTCCACGAGCACGAACCCGATGCAGTGTGACATCGCGTGCAGGGGCGCGCACATCAACGTGAGCTGCAGCAAGAGTCGTCCTGGCAATCGCTGCCCCATTCCTGGTCGAACGATCGGCTGAGGCACGAGCCATGCCACATCGCACGGCAGCGTGGGCAACGCCGCACGATCGCGCCGCGCAGAATGGGATCCCCACAGGCCCTGCATGCGCATCGCCGTTTCCCACGTCGCCGTCGGAGGCCAAGGGTGACATCGCGCAGACCGCAACCAGGACCCGACCCGCGGACCTCGAGCAGCCACGCGGGCACGCCAGGCTTCTGTCGAGCGAGACCCGCTTCCAGGAACGCTGCGCCACTCTTGGCGGCCTCTGGCCCTCCAGAGCCGCCCGCTGGCACGCCAGCGGCAGGCTCCAGGTCCACAGCGACAGCCGCCACGATGGTAGGAGGAGGAGGTCCAGGAAGGTGCTCAGGCTGCAGTGGAGCGCAAAGATGAGCATGATCTGGAGCATGGCATCCCAGCGAAGCCCACCCGACGGGCGCCACAACCTCGGGGTTGCCGAGCGGCGCGTGGGCAGCCACAGACTCCCGCGGCTCCTTCGGGGACTCCGCGAGGGCCGCTGCCCGCTCGGCCAGCCGCCACCCCGCGGCCAGGCCCTGCACGAAGGCCTCCGCCTCGGCACTCCCGTCGGCCTGCCGCACGCCCGGCGCCCGCAATCCGTCTGCCCCGCCAGGCTCTGCCAGCACTGGCTCGGCTGCCGAGGAGACGACACGACAACCTCCCGCGGTGGGGGCCTCCACGACGTCGCCACCCACGCCGTCGCCGCCGTCCACGTCCAGCATCTGCACCGCCGTCCGCGCCAGCCACTCCGCCTCCAGGTCGACCGCGTCCAGGCCCCTCGGGACCTCGGGAAGCGTGGCCGACTCCCCGAGCTGCTCGCCCAGGCGCGGCCCGAGCTCTGCAAGCCGCTGCTCCGACAGGGGCGCCCCGCCGTCGCGCAGGCTGGCAATGTGCTGGGCGCAGCTCCGCTCCAGCACCTGCTCTGGTCATGCCCGCGCTCCAATGGCCCCCGCGACCGAGGTCGGCCGAGAGAGGCGCTCCCTCCTCACCGCCTCGTCGCCAGGGGGCCCGGGAGCGGCTCCTCGCAGGGGCCCTGCGGGGCGGCTAGCGCACGCCAGAGGTTGGGCTTCAGGGCGACGCGCCCGCGCCGCCTCGCAGCACCCCGCGCCGCGGAGGCCCTAAGGCGAGAGGCTTCCTCGCACAACGCGTGCCGCACGGGCCGCTCCGCCGACGGGCGACGCCCCCCCGCAGCCAAGTCTCCGAGGCCTCCAGCGGCATCGGCGCGCAGCCCAGATATGCGGACGGCACGGGCGAAAGACAGGGGGACCTGGGGACGGCCTTGAGTCAAAATGGCTTGAGCCAGAATGGCGCAAACAGGAGGAGGAGGAGAGAGCGGGAGGAGGAGGAGGAGGAGGAGGAGGAGGAGGAGGAGGAGGAGGAGGAGGAGGAGGAGGAGGAGGAGGAGGAGGAGGAGGAGGAGGAGGAGGAGGTGGAGGAGGAGGATGGGGAGGAGGAGGATGAGGAGGAGGAGGCGGAGGAGGAGGAGGAGGAGGAGGAGGAGGAGGAGGTGGAGGATGAGGAGGATGGGGAGGAGGAGGAGGAGGAGGAGGAGGAGGAGGAGGAGGAGGAGGAGGAGGAGGAGGAGGAGGAGCGGACCTTTTCTCGGGCAGTCGGGCGCTCCAGAAACTCACATCGACGATTCGGATGAGTTAGTAGAGTTAGATGTCTTGAACAAGTTGTATTCGTTCAGAGTTTGGAGCAGCCTGGATCGTGAGAAGAGTTAGGCGAGTCAGATGTTCGCCAACGTGGACCCCGATTGTACTCTCATCGTGTCATTCGGTGTGGTGGAAGTTGCGGGGTGTAGCCCATGGAGTGCAATACATGCGTCACCAACTATGTGCTGCAATCTCCGAACTGCAACCTATGGGACGTAGTCCACCTCGCAGAACTTCAAGCCAACTCCACTGCCCGCGCAAGCATCCCCACCCTCCCGCCCGCAACTTGTTTTGCGGATCCCGGCTGGGCGGCGCGTTTTCACGGCTGCGCCAGCGCCCGCAAGTTCGGGCGCAAAGTTGCCGTTTTGTTCAGCCCAGCCTTTGCGGCCGCGATGGAGCTTACCGATCGGAGTTTCCAGCGCGTCTCAAAAGGCCGCACTGGCGCGCGGGCGCTTTAGTGCGGGTCGGTGACCTGGGCGGGCTTGGTATCATGATGACGTCGGCAACGGCGGTGAAGATGATGATTAGCGATGGTAGTGGCGATGATGACGATGACGATGATTGGGCCAATGACGGCGCCGACGCTGGTGACGACGATGGCGATGATGATTCTCGCGTGTCGGTGATGCACGTGATTGGATGGTGATGGCGGCAATGGCGGCGATTGGTGATAACGGCAGTCGCGGTGATGCGGCGGCGCTGATGAGGGTGATTGTCAAGAACTGTGGGCGCGCGGGAATCTAATGGCATGGGCGTGTTTTTACGTCGGGCATGTCCTTCTACAGGGGGAATATTCAAACATAGTAAAACAATCAGCCTGTGGACGATCTTTCGATTCTTTCTGAGTGTGTGTTGAGTATTGTTTGGCTTTTCCCCATTTCTCTTCCAGAATTCGCCTGTAGGAGGAGTCCGACCTAAGCGTACTTGTGCTTGCACCCGCAGTTTGGTTTTTCAGGCGCTTGGGTCTCGCTTGGCGCGCTTCGAGAACCCAGGCTCCCCGACGAGCTTCGACGCGCACGCGGCGGCGCCCGCGTGCGGCCCGCACGGTGGGATTTGGCACGAATCTGTGCGCCGGGCGCATGCAGGATCAGCGCGGCCGTGAACCACGTGATTCTACAGGCGGCCCGGATTAGTAGGTCGAGCCTGCCAGATCAAGGGTACCCTTGTGTCCTGTGTCTCGCGGCCCATGCTTCGCACATTTCTGTGGCAACGTGGCCCTCGGAAGGGTCTTGCGTCCTCTCGCGTGTCCTCTCCAATCAGGGCCGAGTGTACCACGTGGTTATATGGCCATGCCGGCTCATCTGATTTCGGCAAGTTCGCGCCGGGCATTAAACACGCAAGGTCTGAAGAGAAGGAGCGTGACGTTTTACATTGAACTGATGGCAGAAGCGGTGTGCTCGGTCAGAGTGCGGTGGCCGAGCGTTCATTCATTGTCCCTGGGCGCGCTTGGCTGAAGTGGGGTTCCCCAGTGTGGGTTGTTATTGTTGATGCCCCATGCCCGGTGCACTTCTTGCGTTTTTCAATAAAAATGTTTCCCCCAGGGCTCGCATCCTGTTTTTTCCAAACCATCTTGTAGGGTTGGGTCTTCGCTTTGAAGAGACAGCGCCCCGAGTTCACTCCTCCTCTTCCTCCTCCCTCCTCGCATTCTTGCATCTGCCCTCCGCATGTCAACCTGTTCGGCACATACCTCACACGCTTCGTGGCCCTATAGGGAGCTCCACCGAAGGCCCCAATGGCAAGGTCCACAAGCGTCTCCCCCACCAAGTACAACGTTTCGTGGCCCATAGGGAGCTTCATCGATGGGCCGAATGGCAAAGTTCCCATGCGCATCCCCGACCCAGTACAGCGTTTCGCGGCCCACAAGGAGCTCCTCCGAAGCCCTGATGGCAAAGTCCGCATGCGTTTCCCCCACCCAGTACAGCGTTTCGTGGCCCATAGGGAGCTCCGCCGAAGGCCCCAGTGGCAAAGTCCGCATGCGCCCCCTACCACCCAGTACAACCTTTCGTGGCCCACATGGAGCTCCACCGAAGGCCCCAGCGTCAAAGTTCACATGCGTCTCCCCCCACTCAGTACAGCTGTTCGTGGCCCGTAGGAGCTCCGCCGACGGCCCGAGTGGCAAAGTTCGCATTCCTACCTCCCCTCCCCGTACAGCGTCTCGTTGCCTATAGGGAGCTCCACCGAAGGCCCCAATATCAAAGTTCGCAAGCGCCTCCATCACCAGTACAGCGTTTCGTGGCCCATAGGGAGCTTAACCGAAGGCCTCAGTCGCAACATTCGCATGCGTCTCCCCCGCTCTGTACAGCGATTCGTGGCCCATAGGAAACTCCACTGAAGAGAATGCCCACAACTGAGGCATCCTTAACTGCATCTGATTGGGTCCTTGGCCAGGCAAATGTACAAGGGACAGTCCTCCGCCTCAGATTGTGCTGTTGGCCCCAGTGTACCACAAGAGCGGTTCCCGCTTAATCTTCCCGGACAAGTTATTCAAACTGCGCTCTCGTGCAGGATTTCTTTACATTTCATGATCCCGCTCTCGCGCGGCGCTCTCGCGCGGCACTCTCGCAATTTATTCAGACGCCGCGCCCTCGACACTCAGGAATCACGCCCTCGCTTTGGCTTTCCTCGCGATTCACTTGGGAATCGCGCTATCGCTCGAGATTTCCTTGCGAGTCATGCAGGACCCACGCCTGGACAACCCGCCTGCTCGACCCAGCCGCCTGGGCCCGCTTTCCCGACCCGCTTGTTAGGGTCTACCTGCCCGATCTGCCTGTTTCGTTCTGCCATGTGTTTTCTGCTCTGAGCCCCCTTCTCCCTCGTCCTCTCCCTCCCTTCCATCCGTCCTCTCGTCCCCTGTTTTCGGGACTGTGCCGCATACTCGTGGCAGGTAGGGAAGATATGCGCCATATGGGGTTGCGATCGAAGACGATGAGGGCGGGTCTCGTGCGTTTGGGATGTGCGCGAGCAGATAAGAGCGAACGATTTTGGAAAATTGGTTGTTGTTGTTGTCTCCTGCTCACCACCCTCCTGCTGATCTCTGTCGTGTTTCATCCTTCTCTCTCTCTGTTGTCTCTTCCCTCCTCCCTTCTTTTGTTTTAATGGGCGGCGCCAACTACACATGGTAGGTAAGGACGAAATACCCCGAAGGTGGTAGGATCGAAGACGAAAGGGGCGGCGCGTATCGATGGTTTTGGATATCCATGTTGCGTGACACGCGAGCATATAAAAACGATCAGTGTTAAAGTGATCGGTGTTGTTGTCGTCGTCGTCCGCGATCCACCAGCGACCCACCCGCGACCCACCCTTCGACTCACCCTGCGACCCACCCCGCGACCCACCCGCGACCTACCCCGCGCCCGTCCCCTTATTTTTATCCGCAATTGCGTGGAGCTGTTTTTTTTGACATGTGCGCGCGCGTCTGGACAGGCCTCCACCGCCGGAAGCTGGACCAGAGGCCACTCTCGGGAGCCTTGAAACGGGGGTCAATACAGACGGGGGTCAGCCAGGGCGCCAGATCCTGCAGGATCCTGCGAAGACCCCCTCTGGCTGACCCGGGTTAGGGAGCCGCTCGTGGCCGCGAGGCGGCCGCGCGTATTGGCTGACCTGGGTCTGCGAAGACCTGCGGTGCAGTTTTTTTTTTTTTTTTTTTCCTGCATTGCAGTTTTTGGTTTCCTGCTGACCCGGGTCTGGATTGACCCGGGTCAGAAGATCCCCGACACTCCGTCTACACGGGCCGCCCACCCACTACATCGCGAAAATGCTCGGCACGCCATGGCGCCTGCAGGACGGTCCAGGGGCGGCCCGCTTCCCCGCCAGCCCAACTCCTGCCGCTGTCGCCAGGGCAGTTGAGGGCTGCGCTTCTCGGATCGGACCGAGGCAGGGAGCTCATCAAGGCCAAGCTGGAGCCCCTGGGCGACTACACGAGCAAGAGTCGCATGGAGCTCCAAAGGGGGCGGGCCTGCGCCCTGGACGTGAACAGCAGACGGGTGACGTCGGGGCGCGCAGCGACGCGCTCTTCTGGCCACGCCACTACACGGCTGACTGGAGTGAGCTCGGTTTCAAGGCCGCCCCGCAGCTCATCATCGCCGCAAGGCCCGTCCGTCGGCACGACTGCGGAGGTCACAGTGGCTTCGCCTCCTTGCCCGGGCGCCCCAATCCTGGACGCCGGCGACGGGCCGAGCCCTGCGCGCGAAACCTCCTCGCCGGCGCGACAGCCCACTTCGGCTGCAGTCGTTCCGTACCTCACCAGCCAACAGGGGCCCTTCCCTTTCCACCGTGAGGACGCCACGGCCACGAGGCCAGATCCGCCGATTGCTCACTGGTAACGTGTTGACCGCGCCCCCTCGGACGTGCAGTACCAGAGTACGGTGCGCGCAGCAGGATACCTACACGATCAGGACAAGTGGAGACGCCATCTGGGGCGCATGCCTCAACCTTGCAACGTGCCTCGAGGGAGTTCGGACGGCAGACCTGCAACCGAAGCAGGGGTTAACGACGTGCAGAGAATGTCGTCAGCAGGCGCTCAGATGCGCGCTCCAGCAGCGGTCACCCTGAGCTATCTTGTCCTGGCCCCAGACGGATTCCCCGAGCCAGGCCTGGGACCTGACAGCCTGCCAACCCTGCAGGACGAAGGGGTGCTCCAATACCCTGGGCACGTCATCCGACGACAGCACGCATCGCCGTCAGAGGTGGATGCGCGCGCAGCGGCGCAGCGCCGCGGGCTCGACGAGGCCCGCGTCCAGGTGCGCAATCCGTCCCGACGGTTTTGTGTGACCGCCGCGCAAGGCCTTGCCGGGGCAGGCAAGACCACTAGAGCCATTGCGCTTGCCGATATTAGGCCACCAGGCATGCCCTCCCAGGCAGTATTTCGTGATTTCTGCTGGAACACTGCAGCAGATCAGCCCGCCCATGTCCTGCAAGAGGCTGCTTGTTTGTAATGTGCACACGTGGCGATACCCTTGAAAGCGTCATGCTGGCTCTGCCGGAACAGATCGAGTTTGGCCCTCGTTCCGACTGCCCCAGCACTTCCGTCTGGCCCGCAGAGAGAAGACGGCGCACGACGCCTCGGCCCAGCTGACGCCAGTGGGTCACAGGATGAAGGCCAGTGCAGGGCAGAACCCGCACCAGAACGGAGGCGCCGAGCAGTTTAGCCAGTGCCGTCGGGGCCTGATCTCAGACGCCGAGCTCATCCTGGTCACCCGCGAACTCGCGGCCGACATCGGTGACGCGGAGGCGCCGCTGCGCTGCGTGTTCGGAGCCGCGGGGGAGGCCAGTCCGACCGCGGAGATCCTGGCCTCCGAAAGAGCGTGTTCTACCCCTGGCGGAAAACCGAGGGGGGGGGTCACTTGGGTTTCCCAGCCCGCCCCCCCCCTCGAACCGGGGGGGGTCGCTGTCGGCTCGAACCCCTCCCCAGTCCAACATGAATAGGGGAGGTTCGCTGCCAGTTCGAACCCCCCCAAACAAACAAGGGGGGGGATCACTATTGGTTCGAGCCCCCCCCCTCGCCCCCCCTCGCCGCCAGCGCGCGATTCCCGCTCCGGGGGATCCTGGGGCAGTGGTGGGAACTGTGGTGGCGGGGGCAGTGGCGCGGGGACAGCGGGGCGGCGGTGCGGACAGTGGTGGGGGCGGTGGTGGTGGTGGTGGGGGCAGTGGTGACGGGGGCAGCGGGGCAGTGGTGGGGGCACTGGGACAGTGGTGAGGACGGTAGTGGCGGGGACAGTGGTGAAGGCGGTGGTAAGGACAGTGGTGGGGCAGTAGTGCAGCGGGGAGAGTGGTGGGGACGGTGGGGGCAGCGGTGGGGACAGTGGGGGCGGTGGAACAGCACAGTGGGGCATCGGCGGGGCCAGTGAGACAGTGGTGGGTACAGTAGGGCCAGTGGGACAGTGGTGGGGGCCGTGGGGGCGGCGGGGAGAGTGGGGCCGCGGTGGGGCAATGGGGGGGGGGAGTGGGGGCAGTGAGACATTGGTGGGGGCACTGGTGGGGACAGCGGGGGCAATGGTGGGAACAGTTGGGACAGTGGGGCAGTGGTGGGGACAGTGGGACAGTGGTGGGGGCGGTGGCGGTGGGGGCAGTGGTGTGGGGGCAGTGGGAATTTGGCGGGGACAGCGAGACAGCGGTGGGGGCAGTGGTTGTGAGGGCAGTGGTGAGGGCGGTGGCGAGGACGGCGGTGGGGCAATGGGACATGTATACAGTGGGGACAGTGGTGGGGGCAGTGGTGGGGACAGTGGTGGGAACAGTGGGGCAGCTCAGTGGGGCAGCGGCGGGGACTGGGACAGTTGTATACTGGGGGCAGTGGGATAGTGGTTGCGGCCGTGGGGAAAGTGGGGTGAGTGGGGCCGTGGTGCGAACAGTGGTGGGGGCAGTGGGGGCAGTGCGACGGTGGTGGGGGCACTGGGCCCCCCCCCTTCCCCCCCCTCGCCGCCAGCGCGCGATTCCCGCTCCTCGGGGCAGTTGGACAACGGGTAGGGAACGGGGGCAGTGGTGGGAACGGTGGCGGTGCGGGGGCAGAGGTGCGGGGACAGTGGGACACTGGTGCGGACAGTGGTGGGGGCGGTGGTGGTGGGGGCAGTGGTGACGGGGGCCGCGGGGCAGTGGCGGGGACACTGGGACAGTGGTGGGGGCGGTAGTGGTAGGGACAGTGGTGAAGGCGATGGTGAGGACAGTGGTGGGGCAGTAGTGCAGCGGGGAGAGTGGTTGGGACGGCGGGGACAGTGGGACAGCGGTGGGGGCAGTGGGGACGGTGGGGCAGCACAATGGGACAGCGGCGGGGCCAGTGAGACAGTGGTGAGTACAGTGGGGACAATGGGACAGTGGTGGGGACCGTGGGGGAAGTGGGGGGAGTGGGACCGCGGTGGGACAATGGTGGGGAGAGTGGGGACAGTGAGACACTGGTGGGGGCACTGGTGGGAGCAGCGGCGACAATGGTGGGAGCGGTGGGGACAGTGGGACAGTGGTGGGGACATTGGGACAGTGGTGGGGGCGGTGGTGGTGGGGACAGTGGTGTGGTGGGGACAGCGGGATAGTGGTGGGGGCAGTGGTGGTGGGGACAGCGGTGAGGGCGGTGGCGAGGACGGCGGTGGGGCAATGGGGCAGAGGTGTGGGGGCAGTGGCGGGGACAGTGCGGGGAACAGTGGCGGGGACAGTGCAGCCAACTCAGTGGGGCAGTGGGACAGTGATTTTGTGGGGACACTGGGACAGTGGTTGGGGCCGTGGGGAAAGTGGGGAGATTGGGTCCGTGGTGGGAACAACAGTGGGGGCAGTGGGAACAGTGCGACAGTGGTGGGGGCGCTGGTGGGGGAGTGGGGGCGGCAGTGGCCAGCGGTGCTTGGGACAGTGGGGGATGCGGTGATAGTGCCCCCCTCCGTGATTTTCTGGAAGGGGGGGTTCGAACCGGTAGTGGCCCCCTTCGGTTTTCCGGAGGAGGGGGGGGTATGAACCAGTAGTGGCCCCCCCCAGTTTTCCAGAGGGGGATGGTTCGAACGGGCAGTGGCCCCTTTAGGTTTTCCGAGGGGGGGGGGGGGTAGGGGGGGGGTAGCCGGGGGGGGGGGGGCGGGGGTTCCGGAGGAGGGTGATTTCCGGGGGGAGGGGGGGGGGGGGGGAGGGGAACGAGGGGGGGGGGGGGGGGGGCAGGTTGCGGAGGAAGAGGGGGGGACTTTGTCATAGTAAAGTGGCGGTGGATCGCGCTCTCTCTGGTGGCCTCCATATCCCTGGCTAATTTCCTGCGCGCCAGAGGGGGCCTCTTGGTCGTGGATGGCTCATGTCAGTTTCCCCCCGCCGTCGTGTCACTGAGAGCCGCGCCGCGGCCGTGGGCCTCGGCATTTCCATCTTCGAACGCATTGGGGTGTCCCGGGGGGGGCAGTCGGGAGCAGTCCACTCTTTGTCGAATGCAACGGGATGCGCCCGAGAATCTTCTGCTGGCCCCCCGCAGCTTCCCACTGCCCCCTCCTCCGACGCGGTCGCGCCAGGCCCCCGGCGGACTGGGCGCGGCGGGCGCGCGACGGCGCAGCCCAGGGCCTGGCCCGGGTAGAGCGCGCTGGGCTCGGGGCGGTCCCTGAGACGATTGCCGCCCTCGCTGGCATGCAGGGCGGCGGCCGCCGCCGGGTTTGTTGCGGTCGACAATAGTCGGAAACTGGAACATATGCATTACCAGCGGCGGGCTGTTTTTCAATCCCGGGATTTCTCGGGGGTCGAGGGCGACGCCGGGGTGGCGCGGCGTGTATTTTTTCCCCGATGACACGGGGGAACAACGAGAAGTGCATGCGCCAACGTCCCGTGTGCGCCAGCATCCGCTCTACAGCGAATTCGAATGCAGGGCTGGGAGAAGCGTCGGTGTATAGAGCTCGCTTCCCTAAATAGGTCGCGCGAGGATTCCGCCTCGCGCGGGGACTTCGCCGACGTCCGCGTGGCTGCCTTGCTCGACCGTGTCGCCGCTATCGAGCCCGAGCTCTTGCGTGCGCGGCGCTCCTGCTGGGTCGCAGTCGGCCGCGAGCTGCGCGTGCCCTTGGTCCTGGGCTGGTGGCCCCAGAACGGGGGCGACTTCCAGGCCGCCGCCCGCTCTGGGGGGCGCGGCAAGGTGGGCGGAGGCATGGGCGAGAAGGGCAGTGGGGCGGGCGGGGGTTGGCGCTGGGCGCCCTCCAGGCTTGTGCGGGTCCTCTGCGCGACCAAGGGGCCGCGTCCCCCATCTTGGCGCCGCGGGCAGGGGCGTGGCCAGAACCCTTCCTCCCTTCAGACGCGCTGGAGAGAAGTTGCTCAACGGTCCGCCAACGACAACAGTAGGCTGGAGCTGCGATTTCCCGGGCTGTGATAGACTGCCCTGGTCGAGGCAGGGTTCTGGGCGGTCGCCGCGCCCGGCCCTGGCCAGGGAGGTGCGGCGGATGTCGTTTACCTTTTCGCATCGCGGCTCAATCGCGCCCGTTATTGGACTTCCATGGGCGGCGCCGGCCGCGCCAGCGTCGGCTGCGCGCGAGCTCGGCAAGGGGCTGTCATCGCATGATCGGGCTGGTGTTTGAGGCCGCGCGCGACTTCGCTTTCGACTTGTTCTCAGACTGTGCGCGCGCAGCGGGTGTCTGGGTTCGTTGCTGGATCCCCATCGACGCCGGCAATTGGGATTTGCTCCTGTGCCCATGTTGCGGCCCAACCGACTGCCTGGCCACCTGGGTGGAAGACAACTCGTCCAAGGAAGACATCGATCGAATCCAGACCGACAGCGAAAGGACGGCGAAGGGCCGAGAAATCAGGAGGGCGCCGGAGAAGAGGCTGTCGGGTCTGCCACATGCGCGGACATGCCGCTCGACTTATGATGATTCTGTCCTCCTACAGGGCGGATCTGAGCCAAAGTTGGCCATTCACGTAAAAAATACGTTTTTAATATGATGGGCAAGTACACGTTAAGTAAGGTGTGGAAGCCCTGATACGTTTTCGATTACGTCGTTGTGATCGATGTATTTTTGTACACTGATGCGAGCACGTCGCAAACCATCGGCCGTTATTGATGATGATGCGGAGGACGTTGATGACCACGATGATCATAAGGAGGATGACTGTGACGATGAGGACCGACGATCCGCGCGAGGGGTGAGCCGAAATGGGCGGCGTTCCCTGTTGGCCTCCCTAATGGGCCCTTTGGGGTACCATATGTCTGGGGGCTCCCCTTGGCTCCGAGGGAGTCTGGGGGGGGCGTCTAGGAGGGCCTCCAGGGGGCTCCCAGAGGGCTTCCAGGCAGGCTTCCAGGGAGTTCGGGGGGACTGCTCGGTGGCCTTCTAGGGAGTCTCGGGGAGGGGGGGGCGGTCTATGGTGGGCTTCTGCGGTGCTCTGAGGGGCGCTTTTAGGTGGGTTTCTTAGAGGTCGTCTAGGGTTTGGGGGCTTCTAGGTGGGCTTCTTTGGAGGTCGTCTAGGTGGGCTTCTTTGGAGGGCGTCTAGGTGGGCTTCTTGGAGGGCGTCTAGGTGGGCTTCTTGGAGGGTTTCTTGGAGAGCGTCTACGTGGGCTTCTTGGGGGGCGTCTAGGTGAGCTTGTATGTAGGTCGCCCTTGCCCCCCCCGCCGCACTGCTATCCCCCGCGCTCCATAACCATTTTGGCGAAAGGGCACCATGCCCTGGACTTCCATATTGAAGAAATCATCCGAGAACGAAGCTGGTGACGACATTCACACAGGATGGTCTCGGGTCTTGTTGGCTGCCGGAGCAGCCGACACGGAGGCACCAGCAGCTATTGACGCCGCCGACGGCGGCGACGAGGCAGTGTCCGCCATCGTCGTCGTGGCCCCGCCGCATGACGCAGCTGCTGCCGTTCAGAATTCGATCACTACGTCAGCTGACTTGTCTTTTTCTCGACATGGGTTGCCAAGAGAGGCGTTGGAACCATTTAACCGCCGCAGTGTATGGCGGAAACATGTTTCACATCTGCTGGGTCATATTTTCGGTCGCCGACACCAGGTTGCAGCTCACGGCCATGACGTTGGCCCTCTCCCTTTGCCCGACGCTCCTGAGTCTGAGGCCGATCACGGCGGCGACGAAGTCGACATTGCTGCCCCGCATGCTCCACCAGCTCCCATTCCGATAGATTCTCACCCGAATACCTTCCCAGCAGCAGTTCTCGAACAGAGCAGCGTCTGGTTGGAGCGTGCTGCAGCCCTGGTGGAATCTGCCTTGGGCACGCCTTTGGCACCGCACGTCGTCGACGGCAGTGCGAGGGACATGATGACGAAACTACTTGCGCCGAGTCACGTGGATAGGCCCATAAGTGCATCGACGATTGGAGACATATTGCATCGAAGCCACATAGACGTCGCCCAGACGATGGAGGACATTGCATGCACAAGTATCTTGATGTACCAACGTGACGCGGGCCGAATGCTTCGACAACATAGTAAAGATGTTATTGCGCGTGGAGGTAGACTCATTTGCTTCAGTCACAACTTGCAGTACGACTGCACCCCGCTCAAGACGACGATCAAGGACTTGGAAGATATAGGGCCATCGATTTGCGATACTGTTGAGAGCGACGCCGTGGTTGTGAGACGGATTGGAGTTTCGAAATTTGCCCTTGCAACCTCCCAGAGTTGCAACTACAAGCTGCTGCAAACCCATCAATCCATCAGTGCAGTGACGCAGACGGGCAACGATATCCTCCGCATCAATGTGAAGATTCCAGTTTGGTTGCAAGCAGTTTCTCGCGCGACTGGGGAGGTATATCTCCAAGCAGTGGCGGCCACAAACCCGAGGTTCGACGATATTGCTAGCCTTTATTCTCGGTCTCAACGGAGTGTATGCACCGATGCCGATGGAGCAGTGGAACGAGCTGAGCGCGGGATCGCACAGACGACTGCATCTTTGAGGGTTAAGTGCGAGGTGCACCGCGTCAGCGGCTCGATGAAGGAAGTGTTTGAGCCTCTGGAGCCGACGGTCAGTGCCAGCATCAATTTTAGCCTCACGCTCAGCAGCGCGACATCGATGCAGAGCTTACGGACATGCATCAGACAGGTTCTCTCAGATGGTCGGTTCGAGTATGTACGCGGTCGCCCAGAGGGACACCACATAAGCTATAATGAATCATTGCTGGACTTGTTCTGCGATGCAAGTACTATCTCAAGGGTTCACTGTCGATCTGCCCTCTTGCTGTTCTTCAATTACAAGTGGGATCAGTCTCAAGCGCGTCATGTTTGCAACGGGTGCTGCACTGGCCCAGAGAGCGCCTTGAAAAAGGCTTGCGCTCTAGTGTGCTCCATGCTGGTAGGACACGAACCTCCGACCTGGCCTCGCCACAAGTGGTTGGGCGCATCCAAGTCGGTCGACTACATCGGCCTGGCGCTGTCGATCCACCCACCGTTGTTCAAGGACGCGTACCTGAGATGGGCGAGTTCGGAGCCAGGGGGCGGCTCTTTGTTGACCAGGCTGGCGACGTGCGGCATGTGCAGTGGCAATCCTATTTCCAGCCTTGCCCCGAATGCCAGCAAGATCAGAGATGGCCTCGCCGAGAAGATCAAGAGATGCACCATTACGGACCTAGCAGCTCAGGCATCTTCCCAAAACATCCCTGCCATCGAAGATCGACATCCCAGGACGGAGGACTTGGAGAAGGCAAATGTTGGGAAAAAACAAGGTATATCACGCCACGTGTTGGAAGTATCTTTGAGGTGGTTTGTCTTGGGCCACCCTCTGCCTGGACTGATCGTACTGAAACGCATTATAACGCCGTTCGACATGATGTTGGTTGATTACATAGATACGTCGAGCCAGGATTGGAAACATCGTCAACAACAAGTGGCAGCTGCGGGGGGGTGCCGAGAGTATGCGATCCTCAAACAAGCTTTGCACAAGACGACTGAGCCAGCCCAGGCGGAGATCAGAGAGCTCTTTACCAACAGCGGCAGGTGGTGTATCACAAACAGCTTTTGTGTCGGATTTCCCGTTTGAAGGTTTTGGTGGTGGATATGCTGTTTACAAGGTTTCGTTGACGCATGTGTTGGCTTTTGCTTCTGAAAGCCTTTCCCCCGCACCCTGGGGAACATGGGGGGCGACGCGTGACGCTGTTGGTGGGGTTCTCTAGTCTCCTCAGGTGGATATGCATGCCATCAGAATTTCGGACCTCTGCGATGATAGCTCGGATATTCTGCATGTTAGGTGAAGCGTCCTGCAGCGTGTACAACTTGAGACGGCTGCACGAGAATTACCCGTTCAAGACTTTTCTGATTTTGGATTCGGCCGCTGGTGCACCTGGAGTTTGCAGTGAAAAGGAGTGCAGGCTTGACGAATGGACACTAGACTACCTCACGCATTATCGCACCCAGCTGGAGATAGACCCAAGGGGCCCTGCTGCAATCGCCGACCTGATCAGCACTGCCATGGACATCGATGTAGAGTCAGTTGCAGTGGAGGTGGGTCATACAGCAGTCCGAAGGTGTCTTGGTCAGCTCTCCTACCATTGCAAGACGGCCAGACTGGAGCAGGCATCTGCCCGATGGGCGTTGGGTAAACTCAAGAAGCTCGAGTACAGCTACGCCAGGGCAGGTGCGCGAGCAGCTATCAGGCGATCGCGCTGCATTTCTAGCCCCACGGATCAGAGGAGCTTACCTCAGAAGCGAAAGCGCGGTGGTGGTGGTCTGTGGAGGGAGCATGTAAAGAGCACGAAGGGGACACCAGGACGACCTTGTCTACGAGCACTTGGGATATCATATCGTGGTCTTTCTGCTGCTCAGAAGGCGACGCTCAGGCAACCCGCGAAGCTGGCTACCCGTCGACATCGCGAAGGGGCGAAAATGCAAACAGCCAGAACGATTGCGCGCCAGCTTGCAAAAACGAGGCTTGAAGAGACCTCACTTGCTATTCGCTCGGCAATCTTGAGTGGCGGGCGCATGGCTGCATCAGATGTGCTGCGAAGATTTCATCCTGATGGCTCCAACTGGGACGTGGCTAAGCGATTACTGAGGGCCCATGGCAAGGCAGTGGCCAAGCTCGAGGCCGCGTCTGAGGACGTCCTAGCTGCTTTCATCGATGGCGACGCTTTGAAGCCCGATGGCTTTTCGTCGGTCTTCGCAGGCCCTGGGCGAGCAGCGGCACATCCACGTCAGTCAGAGTTTGTGGCGTTGCCTGAGACCTTCAAGTTTGCAGATGGTTATACGTTTCGCCACGCATCCTGGCAGCCAATGGACTTGTCTCGTCGAGTCATCAATGCATTGTCCCTCCAGGGTCGCGAGCCCCCCACGGTGAAGCTGCGGAAAGCTATCCGAAAAATATGGGCACGGTGGCACACAGCAATACATCATGAACCAAGTGTTGTTATTCCAACTTATGATTCTGTGCGACGGCCTTGCTGGGAGGCTGGTTTATGCGTGTGCTGCCCCGATGGTGAACTGGCCGCCCGATTGAGGAGATCATTCTGGAAAGTTGTTCGATCTGTTTTCAGGGCACACTCCAAGGAACGAGACGCGCTAAAGTTTGCAGAGGTTTGCGTGCTGTTCGTAGGTGATCGGCGAGATGGCCCAGTCGACGGAGGTGGTGGTGAAGACACCCCGCATTCAGTGCACGAAGTTCTGTGGAGGCAGATGGGTGACGTTGACATGGCCAAGTGGACTTGCGCCTTCATGGGCCTGGGGTGCCCCGACATGGACGGATTCATCGGCGGCCCCGTGCAGGAGGGCGACGTACAGCGCACAGTGAATATCCAGGCGTGGCAGCACCACAGCGACGATTGGCAGATGGCGTCCTATCTTAACAAAAGGTTGCGGTGGCGCATTTGCTTCTACGGTGTGCTATTTACTGGTCACTCGGTCTCAGACTTCGTGCCAACACGCGTTCAAGCTGCTCTTCTGGAAGTCCCGCATGATCATCATGCGCCTCAGGCAGTGCTGCGCACCATCTGGGATCCATGGAAGAAGAGGCGCGCAGGTCAGAAGCCCGAGAAACCAAGCACGTGGACTAAGGTGTTGGAGAAGGCCGACGCTCCCCCAGCGATCGAGGACGCAGCAGGGGAGTCAGACGGCATGGGGGGCACTGATGGTGCCTCAAGTGTCGGCCACGCTGCCCACGAGGACTACGACAGCATCCACGGGCATTCTGATGTCGGCGTGGAGCCAGGAGTCGACGTGCTCGAAGACAGCGACGACGGCCTGCCAGAGATCAAGGGGGAGGAGGGTATTCCACCAGGAGGCGCGCCTGGCGGTGGAGAGGGCGACGCTGGGGGTGATGGCGGGGGCGGCCCCCCACCTGCGGCCCCACCACCGCCGCCGCCACCAGGGCCCCCTCCAGGGCCCCCGCCAGCAGCACACCACCCCGTCCCAGCAGAGGTATCAGTTACAATTGATGGTGTTGGCAGGCTCGTTTGGTATCGCAAGAGTGATGACTTCTATGCGTACTGCCATTACGAGGGTCACAAAGGCCAGAAATGTGTTCGTTGCAGGACCTGCAAGCCAGGAAAAAGGGCGGGCCAAGGCCGTCCTCTTGGCCTGTTGTACGCGTGGTTGAAAGACCAAGTGAACCATTTGAATGCCCCCGACCACAAGACCTTGTCATATGTTACTCCTGAGGAGAGGGTTGTGGCAAGGCACGAGTTGAGAGCGATGATAGTTGACAGTCCGATGTTGCAAGCTCTGTTTGACAGGGAGAGGCCGCCCCACGTGGGTGAGCCAGACGAGCCAGTCTTAATTTCATGATGTTTCACTTGCTACGCATATTGCCTGGATATATCTTGATATGCGCTGCGGAAGCGTAGATCTTAAAAGGTTGTCCCCGCTGGTGGTCCCTCCAGGGTGTCACTGTAAATCGTGTGGTCTATGCTGCTCTGTTGCTCCCCCCCCCTTCGGGAACAGGGGAATGGGCGAGAAGGAGGATGGGGGGGGGGGAGGGCAAGGACGAGATCCACATTCAGACTCATTCACGCTCGGACTCTCTCACACAAGACTCGCCCATTCTTACACCCACTCACGCTCAGACTCACTCGCATTCGGTCTAACGCACTCAGACCACTCACACTCCGATATACTGAGACTCAATCTTGCCAAACTTCCGAACACTCTGTCGCTAGTGCCAAGACCCACTCACACTCGCTTCTCTTCCCCAAGGCTCGCCCATGCTCACCGCGATATTGCAGGTATCGCACTCGATCACATCAAGGAGGGGCCGCCTCGAGCGGGGGGGGGGGCATTGAATTCATATGTGCACCCTGGGAAGGGGAGGGGACTGACCGACACTCAGGATCGGCCGAACGACTCAGGATGGAGGGAGCCTAACGACTCAGGATCGGCCGACCGACTCAGGGGACCGAGGGGCCCAGGAGGGAGGGGCCCGAACGACTCAGGGGGAAGGGGAGGAAGGTTGGATGGTTGGATGGTTGGTTGATGCTCGTATTGTTGGTTGATTGATTGGCCTGTTAGCTGCTAGCCGCGTTACTGGCTGGCTGGTTGAGATGCCCATCGATCGGATGGTTGTGTTGAGTGGGCGACTTGGCAAAGATGGGCCATGAGCCTCCCACGATTCATGTGTGTTGCGAGTTGTTTCGGTTGGCTTGTTTGGACTGTTGTGGAGCGAGGCGAGTGTCACCGCGCGACGCGCGGTGCGTCAGCTAGGAGCTCTGGCACCAAGACTCTCTTTGAGGCCGTCCGCCGTCCGCCCCCCCGAAGCCCTCGGCCGACGATCCGTGCGAGGGGTGAGACGGAATGGGCGAGCTCCCTGGCCGCTCTCCTAGTGGGCCCCTTGGGGTACAGGGTGTCTGGGGGGCTCCCTGCGGCCCCGATGGGGTCCAACGGGGTTCTAGAGGGACTTCTGGGAAAGCGTCTTGGGTGGCCTCTTAGGGGTCTTGGGTAGCATTTGGGGGGGGCATCGAGGGAATCGTGGCTGGGCCGTCCAGGGGGGCCCCTGAGAGGACCTCAGGATGCTTCTAAGAGGACCTCCAGGCTTCTTGGGCGTCCCTACTTCTCCTCCTCGGGCACCGTCGGGGGTAAAGGCATGGCAAGCCATGTCAGTCTGGCGACCACGGGGGTCGTGGGAAGGACCCTTCTTCCCCCCCTCAAGGGGATGGGAGGGGCCCCCCCCGCCTCGCTGCACCCCTTCGGGGTGTCAGTGCCCCGTGGCCCTGACCAGCTTTGAGCCGCTGCCGCCAGCAGGCTTCTCCCCCACTCCGTTCCCTTTGTCCACCTTCCGTGTGGAAGGTGGACAGAGGGGGGCGCCCTTCCGCACCCTCCGTTCGGAGGGGAAGACGGGGCCCAGGAGGGGCGGCCCCTCCCCTTACGGGCACTGCGCCTGAGGGGGCCGCGGGGGAGGAGGAGCCTCGCCCTCCTTTCGTTTTGCGTGGGAAGATTGCGCGTTCTGGCCAACCTTGCAAAGGCGAATCCAGCAGCGGCGACGAAGGAGCCCCTGGAACCCGAAAAGCGCCCACCTCCTCCTCTTCCTCCTCCTTCTTGGGGCCCGAAGTATTCAACAGGCTCACGCCTTTCCGCCATGCCTCTCGGCGCGCTCCGCCCCCCCTGGCGCTTACGAGTGGCGACAGTTGCGCATGTGGCAGCCCGCGGGCGGCGTTTCGCTGGCTGGTTGACTGGCTGGTGGGCCTCGTGGCAGTGCGGTTGGTGTGGCTGGTTGGTTGTCTGGCTGGTTGGTTATCTGGCGTGGTTGGCTGGCTGGTTGGTTCTATGGTTGGTTGGTTGGTTTGCTGTCTGGCTGTATGGCTGGTTGGGTTGCTTGGCTGGTTGGTTATCCAAGAGGCTTGCGCCATTCCGACGTGCCTCCCAGCATGCTCCGCTCCCCCCCATCCGCCCCCAAAGTGGCGACGGTTGCTTGTGTGGCAGCCCTCAGGTGGCTTACAGCTGGCTGGTTGCACTGGTTGGCTGGTTTCTGACAGCGGCCGCCCGCTGGTTTGCGCTGGTTAGCTTGGTTGGGTGATATGTGGGGCGCGCCGCTCTGCTAGGGTCGCGTTCGGCTCGTTGGTTGCGCTGGCTGGTTGGGCGAGACCCACTGGCTTGGGGCTTAGGGCGCAAGCTCAGGGCCTGAGACTTCCAATCACGCGGCCTGTGCGCCTGCGGCCTGCGGCCTAGAGCGCGCGGCGCGCGGCCTGGGGCTTCAACGCCCGCGGCATGGCATGCTGGCTGGCGCTCGAGCGCTGGGGCATAACCCATAGTGCGCTTACGGCCAAAGGCTCGCGGCTCAGGGCTGCAACGCCCAAAACATCTGCGCGCGCGGCCTTTGCGCCCGCGGCCTGCGGCTCATGGCCCGAGGCGCATACGATCGTTGCTTATGGCTGGCGGGGTGCCGCGGGGAACCCGCGGAGCCCCGCGGACTACCGTGCTCGCGGATTGCGGCATAGGGCTCGCTGCTCGGATCACCGAGCCTCGAGCACAAGGCTGTTGGGCGCATGGGGGTCGGGCTTCAGCGTCCACGCCCGTGGCTCGGGGCATGGGGCGCAGGGCGCAGTGCTCAAGGTTTACATTCCAGGGCCTCGGGCTCAGGGCTCAGGGCGTGGCACTTTGGCATTCGGACTTGAGGCGTCGGGCGTCGTGTTTAAGCCATGCGGAGTCTGGCCTCGGGCGGTGGGTTTCGAGCGTCGGGCTCAAGGCTCACGGCGTTCGGCCCAGGGCACAGGGCGCAATGTTTGCGGCATGGAGCTGCGGGCTGAGGGCGTCGGGCATCAAGTCGATGGCTGAAGGTTTGAGGCTTGGGGCTCGGGGCTTAACAACATGTGGCTTCTGACTGTGAGCATGCGGCTTGGGCACTGCAGCCCCGCGCGCAGGGCCAGAAGCCCAGGGCGCTACTCAGTATGCCTAGGGCCTGAGAGGCACGGTGCGGTGCTAAGGGCATCGGGCTTGGGGCTCTGGGCTCTGACCTTCGAGCATGAGGTTTAAGGTTCGGTAACTGCCAGGGCTTGCGGCGTAGGGCGTAAGGCCTGAGGGCCCGCTGCGGCTTTCGATGCAGCGGGTGGCGCGACCTAGTCGACGCCTGCTCTACTCTGCGTCCGTCAAGCGGCCAATTGCGCGATCGTCCTGGGGCCGCAGGGGCGTCGCCGATATGGCAATCCCTTCAGTGGGCGCGCGACGTGGGCACGTGGCACGAGCCGCCCAATCCCGCGGGCGCAGCGGCGCTGCGCCGGATCACCTACTTTCAGCACGCGCAAGGGGCGGGACCAACCGCCAACCACGACATGGAATACGCGCCGAAATTCAGCGCGTACCTTGGACACGAGCCGAATTACCGCGCAGAATTTAAGTGAATTTCGCTACTTGTTTTGAGCGTAAATTTAAGTCGACCGAGGCAGGGGATTTAAAGTAAATTTGTACAGAGTTAAAGTAAAAACGTACGAATTTAAAGTAGCGAGCCCAGGACGTACCTAGGACGTACTTCGGGACGTACTCGTGAACGTACTCCTGAACGTACCTCGGACGGGCGAGGTATTTCGCAACGTACTTCTGAACGTACCTCGGACGGGCGAGGCATTCGGCAACGTACCCTTGAACGTACTTACTAGTCGACGTGTTGTGCTACTCGTATCTGCGACTCGTCAGTACAAGAGTGCCAGATTTTCGCGAAGTCCCCCCCCCCCCACCCTGGAGTCCGAAATTTTGCAAAGTACCCCCCCCCCGACCCGCGCGCGCCCTCAACGATGACATCCATATCCGCTGCAGAGCCCACCCTGGGGCCCGCGCCAATGGGGATTGCTGGGGGCCAAAGGCACCGCAATTGAATGTATTGGGATGCGAATTCGCGCGGCGCCGTTGGCCTAGCGCGCGCGACTGGGGCCGCCTGGGCCCGCAGCTGGGCTGGGGGATGGGGGCGGCGTTGCGTTGGCGAGACTACAGCGGCGCCGCCCGCGCGAGGGGGGGTCGACTGCGCGAGCGTCTGGGCGGGGTGGGCGCGCGCGCAAATGCGCAAGAGCGAATGGGGCCGCGGCGCGCCTGCGAATTAAGCGTTGCTGTCGGGGGCTGGGGCCGCGGCAGACGAGACCCCCTCGGCGGGGGATGCCCCAGCTGCCGAGCGCGGAGGGGTGAGGGGGGCGGTGATGCGCGCGAATCGGGCTGTTCGGGCAGAAGCTCGAGGCGCCATGCCTTTCGCGCCGACGGGGCCGCGCGCAGGTTGGGCGGATGGCGGGGCATTCGGCGCGCCTGGGGGCGCCAAACTCGCGCTGTGACGCGCGCGCCGTCTACGGCAATGCCAACCCGATGCAGATGCAGGAATATCGCGTCGAGCGCCAGGTCTACTATGAGAGATAGCTCGCATGGGGCCGCGGCCTCCCCCTTTGAGTTGCGGAGAAGCTTGCGGGGTCCATGGGGGGGGGGGCCTTTGTACCCCGCCAACCGAGCCAAGTCTCTGGCACAGCGCGAACAGCTGGCGCCCAAGCACATGCCGTCTAGGCCGCTGGTCAAACAACTGCTCTGCAGAATCTGCTGAGCCTGTGGGATGAGTCGTCGATCCCAAGTGGGCGTTCCGCGGGGTATGCACATCGTCTAGCACCGCGCCCCGCCCACCTCGACAGCGAGACCTGCGGGTGCCATTGTGGGGCGTTCATGTATCCTGTCAATATATCCCAGTGCCTGACTTTTCGGGGTCAGCTGGCATGCTGACGTGCGCATCATACGTCGATGCTCCAGCTAGTGCCTGGCTGGAGCTGCTGGGGTACCAAGCTCGGCAATATTGCCCCAGCGGGCGCGGTTCAGGGGGCAGCTCGTCCATCAGCTTATCGCCCCCAACCCTCTTCGGTTGGCAATCGGCCTGCGCGTGGCAATCCCTGCATGCTGCCGCGCTGGCTCTGTCTGCGACGGTGAGCGAACGCCTGACATGCAGGTAGCCGCTCTCTAAGATTATGTGTCGGCCGCACTTTTGGCTGGAGCTGTCAGTCCCTGAGACTGGGCTGACCCGCTCCAGTCGGCGGGTTGCAAGGAGCAGCGCGTCTGGCGCCCATGCTCTCCCGCCGACAGAGAGGATGCCTCTAGGGGTGGCGCAGGCGCCCGTGTCCCCTGCCACGCAATTCCGATCACTGGCAACGTGGGCAGTCGGCGAGCGGACAGGCGCTACAGATGCTGAAGCTTCTGCGTTAGCGATTTCTCTGTCGGGGCCGATGGGTGCTTGGGCCGAGGCGCCCTGCCCCGATAGGTCGGATAAGGGGGGGGGGGGGCTCAAACCTGCGCCGCGCCCTGCCCGCGCTGGCTGCAGCCGAGATACCCGCGGTTGGCGTGGCCGCGTTTCTATATGTTGCCACCCCCATCGGGTCTTCGACAGCTCGTGGTAACAATTGGCACGCAAACGCGCGCGTTGCAGGTCCCTGTTCCAGCCGCTGCACGGCTGGAGCTGGCGGGCCCTGGGGCGAGTCGCCTCGCCCGTGGTTCGCTAGCGGGGGGCAAGTCGTCGAGTGCCCTGCCTACTGCAGCATTGTTGCTGGGAGACGCGCAGGATGCACGGGTGCGTCGCTGACTCCGCTCAGCACAGCTCAGTCCAAGAGGGTGCGCGAGCAGCTGGCCTGCAGAAAGCTTTCCTGGATTTCCCTTTGTCCAGCCGCTACCCAGCTATCGTTGCCGTTGCTTCGCGCCGCGCCACCCTGCCTCCGTTTGTCTGCCGCGCGGGACAGCTGGCCCAGCACCTTGCCTCTCCCTCAGGGAACCTGGGGTGCTTGCGCCGACAGAGCCCGCCCCACTGGGCATTGCGAGGAGGGTTGCTGGAGCGCCCCTCGCGGGGCTTGTTGGCGAGCCCCATTGCCCGCGGACCCCGCCGCAGCCAGCCAGCCAGCCGCTGGGGACAGCGGCGAAGTATGTGCGGGCCTTGGGCGCGGCAGTTGCCGCGTTCGATTGTTCCGCTGAGTAGCTGCCATTGCGCAATGTGCCGCGGTGAACCATGGGCGAGCGCCTTGGCTCTGAATTCTGCATCGCCGCGGGTCTAGGAGACGCTACAAACGAGCATATAATCAGCCGCTCGCGCCCAGCCGCGGCACCGATCTTGCCCCTTGCCAGGGGGCATCGGGTTCGAGAGCCTGGCTTGCGGACGACCTGGTTGCGTGGACCTGAGACCTTTGGCGGCGTCGGAGATCCCCGATGGGGCCGCGGGGGCTGCGCGGCGCCATTGGGCGTCCTGGGGCCCAGTGAGAAGCCGTGGAAGCCCACGCGGGGCGCACGGGAGCCATGGAAATCCATCGGGTGCTCCTGCGCACCGAGGGGCCAGCGGCCGCCCAATAGGAACCATTCGGATTACATGACTCCGCAGGGCGAGCCCCCCCCCCGATAACACCGATGGCTCCCCGTGGGCCCCACTTGGCCCCGATGATTCAGCCGCCGCTTGCGACGCGCGATGGCGCGCGAAGCGCTGCGCGCGCTCCCGCGCGCGACGATTCGCGCGCGAACCGCGTCCATTGACGCCGTTGGCCCCTCGGGCAACGTGGAACCCTACTACAAGGAGCCCCTGAAGGCGGCCGCGAGCTTCCACGGCCTTGCACCCCAATGAGTGGGGTGCAAGGTATATTGGCCCCCCCCCGCGGATCTACCGCGGCAACCGGAGCCACGGGGTGGATGCTCGCGGAGCGTCCACCCAGTGGGGCGTCTTGGTGGGCTTCTAGGTGGGCGTCTTGGTGGGCTTCTTTGGAGGGCGTCTTGGTGTGTTTCTTGGAGGGCGTCTAGGTGGGCTTCTTGGGGGGTGTCTCGGTGGGCTTCTAGGTGGGTGTCTGGGGGGGCGTCTTGGCGGGCTTCTTGGAGGGCGTCTAGGTGGGCTTCTTGGGGGGCGTCTCGGTGGGCTTCTAGGGGGGCTTCTTGGAGGATGTCTTGGTGGGCTTCTTGGACGGCATCTAGGTGGGCTTCTAGGGGGGCGTCTAGGGGTCCCAACACAACGTCTCTGTTGGCATCTAGGTCGCCCTTGCCGTCCCACATCACAGCCACACGCTCCATTGAAATGCCTGCATTCATTCCAGACGTCGGAGATAGCACTTGCGATGTTGTTGAGGCTTCATATTATCATATGCGTTTCTTTTGATCACTTGGAAGCCGCGGTGTTTCTGTTGATCGCTGACATTTTGCGCATCTGTGAGGGTTCCCGTCATTGTCTGATGCGTTGTCTCATTCTCCTATCAACGCCACACTTTGCCACTTGTGCTCAGCTGACCCAGACGGGTCGTCCGAGATTGTGGTTTCCACTACTCTCCCCGTGGCCCCACACCCATATCAAGGTCACTTCCATATTGCAGAATCATATCCATGTCGGCTCGTTCTGCAGAGGGGGAGCCAGCTGCAAAGAGGGCAAGGGCTCCGACTGTCTGCCAGTGCTCTGCCTGCGGGATCAAGAGCAATACCCAGGGAGTCGAGTGGGCCGACACCGCGGAGGCTAAGGGCACAAAGAACATCATTCCCAAAGGGTCCGCCTGCATGAAGTGCTGGAACCTATTCGAGGAGGCTTTCTCGCACAAGGGCTCCTTCGACGAAGTTTGCGAGCTCAAGGCGGCGGACCCTGCCATCCAGACGGATTGGGACCAAGCCTGCGAGGTCAAGTACGGCGACGGCGCTGTCCCTTTCGACCAGGTGCAGCTTTCTTCGGATTCGAAAGACGGGGTGGTCATCTGCAAGTCTTTCGTGGGCCCGACCCCCAAGGAGTTCAAGGATCACTTCAAGCGGACTCCAGAGCAGGCTGGTCTCAAGCTCCAGGACCTTCCAGGGGCCAACGGCAAGCAGTACAAAGGAGTACTGATGGTCAATCCCTGGCGCCCCTGGACAGAGTTCAATGTGATGACCAGTACTGCCATCAACAGGATGAACATCGCCCTGAGGGCTGAGAACCATTGCTACGAGAGCCAGGCAACTGAGTTAGGCGCCACCCTCACCCAGGGCCACAAGAAGGACAAGTTGATTGCGGCAACCAGGGCGTGCAAGATCACGGCGCCAGAGATCATGGCTAAGTGTCGTCGGCAGCGCAAGGATCTTGGGCTCGGCTCTTCTGATGACGAGGTCGCGCCTGCGTCTGGGTCGGTGATTCTGCCCATTCGGCTGGATGCCCCCCCAGAGGACGACGGCGACGACAAGGAGTCCGACGCGGGCGGTGGGCCGTCCGTGGAGCCCGACAGCGGAGCAGAGGACGCCCCCAACAGGACCAACCGGCCCCAGCACAAACCGGCTATCCAGAGCTTGGGTCGAGCTCTATCTTCTCTTGGTGCTCGCAGCGTCCTGGCTGGTGGAGGTGCTTCCGTGCGGAGTCCTGGTGATAAGCCTCGCGGCAGCGGCGTCCCGAGGAACGAGAGCCCTCAGGAGATGTGCGAAAGGAAGATTGCCGCCGTGCCCATCGAGCAGATTCTGTCCACGAGGAAGAGCTACGGCACTCAGATTCGCTGGGGCAAGGAGGCCCTCAAAGAGTTGCAAAGCAAAGGGCATACCGAAGAGGCCGACCGCTTGGAGAAACACCTGGACCTCGCGGAGAGGGCCCAGTTCTTCGTGGACAAGAACCTCGCTAAGGCTACTTGGGATCAGATCGAGCGCCATGCCAGTGCCTTGGTTGCGGGAGGTATCCAGTTCGACTCGCGGTTGAAGGACGAGCTTCATGATAGATTGGTCACTCACGTCGTATCTCAGCATGTATTGGACATCGGCCTGGCCACGTCGATGCTGGCCGTGGCAGTGGATCGGCAGAATCCCGAGTTCGACCCTTCTGTATGCAGCATCGCTACCCTCGACGGCTCCAATGTGGACAAGGCCTCCAGATTGAAGCGTGATTTCTATATCAGGGCTCTCTGCCACGGCCGCCGACGCCTGGGAGGAGGTGTAGGAGGGAGGAGGACAGACGGAGGAGGTAGGAGTAGGGAGGGTGGCTGCAGGTAGGAGGAGGGAGGGGGAGGAGGAGGGAGCTACGAGTAGGGAGGGTGAGTTAGCAGGTAGGAGGAGGGAGGAGGTAGGAGGAGTAGGAGGTAGGAAAAGGGAGGAGGTAGGAGTAGGAGTTGGGAATAGGGAGGAGGTAGGAGTAGGAGTTAGAGAAGGAGGTAGGAGGTAGGAGTCGGACTAGGGAGGAGGTAGGAGCGAAGCGCGTTAACAAAGGTGTTCCCCCCCTGGGGGCAGCAGTGTTGTTAGCAAAGCGAAGGAGGGAGGAGGTTGGAGCAACGCGTGTTAATAAAGTTGCCCCCCCTCAGGACAGGAGGAAGGAGGTAGGAGCGAAGCGTGTTGACGAAGTTGCCCCTCCCCCTCTCTTACTCGCCCCCCACCGTATGTATTACTCATCCCAACTATCTCCTTTTCCATGTCCTATTCCCTCTCCTTCCTCCCTCCTGGCGCACATTGTCGCCGCTCTCCCGACCCCTTCCTATCCAAAGCCTCTAACCTCTAGCCTCTGGACCCTCGCTGAACGCCCCTCGCCCTCGATCCTCGCATCCTCGCCTATCGTTCCCAACATCACCTCCTCATCTCGCGCCCCGTCGGCCCTCGGCCCTCGTCGATCGTCCGTCCTCCTTCCCCTTCCGCTGTCGGCCCACGGCTTGGTTGCCCCATTCGAGGGTGCGCGGACACGGTGTTCACACAGCTCCTGGATAAGGGCTCTCAGCTCAGAGCCGATGTCACATCCTTGGCTTCTACTGTACATCACAACATGACAGCAGATCTATCAAATCTGCCCGAGGCATTCGATGACGTTGTGTCCGAGGTTGCGTTCTGCTGCAGGGTGATCCTCCTCCTCGGTGGCGCAGACTACGAGTGGATATCGCAAGGAGTCCAGCTTGACGCCATCGACATAAAGCATGGCGACCCGAAGACCCCTGGTTTCAAGCTCGCCAGGGCCGTCAGGAGGAACCGCTTCTGGAACGAACTCTTGAACCAAGTCTGCGACAACCAAGTGGCTATCGAGACTAAGCTGCCCGAGATGCTAGCGGTCAAAGTCTACGAGGGTCCAGATTCCCAGCTCGAGCGCCACAGTGACATCCAGGGGCTCATGGAAGAGTCGCTGAGGCAGGCGAACCTTGTCAAGGACACCAACGGGCAGGTGCCATCGTGGTCTTGCAATGGGTTTCACGATCGAGTTTCTTCGAATATCGAGAAGATGTTTGCTACGTGGTGGCAGGCGTCTGAAGACAAAAGCTGCGAGGACCTGGACGTATGGAAATCGATTGTCACGACTTGCAAGGATAACCTCGCAGGGGGCCTTGTGACTTGGAGCAGCATGGAAAATATATCACTGACATGAGTAAGACCAGAGCCAAAGAGGTTAGCGTCCAACAGCTGATGGCGATCATCAATGCTCCGACGGACACGTACGACATCAGCCAGCAAACAATGGATTCTATCGAAAAGCACGTGAAAGAGATCTTGCAGTCCATCACTGGAGATCTCGTCAACGATACCTGTCTCATGAATGCTGAGTGCGTCGAGAGCATCCGCAATTGGCTGGTCAATGTTCATTCTTACGCGTTTGGCTCTCTCGATGTCGGGGTTCACGGCAGGGCCGCGCAGGTCACCGATCATCTCCAGATCATCGCAAAGTTACACGGGTCCCTCACTGCGTCCATTCCGATTCTCAAGGATTGGTCAAGCACCGCCGAGAAGAAGGACCTCTTCATGAGCCTCGGAGCCGATGCCGTGTCTCGCGTTCAAGCTGATTCTACCATGGACAAGTTCAAGGCCGCCCTCTTCAGCAACCGCGACCTGCTCGATAAGTTCGGCGACGCGTTGCCCTCGCATGCGCAGGACTCGACAATCCACCAAGAGCTTCAGAAGTACAACACCACCCTCATGGAGTACAAGGCGTTGTTCTTAGAGGCTTTCAGGGCCAAAGCCGATGCGCAGTTGACCAGCTTGGAGAGTCTGTGCCAGGGTACGCACGATGGCACGTCGTGGGCGGCTGGTTTCAAAGGCAACTTCAAAGACATCCTCAAGCATGCGGTGTCCACCCTGATGAAGTTCGATGGCGACAAGTTGGATGCGCAGATGGACTCGACTATTCAGTGTATGGGTGCCTACTCCAACTGTCTCGCAGTCTTCAATGAGACGACCCCTGCGGCCACCACCGAGCGTGCCAAGAAGGCATGCGACCGCGGCAATGCGACCATCCAAGAGTTCCTCATGATAGCGGCCTTCACCGCAGGTGGCAACGACATCGCCCTCAAGAGGAAGATGGGCCCGCTGGTGACGAAAGTCAAGCAGCAGCCAGCGGTGCAGGCAAACATTCACAGCGTGCTGTGGGCACAGGCGACGGCGGTCACTACCACGGCGACCCCCATCTCGGCAGGAGGTTCCAGCAGCAGCGGCGCCAAGGCCGCGCCACCAACTACGAAGTGATGAACAGATCAGTGCATCAGGGTGGATTGAAATGGAGTATATTCATATCGTGAGAGGATTGGGGTGCATTGGTATATTATAATTTTGCGTGTAGTGCCGCGCCAGGCGGCACTGGACAAGTACATGACCGACGGCTTCGTCGGCTGGCGGGCTGTGCGCCGCCATGGAGAAGCGTATATCCCCCCTCCGTCCTCCCTCCTGCCACCTCCTGCCACCTCCCTCTATGCTCTCCTGCGCTCCGTTCCCCTGCCTACTTTCTCCTCCTCTCCCCCACCCCCAGAATGCCTGTCTAACTCCTGGGGCCCGTGTTCCACCTCTGCTGTTCCCCCTTCTCCTGCTATCTTCTTTCCCCATCCACCCTGCAACAGTCCTTCCTATTAACACTTCCCCCCTCTCGTCATGCGCCTTCTTCCCTCCTCCACCCCGCTCCCAACTCGTAGTTTATGCAGGCGCTCTGGGGGGGGGGGGGGAGTGGGGTAGAAGGGGGGGGATAGAGGATCAGGAGGAGCAAGGGGGTGGAACGGACGCAAGCAACGCAGGGAGAAACCAGGAAACGGGAGGGGGAGGGGGGAGGGGAGGGGGGAGAGGAATGAAGGAAGGAAGCCTACTCCTTCTCCTACTCCTCGTTCCCCATCCCCCTCCCCCTCCTCACCCTACCTCTCTTCCTCCTACTCCTACTCATCGGTCCCTCCTCTCTCTCCTCTCGGGGCGGGCTCCCTCCCCCTCTTGTTCCTCTTTCCTCTGTGGGCGGGCTCCCTCCTCCTCCTACTCCTCGTTCCCCCTCCCCCTTCCACCTCCCCCTCCCCTTCTCTCTCTTTCCCCTCCCCCTCCCTCCTTGCCCCCGGACTTTCTTGCAGGAGGCTTGCGCCACCGCCGCGTGCATCCTGACATCTCTAAGCCCTACGGGGCTGCTCGCGTGGGCGCCCACGTGGATGTCTTGCATCGCATAGCATAGCATGGCATTGCATTGATCGTGCGAGTGGGTCTCGGCATGGCCGTCCAATTGGATATCGCGCATGGCATGACATAGGATAGGCATGTGATTGCATGTCATTGCGCAGGACAGTGCAACATACTGCGGCACATCGTATAAACATGCGTCATACTACTGCACGTCTGCGCGCTGAAAACGATCATTGGATAGTGCAACATTCGCGGCAACATTTAGTGATGGCTGCGTGTTGAGCTCGCTCGCGATCCGTTGTGCGAGCGGCGGTTGAATAACGTTTAGGGGCATATGTGGATGCAGCGTCCCTCGTGAGTCGTCGCGCGCCTTCTGCGCCTGTCACGACCGCCTGGGCCCGTGTTTTCTGGCGTGGCCTGGTTGCGTCTTGGTAGGTTTCGGTGGTTGCGCGTGTGGTCGAACTGGTGGCCGCGCGATTCGCCGAGCGGGGTTGTGTGGTTGGGAACGTATCGCGATTTTAGCCACGCGCTTCATCGGTGTTTTCGATTAAGTAGCGGTGTACTCGGAAACGTACTTTTTACGTATTTGGGCGAGTAAGGGATTTTCGGCGCTGTAGGAGGACAGAATCATCATAACGCTCGACCCCAGCTGTTCCCAGGGGCACCGCGCGGGGGGGCCCCGGGCCGCCCTGGCCGCGCTTCTGATGGCGCCCGCCCCGGCAGTCTGCCTCCGCCTGGTCAATGGCCTGCGCTGGGCGATCACTCGGTGGCCAACCGTGCCCTGGGCGCCCAGCACTATGACCGGAAAACGTTGGGCTAGCTTGGTTTCCTGCGCGGTCCCACGTGGGATTGGGCGCTGGCAACAGGTCGGCAAAGTGGCCCGGGGCGCGCCCGCGTGGGCCAGCGGCCCAGGTGCAGGATGGAAAAGGCCCGCGCTGCAGGTGCCTGCGCAATGCTCCCGCCAAGGCGCGCCAGAACCGGTGCGCCGCGGCATTGAGAATTCCCGCGCCCCTCTCTGGCGTGCAGCGAAGGGGGCGGGGCGCCTGGAGTAGGTCGACTTGCTCGTGCCAGCGCCGCAAGAGGCCGCCTACTTCCGAGCGCGTGGCGGCTATTTCCGGGGCGACGATGGCGACTTAATCTACAGAGGATGATTGCTCGGATGGCGCAGTCTCAAGCTCGAGCTGTGCGCGCTCCATCCTGGCAGCGATGCCCCTCTTGGTCAGGGTGTCGCGCCCTTGCTTTTTCCCGTCCCAGCCTACCAGTGCATCGTCGAGGCTATCCTGGGCATCTGCGAGTCTAAGCGCAAGCGGGGCCAGGACTTCAGGGGCAGCCACGGGCGAGGCTTGGGCCGCGCCAAGGACGACTTCTGGAAATTGCCCGCGCGCCTGCGCCGCCGCGAGGTTGCCGAGCGGGCTGGCTGCCCGCAGACCTGGAACGGAATGGGGGGCTGCGACTTCCCGCTGCAGGCCGCCATGATAAGCTGGAAGCCCTGGCTTCGCCCGCCAGCGGCGCCGCCCTGGTCGGCGAGTCTTGTGCTGTGTGCGCCCTTTCCACGGGCGTCGCTTCGTTGCGAGTGGGCCTGGCCGAGAGCGGCGGGCGCGCGCTTCGGCCTGAATGTATAATATCGGAAGCGGGGCCGCCCCCTCGTCTCGCGACCTCCTGGTTGCCCCGCCGCCTCTTGGGCCCGGGCCTGGCGTCGCCCTGGCCCCGCCGAGGCTGCGCGCGGATGGCGCTCGTTTCCAGCCCAATTAGAGACGCGCCGACTTCTTGCGCGACTGCTGCTGAGCGGGGCCCAGGGGGCAGGGCGAGGCAACTGGCGGGACCGCGCCTGGGAGATAATGAGCGCAAAGGGCCGGGGGGCGGCGTGCTGGGGGGGGCAGTGCTGCCGCTGGCAGTGCGTATAGTCTGCCTGGGGAACCGATTGGAAGAGCAAGGCGTTCCTGCCCGGGAGGGGGCCAGGTTCGCAGATCGGCTGAGAATGCGACAGGGGTAGACGAAGGAAAAGCAGGCTGAAGAGGCCGCCCGCCGCGCCACCTACAGCCCCATGGGCAAGCGCCAACTGTCTCTGTGACTGCGCTGCTTCAGCGATGACGTTCGACTAGAAGACCTCCGGCTGCCGCGGCTCCGCAGCGCGGCGATCGCGAACCAGCCGCGCGCGGCTCCTCTCCGCAAGTCTCGCGCACGGATGAGGACATATTATGTGCCGAGGCAGACAAGGATGGCGCGTGCGAGGCCAAGTGGGGCGGCTGCCTGGACGCAGCTCCTGTCCACCCATGGCAGCCTGTGGCCCCAGGTCCTTGCTGCTTCGTCTGGAGGCCGTCCTGGTCGGATGGCGCCAAGCGCCGCGCCGTCTGCGGAACTCCCCGCTGAGGGGCGGTGACCTGGCATACCTGGGCCGGGAACGCCGGGCGGTGCTGCGCGGGCAGCGCCTCGCGCGTTTCCGACGCTGGGCCGACGATGCCGCGTGCCATTCTGCGCAGAGACACCCTCGCCATGTGCCCCGCGTTTTTGGGCGGGCGCCTTGAACTTCTCTGGCTGCGATCGGCGAGTCCCTGGCCCCGCCCGCCCTGGGTCGCGCGGGCGTTGCCGACTCCGAGCTCCTGTGCTGGGCCGACCGGTCCGCCCGGCGCGCGCGGACCGAGCAGGCGGCAGTAGTCAGCGCAGGCGCAGGCGCGGATGAGGGGGTCCTCGGCAGGGCCCGCCGCGCCTCGCAGACAGGCTGGAAGCGGCAGGCGGTCCTGCCACTTCCCGGCCGCAGCGAGCAGCGCGCCCGCAGGGGAGCGCTCCCCGAACCCATCCGGTAACATCGCTGGCGCATGCCCTGCTCCTGGGTCACCCTGCAGGGCCAGCCGCGGATGGTGGTCAGCAGAGTGCAGCGCAGCATTGAGCGGATCCCTTCAGCGCGTCATTCTCCTGGAGCGCCTGCCCGAGCTCGCTCCGCCCGAGTGCCGGGGCCCCGCTGGCGGGGGCGTGGCTGCTGTCGCCGGCGACGTGATTTCTGGTGGGAGCAAGCCCAGTAAGCGCAATGAGCAGAGCGAACGCATGGAACGCGCACTTGTGGTGCGCGCTCGATCCCTGGACCTAGCCATCGAGGATGGCTGGTGGCGCTGGGCCCCGGCCCTTGCAGCTGGAGGGGCGACTGGCCAGGGCGGGCCCGACCTCGATCCAGCCGGCTGGCCTGCTTGCAAAGTTGCCAAGTTCCTGGAACCTGGAACGCACCTACGGAAGCAGGGTACCAGGCTTTGGGCTGCCGGACGGCATCGCATGGGACGGCAGGCGCCCAGCCCTGGCTATCAAGCAGTGGCGAGCGTGCTAAACAATGTTCTAAGAACCTTTTGTGGTTTCCAGGAAATGTTCTTCGAACATTTCTGGCTGGGACTGTCTTGTTTCAGCGCATCGGGTTTATGTTCTAAGAACATTGTTTTTGTTCTTAGAACAGCTTTGGGTTCTTAGAACATTTCGTGGTATGACTATAGGAATGCCGGGGCGGTCGGTCCCTGCAGTTCAAATGGCTAGGGCCGTCAACCACCAGCGGGCCAGGCGGCCAGTTGCAAGGACTGGGCCGCCTTTCTCGAGGAGAAGACGCTGCGCGGTTCTGATTCCGCGCGGCGCAACGCGTTTATCCTTGGTGGCCTTCCTGGCCCGCGTCGCCGTTGCGGACCAGGGCGGCCTCTGGCTGCGGGGGTTCGTATCTTGGACTGCGCCAGTCAGCGAAAGAGATATGCAGGCCCTGCTGCCCCTGGGCCCCCGGGGGCGACCCTTCGGTTCCCAGCCCAGCCGCGGCGCGGCGGGGCGGCGGCCCCGCCGCGGACCGCGACGACCCGGCGCCGGGCCTTCTCGCAGAAGAGAGCGCCGCGCGCGCATTTGTCGCCCACGAGCTCCGCCTTTTTTCGGCGGACGACGCCCCCGGCGGCGAGCCCGGCGCCGAGGCCGGGCCGGGAGAGGGGGCTCCCCGCCGGCTGCCCCGTCCGACGCGCGGCGGGGCGTGCGAGCTGGAGTGGCAGTCGACCCAGACCCCCTCGCGTCGTGAAAAAATCACGACGGGAGGTTTTTCATTATTTTTGGCCAGTGGGGGCCCCTACCGGCCTTCGGGGCCGTCAAAAAACGACTCAGGACGAAAAACCGGTCCCGGGGAATGGGTCGAGACCTCGGGGGGTCGACGTCATGAAAAAATCATGACGTCGGGGGTCTGGGGAGGTCAGCCCGAGCGAGCCGCCGACGCTGCCCCCCAGCCGTGGCCCAGCGGCCGCGGGCCAGGAGGCGGGCCGTGCCGCCTGTGGTTATAGGTCGAGGGCGACCGCGGCCCGCCCGCCGGGCGCCGACGCTCGTCGCGGCGCCCCCGCGCCGACGACGCCGCCGCTCCGCCGCCTCTGCCGCGGCGCGATCGCCGAGCGTGCTGCCGGCGCCGCCCCTCCTCGGCGCTCGGACAGGTGGACTGCCCAGGAGAGGGGCGATATGCGACGCGCAGAGGGCCGGGGGATTTTGGCACGGCGGAGCCAGCAATCCTGACGGCCACCACGACGGCAGACGTGCGGGGGACTGGGCAGGACGCGACCGCGCCCCTCCCGTTCCGCGGGACGGGTTCTGGGGAGGGCGGCCGGGAGGTCAAGACCAGACACGGGGCCGTTGCACCGCATCCCCATGAGCAGCATCGAGTGGCACAAGACGGGAGAAACGCCGCCAGACACTGGGCAGGCACGGAGATGCGGCACGCGCCGCCTTTCTTGTAGAGAGCCGGCGCGCATCCCTCCATCTTTCACAGAGCGGGCGCACGCACCTGCTTCCATCATAGTGGCGGTACTGTGGCCAAATTGCCACTGCTATACCCTAAGCATCGAGAAGACAGTGCGCCTCTACAGTGGGAGCAGCATTGGCCGCAGCAAGCGACATCCGCAGAAGCGTTCATCTGCCCGCGACGCGTGGCGCCATTCGTCGCGCCGCTGTATTCTTACAGTCCGTTCAGAGTAGGGTGCTCCACCGAAGGCCCCAGCGGCAGAGTCCGCATGGCTGCCCCGCGCCCATTTCGGCAATGCGCTCATACACTTCGTGGCCCCATGGGGACCTGCCCCTCCTTCGTCACACCTGCCTTGCGGCACTCGCACTCGCATTTTGTGTGGTCCTTCGCCCAGGCTTCTGTTTGATGCAACACTTGCGCTATCCTATGGTGTTGGGCCTTCATTTGGGATTGACAGCGCCCCGCGTGCCCCTTCACTCGTACTCCCGCCCTTTCTCCCCCCTTCCGTGCTCCTGCCCTCCATGTGCGCAATTCGGCACGTCCGTCACCTTTCGTGGCCCTATAGGGCGCCCCGCCGAAGGCCCCAACTGGCAGGGTCCACATGGCGGCTCCGCACTCCTTTCGGCACAACCCTCACACGTTTTGTTGCCCCCCCAAAAAATCGACGTCTCCAGCGGTGAACACTCTGGCCCTGCACCCCTTTCGGCACGCCCCTCACTTGTTTCGTGGCCCCATAGGGGATTCCACCGAAGGCCCTAGCAGCAGGGTCCGCATGGCGGCCCCCGCCCAGTTCGGCACACCCCTCACATGTTTCGTGGCCCCACAGGGATTTCCACCGAATGCCCCATCGGCAAGGGTTCGCATGGCGGCCCCGTGCGTGTTTCGGCGTATCCTTTTCACGCTTCGTGGCCCCATGGGGGGTTCCACCGACTGCCCCAGCTGCAGGGTCCGCATGCCGGCCCCGCACCAATGTCGGCACGCTTTTCACACGCTTCGTGGCCCCATGGAGAGCTCCACCGATGGCTCCAGTGGCAGGGTCCTCATGCCGACCCCGCACCCGTTTCCCCACATCTGTCACACGTTCCGTTGCCCATAGGGACCTGCTTCTCCTTCGTCCCACCTGTTTTGCGGTATTCGCAACCGCATATGGTTTGGCCTCTCGCCTCTATATTTCACATTGAAATGATGGCAGACTTATGGTGTGTGGTATTGTTTCGACGTGTGCTCGCGCGTGTGGGCCTTGTGGTTCTTTGGGGGGAAGGGATTCTTGCAGGCTACTTTGTTGATGTAGACGATTGCGCGCGCACGGTTTCATTTGACAGGGATGAGCGGGGGGATCCACACGGGCTTGGCTGGGATGGTGGGGTGTCACATGGAACACGAATGGTAGGACAGTGACATATGTAAGCTGCAATATCCAAGGGGCTATTGATGACACCAGGGGTGGATATTGGCAGAATTTGTTTTTCTTATGCAACGGGGATCTATTTGGTGCAATCAATCACTTGCTCAATTTGAAGCTGTCCTCTCCACTGCTCGTGCAAACATCCCACCCTCCCACCCGCAACTTGGTCGCAAGACCTTTTAAGACCGTGACGGTGGGTACCAAATGGCACTTGGCAACGACACCGACGCCGACGACAACAGCGACGACGACGACGACGCCGCCGCCGACAACGACTACGACGACACCTATGTGGTGCAATTTACGTGGCTTCATCGACGCAGTGCAAGCTAAGCTGTTTGGTGCAAGCTATTGGGTGCATTGTATCTTGTGACCTTCGGTCCATCCCTCCTCCGTGCCTGGCTTGCGGATCAAAGTCTTTCTGGATGCCGCTCGAAGTCTCTTCGGTTGCCCCTTGGGTGCCTGAGTCTTTCGGGCGCCTCTTGGGGGCCTCTTGGAGGCCCGTTTGGGGGTCCCTTGGGGGGCCTCTTGGAGGTCTCTCGGGGGCTGGTGGGGATGTGGGGGCCTCTCTGGCGCCTCTTTGGGGGGGCCTGGGGGGCGGTCTCGGTGACTGTCTTGGGCTGTCTGGCCCGAAATGGCACTTCGTCCTTTCTCCTCTCGGCCCCATCCCGGGGACCCCTTCAGGGCCCCTGCGACCGCCGGCCCCGCTGGGAGCTCCACCTGCGCCGCATGGCCAGATGCCACGGCTCGCAGGTGTGCCCGCGCCCTCCTCGGCGCACCCTTCGTGCGCTTCGTGGCCCAATAGTGAGCTCCACCGAATGCCCCACCGGCTGGGCCTGCGTGCGTGCCCGCGCTCATTTCGGCAGACCTCTCACGCGTTTCGTGGCCCCGTGGGGAGCTCCTCTGAGGGCCACAGTGGCAGAGCCCGCATGCGTGCCTGCGCACATGTCGGCACACCCCTCACGCGTTTCGTGGCCCTGCAGGGACCGCAGTGGCAGGGCCCGCATGCGAGACCGCGCCCCTGTCGGCACACCCCTCACGCGCACCCCTTGCACGTTTCGTAGCCCCACCGGGACCCCACCGAAGGCCCCAAGCAGGACGCGCGTGCGTGCAGGCGCCCCTTTCGGCACACCTTCTGTGCGTTCCGTGGCCCCATGGGGAGCCCCACCGCAGGCTCCAGTGGCAGGGTCCACGTGCGTGCCCACGCCCAGTTTGGTATCCCCTCACGCGTTTCGCGGCCCCTCAGGAATCTCCACCGAACGCCCCACGCCCCGGTGGCTGCGGCCCACATGTGTGCCCGCGCTGACTTCGGCGCACTCTGGGTACGCTTCGGGGCCCCATGGTGGACGGTGCTGATGTCGCTTGGCGACCGGCCTCCTCACGTCGGCACGCCGTTCACACGCTGCGCGGCCCCACGTGGAGCTCCACCGCGAAGGCCTCGGAGGCTGCGTCCGCACCGCGGGTCCGCCGCATGTTGGCACACCCACGGGAAGCGCCACCGAAGGCCCCAGTGGCTGCGGTCGCATGGCGGTCGTGCTGCATTTCGGCACACCCCTCACACGCTTAGCCGGCCCCGGCAGCCGCAGTCTCATGGCGGCCCCAGCCCCGCCTCGCCCCTCACATGTGTCGTGTCCTCGTAGGGAGCTCCAGCAGGGTCGGTACTCACAACTGCGGTATTTACAACCGCACCTGGTGGTGTTTCTCGTCTGGGTAACTGTGTGTGTGTGTGGTTGTGCGCTGCTTTGTTTGTAGAAGCGTCTTGTGAGTCCCCCCTCGTCGGCAGTGACAGTATTGCCAGAGCACTCCCTGTCAGCTGCCTAGTCTTTTCTTCGGTTGCGCGCGCTACGTGACCCCATCAGCGGGCCCGTGGATATACCAGAATTAGTTTAGTGTTTTCCCGAACTGTTTACTTTCTGGATGTATTGGGACATCCACTTTAGACTCTTGACCAGCACCTCCACGATGCCACTTCTCTTCTGTGTGGGATCTTCTTTCATCTCTCTCTCTCTCTCTCCCTCTATGTATATTTTCCCTCTCTCGACGATCAACTCACTCGCAGCACTCAGCGAGAGGCGCGACTGAAAGTAGTGCCCTTTCGAGGTCTCATTTCCGGCAACCCGTTCTTGCGTCGCAGGCTTTTTTTAAGATCTATGATTGCTTATCCGGCTGCCTGCGGCGAGTCCGCCACCGTGCCAGCGAAGCACTCTGCGCGGCGACTCCTCGAGCACCGCCCAGAAGGTCCTCACATTAGACGCATTTCGTCTTTACTTTCCGAGGAGACTCATATATGAGTCTCCTCGGAAAGCAAAGACGAAATGATGAGAAGACTCATATATGAGTCTCCTCATATATGAGCCCGATGAAGCCCTATAGGGCTTCATCGGGCTGTTTTGGGGGCTGTCTTGGGCTCCTGTGGGGCAGTCTTGCGTGTTCCTTGGGGCCCTCTTGGGCCGTCTCGGGGCGCTCTTGGGCCGTCTTCGAGGGCCTGTTGGGGCGTGTTGGGGCTATCTTGGCCGTGTGTGTGTGTGTGTGTGTGTGTGTATGTGTGCGTGTGTGTTTGTGGGGTCTCTTGGGACCGTCTCGGGACTTTCAGGGCTTTCTTGGGCTGCTCTGGAACTCTTTGGATGCCCTCTTGGGCTAGCTTGGGCTCTGTTTTGGGCAGTCTTCGGCCCTTCAGAGACTCTCTCGGGGCTCTCAGTGGGCCCTCTCGGGCTTTCGAAGGATGCAAGTGGAAGGATCTTCGTCCGAAGAGCGAGGAGCACGAAATGCATTGGAACGCTTCTATGCAAACAGTGTGTTCGGCCTCTTGGGGACCTGAAGAGTGTTTTGGGAGTGTCTTGGGGCCTCCTGAAGGGATCTGTTCGTCGCTCCTCGCGAAGTGCTGGGTGCCCCTTTGGGCCACCTTGGCCATCTTGGCGGCCTTGGGCCATCTTGGCGGCCTTGGAGGCAGCTTCGACGTGCTTTGGGCCGTCATGGCGGCTCAGTGAGCTTGGGGGTAGGTGCCAGGGAGGCGCACGGCGGCGCCGGAGACCCCGCGAGGGGGGGTGCGCAAGCAGGAGGGGGGGGGCTCTCAACGTCGGGGGCGACCAAGGAGGGGGGTGGCGACCGGGGGAGGGGGGGGGTCGGAGGTCGTGGCGTGGGCCGGGATACACCTTAGGCGATGCTTAAGAAAACCTAAGTTTTCGGCCAGAGTCTCGATTATTCTTAACGTTTCAATGTAAATCCTAAGATTTGAATGGAAAGGTTGGGTTTTTATTCAAGTTCTGAGACTATGAATTTCTTAACCCATGATTTCTAAAGCATTTCGCAGGGTGTAGTTCCCCAGACCTCATGGCGCATCTTCTTGTTTCAATGCGTCCCTGGCCCCCCCCACCCCTTGGGCTGCGCACGTGCCGCCGGCCATGATCTGCGCCCCCCCTCTCGTCTTGGACGCCCCCCCCCTGTTGGCCGCCCCCGACAAGAGACGGGGACCTCTGACCGTGGTCTTGGATTATAGGTGCGGTTTTGCTGGGCAATGGATAGCCTTCGATCGCAGTTTTGGGTAAGAGGTGCGGCGGTGCTTGTCGTATGTGTGTTTGCGCCGACGGGGCTCCTACCCCCCCCTTTCCCTACGGGCCCAAAGTTACTCTGCTTGAGGCTTATCTGCAGGCGAGGCCCTCTTGAAGGTCTTCGTCTTGGTCAATGTACTTACTTCAAAAGGCTTCAGATATTTGACATTCTACCACGCCTGAACGTGCCAATGTGCACTGGCGGATGCAGCTAGCGCTGGAGGCGTATTGGTGAATGCACCTGTGTGGAAAGACTGACTGTGCAGATGTAATGGGACCTTGGGAGAAGTTGTGTGCTTCGAGATTCTGTAGGTCCCGCGATGCCATCTGCGCATTCGAAGATCATCCAGCGGTCGGTACCAAAAATGAGCTGGTGCAAGGAATGGAGTCATCTGTTCAGAAGGGCAGGTTCACGAATACCTAGGCAGGCAGCGGGAGGGTCCATTCAGGGCCGCCTGCGATCCGATTTGATGTGATTCGTTTCGCTGGTTGGGGCCGCCGTTCTGATTCTATCCGGTTCGAATTGCTGACCTTTGCTGGGGCCAACCAGAGAGCTGGGCGCGGCGATCCGGTGTCGATTCGGTTCGGGACGGTGCGGTGGCGGTCGGATCCGCTTCGCGATCGACCCAGCTCAGGCCTCTGATTTCCAAGGATGTCAGGAGCGTCGATATGAGGGCAACACATTGCCACCGACAGCCAAGACGCTGAGGCAAGGACCACTCTGCGCTCAGGAGGGGCTGGTTGCTGGGCCGAGCCTTCGATCGGGGTCGGAGAACCAGTTCGTGGCCGTGGCTCGCATTGACCGGAGAAGCCCCTTCCTTATTCAGCGTTCTTTATGGTACAGGTGGGGGCCCATGGCAAGAAACACCCTGCTTGCCTCCAGGGTGCCCTGGGTTTCCTGGGTTTCGATGGTTCTGCGATGGAAAGAGTGGCGCTCCCGCACCAAAAAATCAGTGGACGTCCTGGGGTCTCAGGGTTGGGCTTCCCGTGGAAGGGTTCTTGTGGACTGGCCTCCACTGTATTCAGCGCTTCTCACGGTAGGATTAGGTCGGGCATGTCCCTCCACAGGAAGAATCCTCAAGAGTAGTCAAACGCAGCCTGGGGACGACTTTTCGGTGATTTTTTTGGGTCTATGCTGGGGCATTCTTTTTTTATGTTTCCCCCGTTTTTTGGGGGGGTGGGGGGTGGGGGGGGGCATGTTTTTGTTTTTTTCCCCTCCTTTTTTTCGTCCAACATCCGCCTGCAGGAGGACCTGCCCGACCCAGCGGTAGGACGGCGGCCGTGCCAGGGGGTCCCCGCCCTGCGCTTGCGCCTGCGGCGGGGCGGCCCCGAGGGGCTGCCGAGCACGCGGCGCGGGGCGCTCGCCCGAGGCGGGCACAGCCAGGACCCCCCGGGGTGAGGGGGCCCTGGGTAGTGGGGGGAGGGGGAGGGGGAGGGCCGCAGCGCCGCCCCCCCCCCCCCCCAAGACTGTGGTGCTCGGCGCACCGCGGCAGTGCCGTGGACGCACTGAGGGAGGGAGCGTTACGTCAGGGGGGGGGGGGGATGGGGGCACAGCGCGCGCTGTGGCCCAGAGGGCGAGGCAAAACGACAGGACACTCTCACCGAGGCTTGTTGCTGAACAGGGGCCCCTGAATCGGCCAGATTCACGAGACCAGGTTTGCCGTGACCGGTGTTTTTCGGGTGACGGCAGGTTCCACTCAACCCAGTTCTGCCAACGCCCGACAAGAGACGGGGGTCAATGCAGACGGGGGTCAGCCAGAGCGCCAGGCGGCCGGGGGCGAGGGCGTTCAGGCCTGGACGCAGGCGTCCAGACGAGGAGCGTGTGCCATAGTGCCATCTGTCTAGGCCGAGTGATTTGGGCGCGGGCGTTTCCAGGAAGTCGCGGCGCCCGCAAGAAGGTGGTTCCACGGGGAGGCGGGCTTTTTGGCAGGCAGGGGCCTTCTTGCAATGGCCTGGCGGCTTCTAAGAAGGCTTCGTTTGGGCGGGGCCAGGACGAGGATTACCCTGTTTGGATACCTTTCCGAAACGCTCTCGGAGCGGTCCGGGACGCTCCGAGGAGGCCGCGGCGCCCGAGAGCTCGGCCAGAGCCGCCATTTATGCTCAGCCGCCGTTGTCCTCGTCTTGGCTTCGTCGTGCAGCAGGGCTTCTCAGAGGCCGCCTGCCATCCTGAAAGCCCCCCCGCCTTCTCAGTGGGCCGCCCCCCTCGTGCCCACGTCTTCGTGGGCGCAGGTGGGGTGGCCGCGCGGAGTCGTGGACATGCCTCGAGGAGTCCCCAGGGCTCTGTGGACGCCCAGCGGGGCTTACGAGACCGCGGGATATCTGCCTATTTGGTCTTCGTCCTGCTGCCTCTCCCTCCTCGTCCCTCCCCTTCCTCCCTTTCCCCCTCGTCCTCCGTTTCATCTCCCTCCTCCACCTCGTCCACTTCCTCTCCCTCGTCTTCCTATGCGCTCGTCATTCTAAGCTTCCCGGGTGGGGTCTGAGTATGTGGGGTCGGAGGATCGCGCCGCACCGCCGATGCACCGGCGACGCGGCTCGGTGCGGTGCCCGGTGTTCTCCACTCCAGCGTCGCCGACACATCGCTGGCGTCGCCGAGGTGGCGCATCGGCGAGGCGGCGCGATCTTCCGACCCCGTCTGCTCGGCTCCCATCTGGGAGGCCCTTTTCCTATGCCGGCCCTTTCCTCGTTCCCTCCCTCCCTCTGCGTCCTCCTCTTCCCTCCTTCGTCCACGGCAAGCAGGCACGGCGCTGCCGCCGAGTGGGGGTGGCGGCTGCAAGGCTGGAAGCAAGGCGGCCGAGCGCCGACGAGGCTTGGCCGCCCTCAGGAAGGCTCGACTGGTTTTGGCGTTTCGACGCTAATGGGCATCCTGCGCCACTCGGGGCCGTGAGAATGTGAGGATGAGGGGGAGGAAGAGCAGGAGGAGGAGGCGGAGGAGGAGGAGGAGCAGGAGGAGGAGGAGGAGGAGGAGGAGGAGGAGAAGGAGGAGGAGGAGGAGGAGGAGGAGGAGATCCAGCCGCGGTGTCACGCAGATCCGCCACCGCTCGTGGGGAGGGCTGCGCTGCAGCAGCGCTGCAGCCTGGCACGGCCTCGGCGCCGCATGGCTGTCGCGAGGCCCCCCCCCCCCTCTTCTGAGAGGCCGTTTCGAGGCCACCCCGGGGGCTCTGAGGGCCGACGACCCTTCCAGAGTCTTGGGGCCGCCTGGTGTAGCGTTGGGGCAGCGCCAGAGCTCCGAGGATGTTCTTTCCGGTCGCGCTGTCTTCTCTTCCCGTCGGCATCCGGGGAGCGCCTCCGTGCCACAGGGCCCGTCTCACACGGAGCCGGGCCGCAGACTTCCCCCCCGGGGGGGCCGGGGGGGACCTCTCGGGCCGCGGACTTTGAGAAAATCATGCTGGAGGATGTCTGGGGTCGGTTCGGATGCAACTCCTGGGAGTCCTCCTCCTCCTCCTCCTCCTGCTCCTCCTGCTCCTCCTCCTCCTCCTCCTCCTCCTCCTCCTCCTCCTCCCCGTCCGAAATCCGGCTGAATCCAGGTTATTCCGGCTCAATCCCGCTCAATCCGGCTTAATCCCAGTTATAATCCCTCTCAGTCCGGCTTGGTCCGAGGCCCACTCCGGCATAGCAGCCCCCCAGTGGGGCCCAGTCCTGCGTAATTTTTCCGACGAAAGCCTCCCGGTAGTTGCCTCCTAACCCCGGGGGCCTGGGGAGCCTCTCGGGCCGCGCGCGGCCTTTGAAACCCCTTCTGGAGGATGTCGTCCGGGGGTGGGTCCCGGAAGCGTCGTCGGGGCTCACGGGGCCGTCCGTTGGCCATCGCCGGGGGGGCTTCTGGCAGTCATTCGGGCCGCCTCTCGGGGCCCTGCCTCGCTTGGGAGCGCCTCGAGGAGGTCCCAGGCCACGTCGGCATGGGCCAAGGATCAGGAGGGGGAAAAACACGGACAGAATTCATCGTCGATTCCCCAGAAAATATGTGAAAATATGAGAAGTGGGGGGAACACGAAAGCCCCCCGAATATGGGAAAATATGGGGAATCCTTTTGCTTGTGTGTATTTATTTGTGTGTCCCAAGGCCCCTTCAAAGGAGGGGGGACGAGGATCGACCTGAATCATTACCCACTCCGATCTGCCCTCCTCGTCCTCCACCCTGCCGTTCTCATCCGCTGCCCTGATCCGGCCTGGGCCTCCACTCCTGCGCTTCCTCTTCCGTTGCCCTCCCACCGCCAACAGGTACGACACGCTGAAGCTCGCTGCAAGGAGGCGCTGGTACTGGTCCCTGCCCCGGGGGGACTGGGCAGCAGCACTGGTGGACGTTAGTCTGGTCGCTCCCGCTGACTTCACTGCGAAGCGGAGCCACCGAACGTGCGCTTTGTGTCGAGAGCGATTTCTTCGTCTGCGGTGTCGTTGACCAGAGTCAGAGGCAGCGAAAACGACGGAGACAACCGCTTCGAACATGCGACCAAATGTGACACTGCTGATTGTGGTGAGTATTGGAACGAGGGCGATGACGATGAACGATGCTGACGACGACGATGGCGATGATGATGCTGCTGCTGATTATGGTGCTGATGATGATGATGGTGGTGATGCTGATGATGATGAAGATGGTAGTGGCTGTGGTGGTTGTGGTGGTGATGATGATGGTTGTAGTGACGATGATGGTGATGGTAATGATGATGATGATGATGATGATGATGATGATGATGATGATGATGATGATGATGATGATGATGATGATGATGATGATGCTGATGATGATGATGATGATGATGATGGAGGGTGGTTGTGGTGATTGTGATGATGATGGTAATGATGATGTTGAGGTTGTTGTTGATGATGATGATGATGATGTTGATGATGATGGTGATGGTGATGATGATGGTGGTGATGTTGAGGGTGTTGGTGATGACGATACTGGTGATTGTGATGGTAACTAATAGTGATGGTGAGGATGAGGATGATTCTGACTATGCAGATGAAGATGCCGACCATCCAGATAACGATGACGGCGGCGATGATGATCATGGCGATGATGACGCTGATGATGCTGGCGTCTGATTCTGATGCTGAGGCTGATGATGATGTTGATGATGATGATGATGATGATGATGATGATGCTGGTGCTGCTGATGATGCCGATGACGACGACGATGCTGACGACGATGATGATGACGATGATGCTGATGATGATGGTGATGGTGGTGATGATGAGGGTGTTGGTGATGATGCTTCTGATGCTGATACAGTGATGCTGATGCTGACGATGCTGGTTGCTGATGCTGATGGTGATGATGCTGATGACGATGATGATTATGATGATGATGGTGCTGCTGCTGATGATGGTGAAGATGATGGGAATACTTATGATGATGGTGATGATGCTGATGATGACGCCGACGTCGATTATGCTGATGATGATGATGATGCTGAGCTGATGCTGATGCTGATGATGATGATGATGATGATGATGATGATGTTGACAGGGGTGGTGATGATGGTACTGGTGATGGTGATTGATGGTGATGATGATGGTGATGATGATGATGATGATGATGATGCTGGTGATGCTGATGATGGTGATGAGGATGGTGATGCCGCTGGTGCTGATAAGAATGGTGATGCCGATGATGATGCTAATGATGATGCTGGTGCTGCTGATGATGCTGATGCTGGTGCTGATGCTGATGCTGACGCTGATGATGCTAATGACTTTTGTGATGTTGATGCCTCTTCTGACGACGGCGGCGATGATTATGATGATACTGCTAATGATAGTGATGTTGTTGATACTGCGGACGACGCCGATGATGATGCTGGCGATGCTGATGATATTGATGATGATGATGATGATGATGATGATGATGATGACGATGACGATGATGCTGCTGCTGATGATGATTATGATGATGATGATGCTCATGCTGCTGCTGCTGATGATGATTATGATGATGGTGATGATGATGATGATGATGATGATGATGATGGTGATGCTGATGCTGATGCTGATGCTGCTGCTGATGCTGATGCTGATGCTGATGCTGCTGCTGCTGCTGCTGCTGCTGATGATGATGATGATGATGATGATGATGATGATGATGCAAAAATGGACCAAGTATTCGAGCTATACTGCTGCGCAGTTCAACCACATTGAAGCCACTATCGCATGCTAGGTGCAGGTGGCCTCGAGTAGGGGTACTGCAAAGGTCTTACGACTGCTTGGTTCCGCCGACCCCGAGGTGGGAACAGCCCGGGCGCAGAAGGCGGAAAGGGGACGGGGGCAAGGGCCATGGGGCAGGGGCGGGTGTACGGCGGCGGCGAGTATTCATTGGTTCTCGACCCATCCCGCCACTGCGCCCGGGTTGTGCTCCGGAAGCCTTGGGGACATTTTGGATGATCTTATCGGGGGCCCCCAAAAAGGTGCGGTGACCACACTGTGCGGTGAGTCGGTGGGGATTCGGGGTCACCGCACGGTTTTGGGACTCGGGTCGTTCTTCGAGGACGTCTCGGGCGACAGGGGCCTCCGAGCGAGGTCCCAAGATCGTGCGGTGACGGACCGTGCGGTGAGGTCTTGGGGGATTTCGAGGTCACCGCACGGTCTGTCACCGCACCGTTTCGGGACTCCCAATCTTAGGGCCGCGGGTGGCACGACACCACGAGGAGCATCGCCTGCCAGCGAGCAGTTATCCCAGTGGCTCACGCTATCTCGCCGACCCCCCAGAAGTAACTAGTGCTTGCGACGATCTTGGACATTTTCCCGTGGGCCAAGAGCTTCTTGGATGCATTTGAGGGGCTCGTGGGATGTCTCGTAGGGGCCTCTTGGAGGGCTCTTGGGGGCATCTGGGGGGCCTTTTGGGCCTTCTTGGGCGCCTCCGGGGGCTTCTCAGGGGTCCCCTCGGAGTCTCTTGGGACTTCTTGTGGGCGCCCCGGGGGCGTCGCGGGGGCTCTTGGGGCCATCTTGGTGTGAGAGGCTCGAAATGTCTGTTCGTATTCTCCTTCTTGGGCCCCTCTTAGGGCCCCTTGGGGCTCTCTTGGGCATTTTGGGGAGCTCTGCGGCTGTCTTGAGGCCCTCTCGGGCTGTCTTGGTGCCCCCTTGGAGGCCTCATGGGCCTTGTCGGGACGATCTTTGGGGCCCTTTGGGTCGTCTTGGATGCTGCCAAGACGGCAAAGGTGAGTATGCCAAAATTGAACGTTCCCTGAGGGAATGGGATCACTTTTTCCTCGTGGGGCCCTCTCGGCGATCCTTTGGGAGCATTCTTGAGCCGTCTTGGAGGCGCTTGGGTCGTCTCGAAGCCATCTTTGACAGTCTTGGGGGGACCCTGCGCTGTCTCGAAGCTCTCTTGGACTGTCTTGGCGCTCTGTCTGGTCCCTCTTTGGCAGCCTTGGGGTTGGCGGCTCTGGAGACTCAGAGGGTGCGTTGACGAGCTCGCCCCCCCCCCCCCTTGAAACGGCATTTTGAAACCCCTGGGGGAGGGGGCAAGGGGTCGGGGGACAGCCAAATGTCTTACACGCCATTTCACCACCGGCAAGCGGGGATCGGCGGATTCCTTTCGATTCGCGGGGTGCACGTCCAGATTGCGGAGAGCGCGGGCGTTCGGTGCGTTTTGGAAAATGTGAGTCGTTTCTTGTGGGTATCGGCTTCAAGAGATTTGGCTGACGTTGGGGAGCGCCCCAGGCCGTCTTCGGGCGCGCTAGGGTCGCACGGATCCTTCGAAAGCCGTCTTGGGGACCATTCTGTGCCCAGGTATGCAGAGAAGTGAACGACCTCATAGGAAGAGGTGCGCTGGACCTTGAGCGTGCGTCGAGCTAGGTGCAGCATCTCAACGCTCGTTCGGAGGACCGCCTGTACAAGCGTCGCACATGCACTGAGGACCAGCTTGCGGAGCTCTTTGATGAAGCTTTCCGTTCGATGGGCAAGGGCGTTTTCGAGCGCCTGAGGGGCGGTTTTTGGGGACCTCTTGGCCTCGGGGGAGCTTTTCGGGAACTCCTTGGGGCTGCGTGGGGCCATGTCGGTCCTTTTTGGGGCTTTCTGTGCTCTTCCCCCCCCCCTTTCAGATTGAGCAGGCAGCCGACCAGCAGGCTGCTCATGCCGAGACGCTCGAGTCGCGATGGCGAAGTCGAACCCCTTCCGGATCTGTGCGATGGTCCTCCCCCTCGCCGTCCTCGTCCAGCTCCCCTCCTCTTCCCCCCGGGTAGCGATGACGATCGTACGTGGGGGGGAGGGCTGGACCCCCCTTCCACATGCTGGCGCGGGCGTGCTATGGCGATCGCAGCGCATCTCCGCCCCGACGTGCCCCACCTCCGCCCAAACGCCAAACGTTACAGTTAATTTTTTCTCCCCCTCTCCGTCTCCCGCCCCCCCCCCTCCCCCTCCCCCGTCCCCCCGTGCCCCCTTGCAGCTCGATTCAGTTTCTATGTTTCCGCCTCCCCCTTCTCCTCCGCCTCCTCCTTGTCCTCGTCCTCGTCCTCCTCCTCCTCCTCTTCCATTTCTTCCTTCCTCCCTTCCCCCCCCCCACTCCTGACCCCGTTCGCCCACCCCCGTTCGCGAGCGCCGGTCCTGGAGGTCCATTCCCGTTTGCCCTTTCGTGGCGTTCTCGTCGGCCCTGCTCACCTGGAACCTGCTCTTCCGCATCCTCTGCGTGGTGCCAGAGAAGGCCAGGGGAGGAGGAGGAGGAGGAGGAGGAAGAGGAGGAGGAGGAGGAGGAGGAGGAGGCGGAGGAGGAGGAGGAGGAGGAGGAGGAGGAGGAGGAGGAGAAGGAGGAGGAGGAGGAGGAGGAGGAGGAGGCGGAGGAGGAGGAGGATGAGGAGGAGGGGCAGAGGCAGGAACTGGAGCTCCCTACTCGGAGCACCTTCGGTCGTTCCGAGTGGCGCCCTCGCTCTGGCGCCAGTCGCGCCCGTGCCCCCCCCCCCCCCCCCACGTCCACAGTTGCTCGCTGATGTGCGCTGCTTTCCTTCCCCTCCGGAAGAAGCTTGAACCCGGAAATCCTTTCGAGACCCGAAACCAGGCAGGGCCAAAGCCGAAACCCCGACAGGGGCGAAACCCGAGAAGGTGCAGGCCCAAACCCGAAGTTCGAGGAGGGGAGAGATCCGACAAGCTGGGAGGGGGCCAAACTCTGTAGAAACGCTGAGGAGGGGATTTCGAAAGAGGCAGAGCGAGGTAGTAGGCGGCAGGAGGAGGTCGGAGGAGTGGAAAGGGGGCAAGAGATGGTAGCAGGGGCAATGAGGTAGGACGGGCCAGGGTGCAGCTGAAGGAGGCTGGTGGATGTAGAAGGAGGTAGGACAAGGCAGACAGATGTAGGAAACCTACGAGGGCAACGGAGAGAGTAGCAGGGCGGTACAACGTCCACACGTGGATTTGTTGGGCTTATCGGGTTCTGGGTAGCGCGTCGGCGAGTTTTGCATTCTGTCGGGTACCTCAGCGTGGTCCGTTTGTGGTGTCTGTGGTTTTGGCGGTTGTTTTGGGGTATTCGTTGATTGCTGGCCTGTCGTTACCCCGTTGCGAATGGAGTGGCGGTGTGTTTGCTCCCGCCCCGCGGCGTTGCCAAGTGGCGAATCGAACGGAAGATTTGCTTTTGCGCCTCCCAGGCGCTGCTGCGTGGCGAGTGGCGTGAGGTTTGTGCATGTTCGGTCCGCGCGTTGCCGCTCAGGCCTCGCCGCGTGGCGCGGCCGTGCGGTGAGCAGAGCGGAGCAGCATGTGCTCCCGGCCCGCTTTCGTGGCTGCGCGCCGAGCAGGGCGGGACGGCTTCGTTTCGCCCCGCAGGCGCTGCCGCGTGGCGAGCACGGTGCAGTGGTGCTCGCTCCCCCCCTTCCGCGCGCTGCCACGTGGCAAAGGAGAGAGTGGAACAGTACTTGTCCCGTTCGTTTGGCGTTGCCACCTTGCGCGCGCGCGAGGGCGCGCGCGCGCGCGGGCGGGCGGGCGGGCGCGCGGGCGGGCTGGCGGGCAGGCTGGTGGGCGGGCGGGCGGGCGGGAGCGCGGGCAGGCTTGCAGGCGGGTGGGCGGGCTGGGCGGGCGGGCGCGCGGGCGTTCGCTCCGCAGGCGTTGCCACGTGGCGAGGCGAGTACGGTGGAGGTGTATTCGTTTCCCCCTCCGAGCGTTCTCATGTGGCGAGGAGATCGGAGCAGTATTCGTGTCGCTCCCCCGGCGTTGTCACGTGGCGAGCAGGGTGAATCATATTTGTTCCGCCCCGCAAGCAATGCCACGTGGCGAGTCGGGGAGTGGAGTAGTTTTTGTTTCCTTTGCCATTCGCTTCCAGCTGGCCAGTCGAGCGACATAGCATTGTTTTTCGTGCCGCAGGCGTTGCCACGCCGCGAGGAGAGAAGAGTAGCATTTATTTCGCCCCTCAGGCGTTTGCCACGTGGCGAGTAAAGTGGAATAGCTCCAATGTCCGTCCCGCAGGCGTTGCCGCGTACACAGTCGAGGGACGAGGGAGGAGGGGAGGAGGGAAGGGAAGGGAGGGAAGGCAAGAGGTAGGAGTGAGGGGGGAGGAGGCAGCAGTGAGGATGGAGGAAAGAGGAGGTAGGAGGTAGGAGGTAGGAGGGAGGAGGGCGGAGGGCGGAGGGAGGAGGGAGGAGGAGGGGGGAGGGAGGAGGGAGGAGAGAGGAGGGAGGAGGCAGGAGGGAAGAGGGAGGAGGGAGGAGGGAGGAGGGAGGAGGGAGGAAGGAGGAGCGAGGAGGGTTGTTTGTTCTCTTGTTGTCTCATGCTGTACTTCTTTTTCCCTTGTTCTCTCTCTCTCTCTTTCTCCCCCTGTGTAGCGAGTCCGTATGCTCGTTCTTTGATTGCCCCAAGCCACGCGCACATAGGCCAAGGATCCACTCTTGAGTGCCTCGCCGACGGAGCTTTATGGTGTAAGTCTTACGTTCCCCCCTGCCTGCCAGGACGACGAGACCATCTGGATGGTTTGCATCGCGCAGTAGCCTCGCTTGAAGTTGACGCCTTACAGCGAGGCAACCTACGGCCGTCGCGCTTCTGTGATTTTCGATGCCTCGCGTGTAGCCTTGTTTAAATGCGCCACGCGCAACCCCCATCAGCACGAGTTTGCTCATGCTGCGGTCCCATGACACGCATGGGAGCCTAGCACTAGGTGGCTTTGCAATAAAATGTTGCAAGCATGCTTTTTCTTGAAATGCCTGCGGCAAGTCCAGCTACCCTGCCCACCCAGGATCACACATGCTCTGGGGAGCTGTCCTGAACAGGAGTTTCAGAATCATAGGGACCCTGTGTGGCTGCGATAGTTCCGCGATATCTCCGCGGGTGGTTCCGCGGTGGCTCTCGACTCTTTCTGGGGGCCTGGGAGGCCATCCTTGGGAGCTTCGGAGCGTTCTTTTGGGGTCTTTGTGTGCTTTGGGGCATTCTCCTCGGGCCGTCTGGGGAGTTTCAGAGCCGCCTTGGAGGCTAGTCTTTGGTCGTCGTCGAGCCATCGTCTGGGGGTAGTCTTGGGAAGTGCTGTGACCATTGGTCCATCTTGGTCGTCCAGGGTGCCCCGAAGGCTGTCAAGCGGCCGACTAGAACCATCTTGGGCAGTCAAGGATGGAGTGCACAAATAGCGAACAACTCACTGTACTTGGTGACCTCGGGATCTCTTGAGGCTTTCTTGGACTATTTGAGCGTGTCTAGGTGTCTCGGGGCCGTCTGGAAGACTGAGCGGACCCTCTTGAGTCATGATGTTTTTTTGGGTTGCGGGCCCATTCCGATTCGATTCCAAGTCGGCAAGGCTCGATCCGAGTCGATCTCCACTCTCAAGCAGTCTGGTGCGGCCCGATGCCTGCAGGTCGCAGCTCTGCACCCCGGCGCAGCCCGTCCGATTACAGTTGCTTCGGCTCCCTGCTGCAGCCCGATCCGACGCGCGCTCCGACCCGACTCCGACGGGTCCTGCCCGGAGGGCGTCTCGACCGGCCTCGGAGCCGAGAGGGGGGCTCCGGGAGTGCAGGGGGGGAGGGTGCGCCGAGAGTCTCGTGTCGTTGCGGCCCGGTTCGACGCACGTTCGGATCCGATCCGGTGTCCCGATGCGATGCTGGCTGATGTTGCGCGGGTGCTCCAACTTTTCGTAAGAGAGGGAGGGGGGTCTCATTTCGGGGGGGGTCTCTTCCAGGCTATCTTGGAGGGCCTGGGGGGGTCTGGGGACGATGTTTTGGAGGGTTCTCCCACGGGGGGGGGTCTGAGATGGCTTGTCTTGGAGGGTCCAGACCCCCTCCCTTTTATTACGAAATCTGGAGTAGGGTGGGGAGGCCTGGAGGTCCACAAATGCTGGGTCGGAGCTCAGCGGCACAGTGAAGCCGCAGAGTAAGGATGCGCAGCTCTCCACTGACACGCCGTCACTTTGTCCTCTTCGGCGCATCCCTGGCCATCTGCGTTGACCGCGCACCACTCAGAAATAGTGCAACTGGGGCGTTCAAGTGGCGTGCAGTATTTACCGCGCATCCCTTCTATCGAGTTTGATTGCACTCTAACACGCCCCAGCGTGCAAGGCGGCCTGGCGGTGGATCCAGACAGTCGGCGTTCACAAGCAACGCCCGCTTTCCGCTGCTACGTGTGTTACACCGAGGCTGGTCACTTAGCGCTGGCCGCGACACTACCCCGTGACCTTCATTCTAGGGCGGAGGCGTGAGCGTGGGTCGTGCGAGGCCAGGCACCACACCGGCACACCTCTTCGTCTTGGACTTAGGGCATCGCACCTTTGGTCGAGCAAGCGGCGGAAAAAGTACAGGCCCGAGGCCGGGAGCGATACGGACTATCCACCGCCTGGGGAAGCCGACCTTCCTGGACCAAAGGGGGGTGGATGTGGAGAGATTCAGGGCCCATGGGGCCCTACTACAGTGGGAATCCATGCCAAGAAACACCCTGCTTGCCTCCAGGGTGCCCTGGGTTTGGCTTCGGTGGCTCTGCTATGGTAAGCGTGACGTTCCGACACCAAAAATCAAGGGACGTCCTTGGGTCTCAGGGTTGGGTTTCTCGTGGAAAGTTTCTTGTGGACTGGGCTCACTGTATAACCATATCCACTGATGGGTCTCTTTTCCACCACCATCACCATAAGTTGGAGGGGGAGGGTGTCCTCCTCCTCCTGCTCCCCCTCCCCCTCCCCCTCCCCCTCCTCCTCCTCCTCCTCCTCCTCCTCCTCCTCCTCCTCTTCGTCCTTCTCCTCCTCGTCCTCCACCTCCTTCCCCCCTCCAACTTATGGTGGTGGCGGTGGAGGTTTCAGGAGATTGCCTCCCCGGGCGGTGGATGCAGAAGCCATCGCTTCGCAACGCAGTCACTGTTCGAGACTCTGTTTTCAGGAGGGAAAGAAATACACAGACACAATTCATCGTCGACTCCGAGGAAACTTGGAAAATGTGGGAAGTGAGGGGGAAGACGAAAACCTGAAAATATGGGAGAATATGGGGAGTCCTGTTTTTTGTGTTTATTTATTGGTGTGTCCCTGGGCGGGCCCCTTCATGTTTGCCTGGCTAATCACCAGAGCCTGCGCTTGCACAGGCGCGCGCAGGGGGCATCCCAGAGCGGGGAGTCTGTGTGTCAGGGGAGGGACAGAGACCCACTCCGCTGCCCCTCGCCCGTTCTTCTCTTTTGGGCCTCCCGGGAGGCTTCGTCGCCACTGCTGGGTTCGCCTCGAGATTCTAGTCAGAGCGCACCCTGGGAGAGGTCGGGGGAGCACCGGAATTGGTACTCCGAGGTTCTCACTGAGCGTCGGGGGGGCGTCACCCCCGCCGACAGCCCCACATCTACCCCCCTCGCGGGCAACCGCCGCGCGCCGAAGGCGCTCCGGCCCCCGTCGCGGCGCGGCGCCGCGGCGAGGTTGACCCCCTTCGGGGCGGTACCCCCCCTCGCTGCTGAGGCAACCCAGGGTACCAGGAAACGGTGTTCTTCGTTTTCGTTTCCTTTTCGCCTTCCCTCGCTTTGTCTTCAACCCGCCCTGACCGCAGAGCGAAGTCGAGACGGAAACGGCCCACGAGATCACCGAGAGCACCGTTCAGGTCCAGCCCTGCAGGGTCCCTTCGGGTGCCCCCCGTCTGGGGAGCCGCGGCCGACGCGCCTCCGCGTCTCGGCCGGCGTGGGCTCTCCGGTCGGGGGGCGTCAGCTCACGGCCTCACCGATCCCGGCCGGGTCGGTGCTGGGCCCGGGTTTGGCTCGGGGCGCCCCCGAGCGGTGTGGTGGCCACACCGTGCGGTGAGGCGGTGGGGATTCGGGGTCACCGCGCGGTTTTGGGACTCGGGGCCCTCTCCGAGGATGTCCCGGGCGACAGGGGCCTCTGGGGTCCCAAAGCCGTGCGGTGACGGACCGTGCGGTGAGGTCTCTTGGGGTTCCGAGGTCACGGCACGGTCTGTCACAGCACCGTTTCGGGACTCCAAATTCGGCGGCGAGCGAGGGGGGGGGAAGCGAGAAGCAGAAGGCCTTCTCAGAAGGCGGCGGGAATCCCCAGGCCTTCTGAGCAGTTTTCTAGGCCTTCCTTTGAAAGGCAGCAAACACTTCTCAGAGGGCGCGAGGGCTTCTGAGAGGTCCCGCCGCCTTCTGAGAAGGCCTTCTCCTTCTCACTTCCCCCCCTCGCTCGCCGCCGACAGGTTGCATGCGTACATTTACATTTACGTTGATTCTCCCACCGTCGCCGTTCTAATCCAGGGTTGCGAGAGGATCCCTCTCGGGAGTCTCGTGAAGCCGTCATGCGGCCTTCTTGGGGGCATGTTAGGTCGTCTTGGGACCCTCCTCGGCCTCTCTGGGCCGCCTGGGGGGTCTCTGGGGGCATTTCCGAGGCGGTCTGTGGTCCCTGTTGGGCTGTCCCCCCTTGGGTTCTGTGGAGGCCCTGTTGGGGCCCTTCTGGGGCGTCGTGGGGCCCTCTTGGGCCGTCTTGGGCATCTTGGATTGTCATTGGCTGAGGGGGCACTAACTAATGATGGCCCTCATCTTAAAATACGTTTGGGTAAAGTTCGGCGGCGAAGAGGTTCCCAACATCTGGACCGCGTTTGCACTTCGTTGAACTCCCGAGTCGGCTTCGAATTGCTTCCAACCTGTTCCCAATGTTTCTCCAAGCCTTTGAGTTTTGGACAGTTTTGAAAGCTTGAACTCTGTGCCTCCCTCGGCCAATTACAGCTCTTGGGGCCGCCCGTGGTGTCGTCTTTGTGGCCACCCCTGGGGCCATCGTGGGATGTCCTTGGCCGTCTTGGCCGTCCACGGGGGTCTCTTCGGGGTCTCTGGGGGCCCTCGTGGGCTCCCCCGGGGGCTGCCGTGGGGCTTCGATGGGCAAGCACACGTTGACGCCAACATGAAGTCGGGCCTGTCCCTCTACATGAGGAGTATTTCAAAACAGCAGGGGACGATTTCTCGAGTACGCTTTTGTGCACTTGGGAGTCTCTCTTGACTATTTCTACTCGTCGTCCAACAGCCCCCCGTAGGAGGACACGCCCGACCCGACGCCGACACGCGCCGTGCGGGCGGACGGGGGCCGGCCGGCTGCTGCGGAGAGGCGGAGTTAGCCTTGCTCGACCGCCCCGCGACGACCTGGTCGGGCGCCCCCTGGTCGCCCGCCGGCGAGCTCGGAGCCCCTGGCGTTCGGGAGCCTCGAGACGGGGGTCAGTGCAAGCGGGGGTCAGCCAGGACACCGGATCCTGCAGGATCCTGCGAAGACCCCCTCTTGCTGACCCCGGGTCAGCGAGCCGCTCGTGGCCGCGAGGGCGGCCGCGCATATTGGCTGACCCGGGTTTGGGAGGACCTGCGTTGCAGTTTTTTTTTTTTTTTCCTGCATTGCAGTTTTTGGTTTCCTGCTGACCCGGGTTTGGATTGACCCGGGTCAGAAGATCCCCGAGGCGTGTGCTCGCTGCAGCAGTCATCCTCTCGCCCCCCGCGTGTGCAGCTGGTCTTCCACGTGCAGCTTCTCGGTCGAAGCACCGTGGGCCTCTGAAGCATATGCTCCCGCCTCGGTGTCGCCACCCACCAAACCTCCCCAACCCGACCCGAAGGCCTCCATTTGCCCTCCATCTCCAGTGGGGGAGGGGTCGGGGAACATCGAGAAATCGGGTCTTCGGGTTGGGTTGGGGTGGTCTGGTTGGTCGTCACATCACCACTTATTAAATCATTTTAACTTAACCCGAAGGCTCAGATTTACCCTCGATTTCCAGTGGGGGGGGGGGTCGGGAAACATAGAAAAAACACGTGTGGAACCCTTACCCCCCCCAACCCGAAATTCGGGTCTTCGGGTTGGGTTGGGGTGGTCTGGTAGGTAGTCGTCAAGGTGTTGACCACGCATCAGGATCGGCGCTCCCACCCCGATGCGGGCAGCACTTTGGGCTCCGACGTCTGCCTCCTCGATGCCGCACCCTCCTTTTTTCTCCTCCTCCGCCCTGCCCGCCCGGTCCTCCTGCGCCTCCCGCTCCTGCTCCTGCTGCTGCCGATCCTCCTCCCCTTCCTTTGTCCTCACCGTCCTCCCAAGCCTCCTCCCCGCCCTCCTGCTCCTCCTCGCGCCGGTCCTCCTGCTCGTCCGCCGCCTCCTCCTCCAGTGTGCGAAGCTTCCCTCCTTCAGTGCGCGCATCGCACGATGGGGGCATGTGGGGGGATCGAGATCCTCTGGGACACCTCGGCCGGTGGAAGTTGAATAATTCAATGCAGTTGAAAGGGGTGGAACGGGTAGGATATAAGATATGGTGCGAGCGCACTTGTTTTGTCATCTTTTTTGTTTTTTTTCTCTCTCTCTCTCTCTCTCTTTCTCTATCTCTCTCTATCTCTCTCTCTATCCATCCCTCTCTCTATTTCTCTTTCTCTCTCTCTCTCTCTCTCCATCCCTCTCTCTCTATCTCTCTCTATATCTGTTTCTCTGTCTCTCTCTTTGTTGCCCCCCTCTCTCTCGATCCCTCTCTCTCCCTCTCTATACATCTTTTTTCCCTCTCTCTCTCTCGTTTTCCTCCCTCCCTGAGTATAAAAGTGTGTGTCTGTCTGTCTGTCTGTCTGTCTGTCTGTCTGTCTGTCTGTCTGTCTGTCTGTCTGCATGCATACATGCATGCATGCATGCATGCATGCATGTATGTATGTATGTATGTATGCATCTATGCGTGTGTGTATATGTATGTAGGTCTGTCTGTATGTATGTATGCATGTGTGTATGTATGTGTGTATGTATGTACGTATGTATGTATGTATGTATGTATGTATGCATGTATGTATGTGTGTGTGTATGTATGTATGTGTGTATACATGTATGTGTGCATGTGTGTATGGATGTGGTATCTGTGTATGTATGCATGTATGTATGTACGCATGTATGTACATATCGTTGTTTGTATGCATGCGTGTATGCATGTATGTGTGCACGCGTCTGTCTGTATGCATGTACGTTTGTATGTTTGTATGTATGTCTGTATGTATGTCTATACTTATGCATGCATGTATGTATGTATGCATGCATACATGCATCTAGGTATGTGTGTATGTATGGATGTCTGTATGCATGCATGCATGCATGCATACATAGCATGCGTGCATGTATGTAGTGTAAGGCATGTCTGTATGTATGTTTGGTTGTTAGTTAGTTAGTTAGTTTGTTTGTTTGTTTGTTTGATTGTGTGTGTTTGTTTGTTTGTTTGTTTGTTTGTATGTATATATGTATATATATATATATATGTATGTATGTATGTATGTATGTATGTATGTATGTATGTATGTATGTATGTATGTATGTATGTATGTATGTATGTATGTATGTATGTATGTATGTATGTATGTATGTATGTATGTATATACACACATCGGTAAAGAGCCGGGTGCCTTCTCCCAGCTGCCCCGACTCGCCCTGGGGACTCCGTGCTCCCCGGGGTGCCCTCTCCAGCGGCCCGAGAGCCGCCCAGACGGCCTCGAGTGGCGTCACAGTGCCACCAGAAGGCTGCGAAGATGTCCCGCGGGGCCTCTGTGTCACCACCCACCAAACCACCCCAACCCAACCCGAAGGCTCAGATTTAGCCTCGATTTCCAGTGGGGGGGGGTCGGGGAACATCGAAAAAACACGCGTGGAACCCTTACCCCCCCCCAACCCGAAATTCGGGTCTTCGGGTTGGGTTGGGGTGGTCTGGTAGGTAGTCAGTCACAGTGACACCAGAAGGCTGCGAAGATGTCCCGCGGGGCCTCTGTGCAGCCCCAGATAGCTTCGAGGCTGCCCAAAAGGATTCGACTTTGGCTCCCCAGAGGGCCCCCGGAGGCAAACACCATGGATTCGCAATTCTTTTGCGATGTTTTTGGGATTCTCGACTTCCGAGCTCCCGACGCTCCACGACGCTCCAGGAGGCCTCCAGGACCGCCCGCCCCAAGACGGCCCAAGAGACCCCCAAGACCGCCCCAAGACGGGCCAAGAGGGTCCCAAGACGGCCCCAAGGGGGGCCCAAGACGGCCCTAGAAGAGCTGCCCAGACGACCTTAGTGGTGTCACAGTGCCACCAGAAGGCTGCGAGATGTCTCGCGGGGCCTCTGTGTAGCCCCAGATAGCTTCAAGACGGCCCAAGAGGATTCGACTTTCGCTCCCCAGTGGGCCCCAAGAGGCAAACACCATTGATTTACCATTGTTTTGCGATGTTTTTGGGATTCTCGACTTTCGAGCTCCCGACGTTCCACGACGCTCCAGGAGGCCTCCAGGACCGCCCGCCCCAAGACTGCCCAAGAGACCCCCAAGACCGCCCCAAGACGGGCCAAGAGGGTCCCAAGACGGCCCCAAGGGGGGCCCAAGACGGCCCTAGAAGAGCCGCCCAGACGGCCTTAGTGGTGTCACAGTGCCACCAGAAGGCTGCGGGATGTCCCGCGGGGATTCCGGACAACCCCAGATAGCTTCAAGACGGCCCAAGAGGAATTGATTTTCGCTCCCCAGAGGGCCCCAAGAGGCAACGACCACTGATGTACCATTGTTTTGCGATGTTTTTGGGATTCTCGACTTACGAGCTCCCGACGCTCCACGACGCTGCAGGAGGCCTCCAGGACCGCCCGCCCCAAGACGGCCCAAGAGACCCCCAAGACCGCCCCAAGACGGGCCAAGAGGGTCCCAAGACGGCCCCAAGAGGCCCACGAGCAGGAGACCGAAAGGACAACTCGGCCCTTCCGCCCCAGATGCCCTCAGGCGGCCCTAGAGGGCTCTCCGAGCCTCCCCAGTGGGCCCCAAGCGGCGAACTCCATAGATTTGCAAACATTTGTCCATGCTTTCGGGCTTCTCGACTTTTCCAGCCTCCGATGCTCCACGACGCTCGAGGCCCCCAAAACCGTCCCGAGACGGACCGCCGAGAGGCCCCTCGGAGCACCCAGAGACGGCCAAACGGGGGCCCCGAGCGGCCCCCGACGCGCTCCGAGACGCCCCCAAGACGGTCCCAAGAGGGGCCCGAGCGCACGCGCCCGAAGCTGTACTTCGAGTCTTCCGTCTCAGGTGCCCCCAGACGGCCTTTGAGGACTCGATGAGCACTCCCCAGATGGCCGCAAGAGGCAAAAGCAGACGTTTTTTTTTCGGTTTCGATTTGTTTTCGAGGTTCTCGACTCTTCGAGCTTCGGCGCTCCACGACGTCTCAAGAGGCCCCCAAGACCGCCCCGAAATGGCCCAAGAGGCCCCCACGAGGGTCCCAAGACTGCCCAAGAGAACCCCTAGATGGCCCTAGACGTGCCCACGACACCCCAAGAGAGCTCCGAGACGGCCCCAAGATGACCCTGACATTTCACATACATTTCGCACGAAATGTTTGTTAACTGATAATAGTGTGTTAAATGTGTGTTACATGTGTTAGATGTGTGCTAAATGTGTTAAGTGTGTGTGTGTGTGTGTGTGTGTGTTTTGTGTTTGTGTGTGTGTGTGTGTGTGTGTGTGCGTGTGTGTTAGATGTGTTAAATCATTATGGCCCGCGTCAATGATGATCTTGTGTTAAAGGTGTGTTAATTTAAATGCTTGGGGCTCTGGGGGCGCTGTGGGAGCTCCCCTTGCGCCCCTTGTGTGGGCTCCTCGGAGGCCCTGTTCGAGCCCGTCGCGGTGGCTTTTTGTGAGCCTCTCCGCGGTCCTGACGACGTGGCTACATCATGAGAAAACGGATGAGTGGGGACTGTCGGGAAATCAGCTCCTGAAGCACGCATTGTCCTGAGTAGACCCCCGACGCGCGCAGCTTCTCATGCGAGGCCATGGCCTCACCCGCCTCGCCCTTGAGGGGCCCGGGTGCATGCCCGCACAGGCGTTCCGATCCGTTCCGTTCCGTTCCGTGGTCCTGACGTCCAGGTCCATCGGGGATCGTCGTTGGACGCCTTGTGGCCCTCGTCGGTTCTCTCAAGGGCGTCCTGGGCCGTTTTGAAACCCTCCTGGGATTTTCCTGCAGACCCGGGACAGCGATACCAGGGCTGGCCCGGGACGGCCCAGATCTGCGGGGGGGCAGGGCGCTCGGGAAGGAGAAGGAGAGACGGAACCAATGGACCACGAGACGCCGAAGGTAAGAGTCAGGGAATGACGATAGCGGAGAGACAGGAGGAACAGAAAGGGAGAACCAAGGGAAGACGGGAGGGAGGAGCAGCAGCTGTGTAGGGCTACGTTATCATTTCTCGTCCCCCGCCTCCTGCTTCCTCCCCATGACGAAGCTCTCCCTGGGTATTTTGGTTTTCGTGGATCATCGCAAAGTCTATTGACAATGACTGCGCAATCGGCTAGAACCTAACCACGCGCGCGTAGCTCGCGTGATTCTATATTATGTTTATCATATATAACATTATAGCAGGTGTTTCGTCGTATTACGGTATGTCAGGTGTATTCCACTCGTCCATATCGTATGATTTAATGCCATCGCCTAGCCGATTGTAGTGAATTAAGTAAGATGGAATATCATTATTTCACAGTGTATTAGTTTATAGCGCATTGTACTATATCATATCATGTCACATTGAATGGTGTCAAATCATTTTATATTTTACCATTGTATACCATCGTACATTCTATTCGAGTGCAGTGTTTCATATGATATCATGTTAACGTACATTTGAAACACTGTATTTTCGTGTATCATGCTGCATGCATGTATACGATGATCGTGTACTATGGTATTTGTTTGGAGTACATGTGTAAACGTGCACATGGCATTATATCTCACCTTGTATAGTCTGGTTTTATACCAAACCATCTCAAAGTACATTTTAGTATGCTGGTTTCGTTTAACATTATTTTGTTCATAGCACAGGATATACTGCGGCGCAGTGTAGTATGTATTAGCATATCGCAGGTTATTCTCCCATATTACATGTTAGCATAGATGCAACCATATAGTCTATTAAGTTAACTCAGAGTATCGTATCACCTTTTCTTATATTTCATAGTCTTATATTGTATGGTGCCATACCATAACATGTTATATCACAATTTTTAATAGTATCGTGTATTATACCATCTGTTATGGTATGTTCTCTTCTATTCTACTCTACCGCGTTATGCTAATGCAGGTGTGCATAACAGCCTTCGGCACATCCCGCCACCGTTTCTGGATTTTGGGTATGAAGCCTATTTGATGTTCGTTGGTTTCTCGTGGGAGGCTTTTCGGCGGCCTCTTCAAAGCAGTTTGGGCGCCTCCTTTGGGGGCCTCCTGGGCCTCGTTTGGGCCTCTTCGGCGGGCGGAAGGCCCAGATTTTCGGTTTGTGCTCCCTCTTTTGGGTTCCTTTCGGGGCTGTCTTGGGGCCCTCTTGGGCCGTTTTGGGAGCCTCTTGGGCTGTCCTGGGGCCCTCTTGGGCCGTCTGGGGGCGTTCTGGGAAGCCCCTTGGGCCGTCTTGGGGTGGTTTTGGTAGCTTCCCCTTCTTCCCTTCGCCTTCCTCCTCCGTCTTCTCCTCCCTCCCTCCCTTGTTTTCTTCCTCGAGCCTCGAGCCTCGAGCCTCGAGCCTCGAGCCTCGAGCTTCGAGCCTGGGCGTGGCCGCCTCGCCGCAGGCCCCCACCCCCGCTCTGCGGCCCAGCTCGGTGCCACGGGCGTCCGCGGGCGCGCGCTGCCCCGCGTGCGCTGCCGCTCTGGGGGTTCAGCGGGGCGTGTCCCTCTGCAGGAGGAATCTTCGGAACGAGGAGGAGGAGGAGGACGAGGAGGAGGAGGAGGAGGAGGAGGAGGAGGAGGAGGAGGAGGGGCGGGAGGAGGAGGAGGAGGAGGAGGGAGGAGGAGGAGGAGGAGGAGGAGGAGGAGGCGGAGGAGGAGGAGGAGGAGGAGGAGGAGGAGGAGGAGGGGTTCAGCGGGGCGTGTCTCCTCTGCAGGGGTTAAGCGGGGCGTGCCTCTCTGCAGGCGGAGTCTTCAGAACCAGTCCGTGTATTTTGCTTACAGGCGACCCGGATTACTAGGTCGACCCTGCCAGATCAAGGGTGCCCTCGTGTCCTGTGTCTCGCGACCCATGCCTCCTGCATTTCTGTGGCAACGTGGCCCCCGGAAGGGTCTTGTGTCCTCTCGTGTGTCCTCTCCAATCAAGTCTGGCTGTAGTCCGAGTATCTTTGCTCATCTTCGGACCAACTTTCATTCTTCGCCCAAGATTCCGCCTGCAGGGGGCCATGCCCGACCCACCTCCGGGCGCCTCCTCCCGCGATGACGACACATGGAGCCCTGCACCGCGCGCGTCGGCGGGACTCCCCGGGCGGACCCCGCCGTGGCCGCGAGGCTTCACCCCGGGAGGGGCGTACATAGGGGTCCACATGCGAGCCCTGCCCCTGCCCCTCAGACATCGTGGGGGGGCAGGGGCAGGGCTCGCAGGAGGACCCCTAGAACAGACCTGCGGAGCACGTCGCCGCCACTCTGCTCGCCGGCGCCCCCCCTCGCGCGGGCGCTTCGGAATGTCGGCCGGTGTGACTGCGCTCTGCCCCCCGCGAGGCCACGGCCTCCACTCCATGCCCGGATGGCCAGGGGCGGGCTCCGCAGAAGGGGCGCGCACGCCTCCGGCGTGCGCGCTTCGCGGCGCTTCGCTGCGCTTCCATGCTCGGAAGTCCGCCGACGAGCGTGGCCCAGGCTCGCTCAGCAGGGCAGCGCGAGGAGGGAAGGATTGCAAAAAAACCTTCGATTGCAAAAGAAGGTTTTTTTTTGCAATCCTTCGAATCCTTGCGCCGCTTCCCTCCACAGTCTTCGGCCGGGAGAGCGCTGCTTGTTCAGGTCTCGGCCGTGCCACAAATAATTCCCCCTTCCCTGCCCCCCCCCTGCGTCCCGCTTTTTTTTTTGGGGGGGGGGCCGTTCCCACTCTCCCCTCCCTCCCTCCCTCGATCCTCGAGGCCCGGCGCTCGGAGGTGCCTCCTAGCCCTCGCCCTCGCCCCCCCCCCTCCGGGGCCCGCAGGACAGCCTCAGCCCGGCCTGGGACTTCCGCGGCCGCCTCGCGAGCGTGGCGGCGGGCGACGTCCTCGAGTTCGAGGCCGCCGCGCGCCCGCCGCCCGCCCCTCGCTTGCTCGGAGGCTGCCAGGAGCCCGCCTCGCCTGGAATCGGCGTCACCTCAACATACTAAGGGGGCTCCCCCCTCGGGTATAAGTCTTCTACTCGAGGGCGGAAAAGAGGGGGCTCCCCCCTCGGAGGCTCCAGGACCCCCCCTCGAGTATACGTCTTATACTCGGGGGCGGAAAAGAGGGGGGTGATGACTAAGGGGGGGGTGGATATCTCTGGGCCGCCTAGATGGTGTCGGAGTAGATGGGGTCGGAGGATCGCACCGCATCGCCGATGCATCGCCGATGCGGCTCGCTGTGGAGCCCGATTTGCATCACGTCGACTTCGCCGATGCATCGCCCACGTCGACGATGCATCGCTGGTGCATCGCCGATGCATCGCCGATGCATCGCCGATGTATCGGCGTTGTGGCGCGATCCCTCGACCCCACCTACTCGGACCCCATCTCGGAGGCCTCTAATATCATGGCGTGGGCTATGATATTTCCCCAGATCTCATGGCGCCTCTTCTTATTTCATTACGTCCCTGGCCCCCCCCGCTGGACCGCGCACATGCCGCCGGTCATGATTTGCACCCCCCCCTCTTGGACACCCCCCTCTTGGCCGCGCCCGAAATACTATATGTGCGTCACCCCTCCGGGGGCGACGAGCGCACCGAGAAATCTTATAGTACATGCGTCGTGGTGGGCGCTTTCCGGCCACACCGCTCGGGAAACGATATGCTACAAGATGGGTATACTACACGTTCGGGTCGGACGCGCGCCTCCAAGGAGGACATATAGTATCAGTCTGTCCCTGTGCGTCCCACGGAACCCGCGGGGCGGAAGTCACGGCGTGCGCCGCTTTCCCACGGGATATCCGCACCCAGATTCTGCAATCCACGAGGGTCAGTACCATTCGTGGTGATCTTTCTCGGGGCCATCTTGGCGTCCCCTCTGGGGGCAGGCAGTCTTGGGAGCCAACAGACGGCTTGTGGGCGTCCAGTGCTGACGAAGTGCGTGAGGGGTGTGCCAGCTCCCTTGAACCGTCTGGGGGGGTCACCCGAGCCCCCCCCGGGGAGTCCATGAGGCGCGAATTTTGTGAGGGGTGTGCCGAACATCCGCCAGCGCAGATTCCAAATAGATCAGAATATTGGAATGCTCCATTCTACTCTGGTCTACTCTGCTCTACTCATCCCTACTCTGTTTCTACTCTACCCTACTCTTATCATACTCGGCTCTGCTCGATTAAAGTAGTTGCAAAAGCTAAATCATGAGGTCTGGGCGCCGCCGTGAAGCAGTGTCGGGACCTGTTTGTTTTTCGACCCTGACCCTACGGATCTGCGTCACGGGTGCCACCGAATTTCAGAAATGTGTCAAATCACTTGTGCTTTTGGATCCTGACCCTGCCGATCTGCGTGAGGGGTGACGCCGAATTTCAGAAATGTAGCAAATCACTTGTGTTTTTGGACCCTGACCCTGCCGATCTGCGTGAGGGGTGCCGCCGAATTTCAGACATGTGGCAAATACCTTGTGTTTTTGGACCCTGACCCTGCCGATCTGCGTGAGGGGTGCCACCGAATTTAAGACATGTGCCAAATCCCGTTTGTTTTTGCACCCCGGCCCTGCCGATCTGCATAAGGGGTGCCACCGAATATTAGACATGTGGCAAATCCTTAGTGTTTTTTGCGCCCTGATCCAGCCGATCTGCGTGAGGGGTGCAGCCGAATTTTAGAAATGTGAAATGTGGCAAATCCTTTTGTGTTTTTGCACCCTGACGCCGCCGATCTGAGTGAGGGGTGCCACCGAATTGTAGAAATGTGAAATGTGCCAAATCCCTTGCGTTTTTGCACCCTGACCCCGCCGATCTGCGTGACCTTGTGTTTTTGGACCCTGACCCTGCCGATCTGCGTGCGGGGTGCCGCCGAATTTCAGAAATATGGCAAGTCACTTGTGTTTTTGGACCCTGACCCTGCCGATCTGCGTGAGGGGTGCCACCGAATTTCAGAAATGTGCCAACTCCCGTGTGTTTTTGGACCCTGACCCTGCCGATCTGCGTGAGGGGTGCCACCGGATATTAGAAGTGTAGCAAATCCTCAGTGTTTTTTTGCGCCCTGATTCCGCCGATCTGCGTGAGGGGTGCAGCCGAATTTTAGAAATGTGAAATGTGGCAAATCCTTTGTGTTTTTTCCACCCTGACCCCGTCGATCTGCGTGAGGGGTGCCACCGAATTTTGAAAATGTGTGATGTACCAAATCCCTTGCGTTTTTGCACCCTGACCCCTCCGATCTGCATGAGGAGTGCCAGCAAATTTCAGAAATCTGCCAAATCCCTTGTGTTTTTGGACCCTGACCCCGCCGATTTGCGTGAGGGGTGTCACCGAATTTCAGAAATGTGGCACATCCCTTGTGTTCTTGGACCCTGGCCCCGCCGATCTGCGTGAGGGGTGTAAATTTTTGCCAGCCCAGCAATTCAGACAACACGCTCAGGGCGTTGTAAAAATGCTCGTTTTGGGCCTCCCCCCCTCGCGCGGTCCATCAACAAGGAACAGTAAGCAGCAAGAAGCAGAACTGTAACAAGGAACAGTAAGCAGCAAGAAGCAGAACTGTAGCAGTGGAAACTGGAAGCTGCAACTGGTACAGGAAACTGCGAACCTTCGTCCTACAGCCTGGTGGCCCCACAAGGGGGCCGGCGGATTTCTTCCCCTATGCTCTTCTACGCGATCTTCTACTTTAGTATGCTCTACTCTACTCCACCCTACCCTACGGTACTCTGACATTTTCAGCCCAGTCCGACTCTGCTCTACCATGTACCCTGCTATATTCGGCTCTACTCTGCTCTATCCTACCCGACTTTACTCTAGACTATCTGTACCCTGCCCTAGCATACTCTAGTCGGGTCTACCCTACTCCTGCTCCACGCTACCCCTATTCTACTCTACTTTTGTCCTTTCCTCCATCCTGCTCTGCTCTACTCTACTCTACTCCACATTATGTTTTCTCTCCTTCGACCCGGCTCTACTCTACAATCTACCCTATTTTGTTCTGCTCTATTCTACCCTACCCCAGCATGATTCTGACCTGCTATAGCATACCCGACTCTACTCGACTGTTTGCCCTACTCAACTCGGCTTTGCTCTACTCGACCCTCCTTTAGTCTGCTCTACCCTTACCTGCCCCTACAGACTCCAGACTACTGCCTCTTACTCTGCCTTACTCCACTCTATACTTCACCTGTGCTACTCTCCCCTCCCCTGCCCTGCCATACTCTACTCGTATCCGGGTGAGGGGGCCGAACGGTCATTCACTGTCCCTGGGCGCTCCTCCTCCTCTTCCTCCTCCTCCTCCTCCTCCTGGGCGCTGAGCTGAAGTGAGCTTCTGCGGTGCGGATGGCTGCTCGTTGCTCGCTGCTTGCTGCTGTCTGTTGCCGTCGCCCGCCTCGCGACCCGGCCCTCGACGCACCCGCTGCCCACTCGCGACCCTCCCGGGACCCGCCCGCGACCCAACCCGCCACCAACCCGCGACCCACCCGCACCCAACCCGCGACCCACCCGCGACCCGGCCCGCGACCCGGCCCGCGACCCACCCGCGACCCACCCGCGACCCACCCGCGACCCACCAGCATAATTTTCACGAAAAGTCGGCACTCGTTGTATAACATGAAAAAAAACGCGCTTGCGTCGGGCTTCTGGGTCTCTCAGACTGCCGACGTCCCCGCAACCCTCGTACTCTTATCCGCAACTGCAGGGTGCTACGTATTACTATGCTCGGCTCTACCCTACTCTTCTCTTTTTAACTCCACTCCACTCCACTCTAGTTTTGAGTTTGACGATTGTTGGAACGTTGGTCGGACGCCATTTGAGGAGCCATTCGGTTAGGAGGACGCCATGCGGATAGGGGGAAAGTAGGAAGCCATGCGGATAGGAGGAAGGCATGGGGATGGGAGGAAGTTCTGCGGATAGTAAGAAACCAGCAGAGGACGCCATTCGGATGCAGAGGAAGCCACATCATAGGGGGTGGCAGTGGACCAGTTCTCTATGCACTGAGCTAGGACTTTGATCTGCAAGTCTATTTGCAAAATTGAGGCTCCCTCCAGCGGTCTTGAGGGCTAGCAGATCGCCCCTGGAGGTGCACGAGGCGCGAACTGCGTGAGGGGTGTATGACATTGAGGCTTCAAGGAGCAGTCTTGAGCATGAGTTGAGCGCGCATGATGTATGAAGTGCGTTAGGGGTGTTCCGAATTAGGGCTCCCGGGATAATATAATTGCAGATCCTTCGCATTTCTACATCTCCGAGAAACCAGAGGGCCCCTAATGCTAGTTTGTTTACGTGCCCAAGGGGCACACACACATACACACCGCTTTAGCGTCGGCGGTTAGGCAGGGGGCGTCTGCGCTGGCGATGGGATGCCTGAACGGGATTGTCGTTACAGCGAGCTGTGCCACCGTGCAGGAGGAGGAGAGACGGAGGAGGCGCGGCCGAAGAAGGGGCGAACGGACCGAGCCGCTCAGGGGGGGACGGATCGCTCCCCGAGCGAGCGGCGCGGCCAGACACACACTCACGCACACCCGCACGCACGCACGCACGCACGCAGCCACCAACGCACACACACAGACCCACACAGACACAGAGACACACAGAGACACACAGAGGCACACACACATTACACAGAGGAGCGCGGAGACACGCAGAGACGCAGAGACACAGAGACACAGAGACAAACAGACACACAGACACACAGTCACGCAGACACGCACACAGACACACTTTCCCAAATCAGTGCTTGCACCGAAGGGGCCCTAGATGAGATAGGCGAAACTTCCGGGCCGATTTCGGTGGGCGGCCGGGTTCCCGGTTCCCGGTTCCGGTGTTCTCGGGTTCCCGGTTCCGGTTTTTTTGTCGATGTTTTTGTCGATTGGTCTCACCGTCGATCTCATTACCCATCTCTCTTTCGATCCCACAATCGATCTCACAATCGATCTCACCATCGATCTCACAATCGCTTCCACCACAGATCGCGCGAGCGATCTCACGATCGATCTCACCATCGATCTCTTTGAATCGTTTTCACTATTAGTCTCACGATCGACCTTACAATCGTCCTCACTGTCGATTCCACTATCGATCTCACAATCGATCTCAATATCCGTATCTCTAATTATCAAGCCATCCACTTAGTGGTTTGTCTGTTGTGTAATCCACACACCCACACATTCACGCATCCACACATTCACACACTCACTCATTCACGCATTCACACACAAACACACATTCACGCACACACGCACACGCACGCACACACACACACACACACGCTCGCACGCACGCACGCACGCACATCATGCACTGCACGCACGCACGCGCACACACATGTACACATAGACGCACACACACAGACACACACACACACACACGTACACACCACACACCACACACCACACACCACACACCACACGCCAACACACACCAACACACACCAACACTCACCACACACAGACACACACACATAAACACACCACCCACCACACCACAGACCACACACCACACACCACACACCGCACACACACCAACACACATCAACACACAAACACACACCAACGCACACAACACACACATAAGCACAACAACACACAGACACACAAGCACACACAACAACACACACAGTTACACAACAACACACACAGTTACACAAAAACATGCGAAAACACAACAGTACACAAACACACACAACCACACAAGCACAAGCACAACCACACACAACAACACACAAAACCACACACAAACACAAGCGCACACAGAAACACCAACACACACAAACACAAACACAACCAAACACAAACACACAAACACACATACAATCTCAAATGAACACACACACACACAAAAACACAAGCATATTTACACACCCACAAGCAGAAACAAGCACAAACACACACACACACTAACGCGAACCACACACACACCCGACTACAAACACAAACACACACAACCACACATACACACAAACACAAACACAAACACAACCACATACGCATTCATAAACACAAACACACACAACCAACAATACAACCACACACAAACACAAACGCAGACACAATCACACCCAACCACAAGCACAAGCACAACCACCTCACCACACAACACACAACCACACAAACACAATCACAAACTCAACCACAACCACAAGTGCAGACACACTCACAAACACACACAAACACACACACGCACAACCACAAACACAACCACAAACACAAATACACACACAAACACAATCACACACAAACACACAGCCACAACCTCAACCACAACCACACACACAACCACAACCACAAACACAACACACACAACAAGACAACCCTCACACAATTACACAACCACATGAACACAAACACGCATACATACACAAACACTGACGCAAGCCAGAACACACATACACAAACACAAACAATAGCACAAACACACACATGCACTCGACTACAAACACAAACACACAATCACAACACACAAACACAAACACCAAACACGTGCACAAACATATACACAGCCACAACCACAAGCACAGCTACAAGCACAAACGTAACCACAACCACAAACACACAAACACAAGCAAACACACAAACACAGGCACGCACATACAAAAACCACACACACAAAAAAACAAACACTCACAAACACAAGCACACACAAACACAAACACAAACACAAAACACAAGGACACACAAACACGAGCACACAAACACAACCATAATCGAAGACACACGCACACGCACAAAACATAGAAACACAAACACAGGCACAGACGCAACCACACACAAACACAAGCACACACAAACACACACAAACGCAGTCACGAACGCAGACACAATCACACACAAACACACACACAAACACTAAGACACAAACACCCGACCACAAACGCAGACACAAACACAAGCACAAACACAGACACAACCACAAACACACACAAACACAACACCACACGATGACACACACACACACAAACACAGCAACGCAAACACAAAAACACAACCATAAACACAAACACAAGCACAGACACACGCACACAAACACAAACGCAAGCACACACACAACCACAAACACAAACACAGACACAGACACAGACACACACGCACGCAAACACAAACGCAAACACACACAACCACAAACACAAACACACAGACACAAAGACACACACACACAACAACAGCACAAGCACAAGCACAAGCACAAACACAACCACAGCACAAACACAGACGCATATACAGACACGCGCACAACCATACACACGAACACCCACGCAGACACAAACACGAACAGAGGCACAAACACAAGCACAAACACACACAGACACTCGGCTATCACACGCCGACAGGATCGTCGAGAGAAGCGGCCGTCGTGCTCGCGGCTCCGCTCCGCCGCGGTGCCGGGCGCGTGTGGGCCCTCCCTGGAGGCCACCCGGCCATGCGCTGCCTGCCGCCCTCTCGGAACTGGGGGCGACCAGGGGGAGCGGCGGCCGCCGCGCGGTCCAGCGGAAAAGACTGCAGCGCCTGAACCTCGAGTTAATACACATCCAGTGCCGATTCGTTGATTTTTCCTGCTCTTGTGCCCCCCCCTCCATTGTGGGGGGCCCCGACGGCCACATGTTAGAGATATCCACCCCTGGGAGCCCCAAGAGGCTCCAGGAAGCCCCAGGTGGGGTCCACGAGGCCACAGGAGGCCCAGGAGGAAGCTCCATGAGGTCCCCAGGAGGCCCCAGGAGGCCCCATGCTCCTCTTCCGACGTCGGGCGGCGGCGGCGCCGCCGCGAAAGCGCCGCCGACGCCGGAAGCGCCGCCGCCGACGTCGGGCGCGCCGGCGGCGGCTGCCGCTTTGGTCTGGCGGTCCACTCGAGGGAACAGTAACATAGATTCAGGCGAGTGGATCAGCGACGAGCCCCGTCATCGGCGCGCGCTGTCTCCGAATCAACCGCATGCCGCAGATAGTACAGGTGACCCCCCTTTCACCCCCTGTATCTCATTATCCACCGTCTGTATGTGGGTTCAAATTGACAGGAGGCGCGGGGGCGAACTTTGGGCGAACTTTTTGATCACCCCCAAATTTCTCATCGTTGCTCTGATCTTCATAAAATGCATAGCACCATGAGTAGTCCTTAATATCAATTTCGTGAGCAAGTTTTCAACGATTCGCTGAGTTCGCGCTCGGCAGCTTTTCGAGGATGTCTCAAGCAAGCCGCTTGTTTTTTTGTAAAAAGGCACTGTCGCGTGGTTTTGTAAAGAGGCAAACTGGAGGGGGAGAGGAAGGATGATGATGATGCCGATGATGATGATGACGATGACGATGACGATGATGATGATGATGCTGCTGCTGATGATAATGATGATGATGATGATGCTGATGCTGCTGATGATGATGCTGATGGTGATGATGATGATGGTGGTGGTAATGATGATGATGATGGTGCTGATGATGATGCTGATGATGATGCTGCTGCTGCTGATGATGATGATGAAGATGATGAGGATGATGATGATTATGATGATGATGATGATGATGATGATGATGATGATGATGATGATGATGATGGTGGTGATGATGATGATGATGATGATGATGATGGTGATGATGATGATGATGATGCTTGCTGCTGGTGATGATGATGATGATGATGATGATGATGATGCTGATGATGATGATGATGATGATGATGATGATGATGATGATGATGATGATGATGATGATGATGATGATGATGATGATGAGGAGGAGGAGGAGGAGGGAGGAGGAGGAGGAGGAGGAGGAGGAGAGGAGGAGGGAGAGAGGAGGGAGGAGGCGGAGAGGGAGGAGGAGAGAAGGAAGAGAGGAGAGAGGAAGAAGAAAGTGAGAGGAGGACACGAGGAGAGGAGGAGAAATGAGGAACGAAGAGGAGAGAGGGAGGAAGGGAGGGGAGGTTGCGTTTGCTCGATGCGCGAACCCCGCTGTGCTAGTCCTTTCCTCCTCTCCTCCCCTCCTCCCCGCACGGCTGGCGCGCGGGGAGGAGGGGAGGAGAGGAGGAGAGGAGGACTCGAGGGGAGGCGGAGAGGGGAGGAGGAGAGAGAAGGCCTGGCGCGCGGCAGAACGCGCGGCTCAGTCTGGCGTCCGTGGCCAGCTCGCCGAGCGGCCGAGGCCGACGGTCGCCCAGGGAGGCGCCGGCGCGAGGGCCCCGTGACTCCCACGGCCGGTTGAGACGGAAGGCGGAGGAGCAATGTCAGGAGGAGGAGGAGGAGGAGGAGGAGGAGGAGGAGGAGGAGGAGGAGGAGGAGGAGGAGGAGGAGGAGGAGGAGGAGGAGGAGGAGGAGGAGGAGGAGGAGGGGAGGAGAGGAGGAGGAGGAGGAGGAGGCGGAGGAGGAGGAGGAGGAGGAGGAGGGGAGGAGGAGGAGGAGGAGGAGGAGGGAGGAGAGGAGGAGGAGGAGGCGGAGGAGGAGGAGGAGGAGGAGGAGGAGGAGGAAGAGGAAGAAGAGGAAGACGAAGAAGAAGAATAATACGAATAATAAGAAGACGAATACGAATAAGAAGAAGACGACGAAAAATAAGAAGAATAATAATAATAAGAATACGAAGAAGAAGAAGAGGAATCATAATAATAATAATGATAAGAAGAATAATAAGAATAATAATACGAATGAAAAGAATAAGAAGAAGACGAAACATAAGAATGATACGAAGACTAACAATAATAATAATAATAATAAGAATAATAAGCCGAATAAGACTACTAAGAATAATACTAAGAAGACGAACAATAATAAGAATAATAATACGAATAAGAATAATAAGCAGAAGCATAATAATAAAAATAAGAAGAAGTAGACGAATAATAATAATAATAAGAAGAAGAATACTACGAATAATAATAAGACTAATAATAAGAATAAGACGAATAATACGAATAATACACATAATAATAAGACGAAGAAAAATAATAATACTAATAAGAAGAATAATAATACGAATACGAAGAATAATAAGGAGACTAAGCAGAATAATAATACGAATACTAAGAAGACGAATAATACTAATACGAATAAGAATAATAATAATAATATCAATAATAAGAAGAAGAATAAGAAGACTAATAAGAAACCGAAGACTGATAATAATAAGACGAAAACGAAGACGAAGACGAATAATAATAAAACGAAGACTAAGACTAATAATAATAATATTACGAAGAAGAAGAAGCAGACGAATAATAAGAAACATAATAAGAATACTAATAATACGAAGAATAGTAATAATAAGAAGAATAAGACTACGCATACGAATAAGCAGAATAATAATAAGAAGCAGAAGACGAATAATAATGCTAATAAGAATAAGAAGACGAATAATAAGAATAAAAATACGACTACTACTACTAATAATAATAATAATAAGAATAATAATACGAATAATAATAATAATAATACTAATAATAATAATAATAATAATAATAATAATAATCATAATACTGATAATAATAATACTAATAATAATGCTAATAATAATAAGAAGAATAAGACGACGAATAAGACGACGAATAAGAACCATAAGACTAATATGAGGAGGAGGAGGA
>CAUYUJ010009324.1:474567-490092 GCA_963575745.1 Prorocentrum cordatum
CCACAGCACCACTCGCGGGACTTCATCGCTGCGAGTCAGCGTGTCTGTTGCGTCCTGACGACCCTGGATCGTGCCAGAACGCCCTTCCTGGGACTTCCGCAGCGTGAATCAACGTACTCCAGATTTCGTAATAAAAGGGAGGGGGTCTCAACCCTCCCAGACGAGAAGTTTTAGACCCCCCCCCCGTGGGAGAACCCTCCAAAACATCGTCCCCAGACCCCCCCAGGCCCTCCAAGATGGCCTGGAAGAGACCCCCCCCGAAATGAGACCCCCCTCCCTTTATTACGAAATCTGGAGTAACTGTTGCGCCCTGACAGTCCTACGTCGTGCCGGGACGCAGATTTTGGGACAGCAGCCACAAGAATCCTCGACGCTGCTGGTGACTCTCGACTCGGAGTCGTTCGGCGCTAGAAAGCGAGAGCCACGCCTTGACAAGGTGCCGCCCTCTATCCATGAAGCTCTTGCAAACCTTTGAGACGAATGTACGTGGTGCTGCAGACAGAGCCGCATTTGGAAAACCGCCCGCCCTTCATCCGTGAAGATCTTGCAATTTCCTCCTCCTCATCCAGGAGGAGGAGGAGGAAGAGGAGGAGGAGGAGGAGGAGGAGGAGGAGGAGGGAGGAGGAGGAGGAAGCGGAAGGGTGTGGGTGAGATTTGTGCACGCGTGCAGGCTCGTATCACGTGCCCCGTCATGCCCATTTCTCGCTGGAGGTATGTTTTTCTGGACTCCCCGATTCCAATCTGCCGTAGGCGCCTTCTCATTTCAACAATCGAATGTTCTTCCTTCTCCCTTGCTTTTCAGGGGGCGGCTGAAGACCCAATTTCCACTGTCAGGGTGCTGCCACGCTTGCAACAGCCAGCATCTTCCTCGGTCCCCGCCGTTGCCCCGCCCGTAGTTCCAGAACAAGCCTTGCGCCCCGGGGCCCGTGGGCCCAACGCTGTCCTACTTCATGTTCGTTCCCGCTTCTGCCAGGCGATGGGTGCACACGGCATACGGTCAAGTCGCCACATCTAGAATGCACATGGAAAGTTGGATGTGCACTCTACTCGGTGGCCGTGTAGAGTGTACTTCGAAACATGGGTGCACGCTATACGCGGTTGTGCCGCGTTTAGGGTGCACGTCCGACGTGACAAACAAGCACGTTTAGCGTGCACGTCGGATGTCTGTAAAACATCAACGTTTAGAGTGCACCTGTGTTTCAGAGTGTCGATCTGGCTCAGCAGTCCCTGGAACCACACTTGGCCTTTCGGCTTCCGCAGGCCCGAGCCACTTCTGCCTCCTCCTTCTCCCACTCCTCTTCCTTCTCCGCCTCATCTTCCTTCTTCTCCTCCCCCTACCTCCTCCCCTCCCCCCTCCTCCCCCTCCCCTCCTCCTCCTCCTCCTCCTCCTCCTCCTCCTCCTCCTCCTCCTCCTCCGAATAGTAATCGTATAGCGTGCAGCGTGCCGCATATCGCCAACGTAAACACGTTCAGCGTACAGGTCCGCTTTGAGACATGGACAACGTACAGCGTGCACGCACGGTTTGGTATTTCTCCAGGGTGGTCTTGACCAGGGGAGTCGGCGTAGAGCGTGCACGGCAATCGAGCAATTCCTTGTCTCTCATGGGGGGGGTCGTGCACGCTAAACGAGGCGACTTGACCGTACGCACCCCCGCCGTCGCGCCCCCCCCCGCACGGCGGCTCCGGCCCTCCCCGCCCCCCGCCCCCCCCCCGACTCGCGCCCAGAGCCTTGCCCCAGGCCAGGGCGCTCCCGAGACGCCGAGGACGGGGCGCCTCACCCGGAAGGTCCCGAGGCTGGCCACGCCACGAGTGAGCCCGTGGGTGACTCGGGAGGATCGCACGGTCCTGGGACGATCGGGTCGCTACTCCGACGAAAAGTCTCGGACGGCCAGGGCCTCCAAGGTCTCCCTGGGTCGGGAGCCTTGAGACGGGGTCAATGCAAACGGGGGTCAGCCAGCCAGGGCGCCAGATCCTGCAGGATCCTGCGAGAAGACCCCCTCTGGCTGAACCGGGTTAGCGAGCCGCTCGTGGCCGCGAGGCGGCTGCGCGTCTTGGCTGACCCGGGTTTGGGCGAGGATCTGCGCTGCAGTGTTTTTTTCTCCGCATTCAGTTTTTGGTTTCCTGCTGCCCCGGGTCTGGATTGACCCGAGGTCAGAAGATCCCCGAGCCTGCGCCCTTCGCGCGCGTTTTTCTTCGTGGCGTGTCTGGGGGGAAATGAGGAGGAGCGGCATTCTCAGAAAGGCTCAGGGCTCATTTCGATTCCTCCGATTCGATTCGATGGTTTCGATTCCGAGTCGATTCGACTGGGGATTTCGAGGCCATGGCGTGGTCGGTCGCCGCGCGGCTTGGGGACCCCAGTGGCCTTCTTGGGGGCGCATCAATGCTGTCGGGTCTCGCCCGCCGCTGCCCTGCTGGCCCCTGCGCGAGCTTGACGGCGTGGTCTTGTCGCGAGACACTGGCACCGGGAGGGGTGGGGCCCGGTTTCAGAGCAAGCCCCGCCACTGTTCGGGGGCGGAAGAGAGGGGGGTGATGGACTAGGGGGGGGATATCACGGCGTGGGTCATGATAGTTCCCCAGACTTCATGGCGCCTCTTCTTGTTTCATTGCGTCCCTGGCCCCCCCGCCGGGTCGCGCACATGCCGCCGGTCATGATTTGCACCCCCCCCTCTTGGACACCCCCCTCTTTGGCCGCTCCCGAACTGTTCCGACGGCCCCATCCGGCAAGTCCGAGCCCCCCGCAACCTCGAGTCTTTCGGACGGGACCAGGACGAGGAAGCATCAGTTCCAGAGCGTGCCGAAACGCTCTCAGAGCGCTCTGGAACGCTCCGAGAAGGCCACGGCGCCCGAGGCATCCTCCAGAGCCGCCGGATCTTAGAGATTCTCGATTTGTCCTCACCGATTTATCCTCGTCCTGGCTTCGTCTTAGTCTCACGAAGGGAAAAGCCACACAGACACAATTAATCGGCGACTCCCAGGGAAATATGGGGAAATATGCGAAGTGGGGGGGAAACCGACACTTCTTTCGAAAATGCGGGAAAATAGGGGGAATCCTCGGATTTGTGTGTATTTATTTGTGTTTCCCTGGGCCTCTTTACGTAGTCTCCCCCGGCGACCCTGATCCGTCACGTCGACGGCCCCTGGGCCCGCCTGGGGGCCCAGGGCTCCCCCGAGAGAGAGAGAGAGAGAGAGGAGCAGTTGTTCCAGGGCCGCCAGCTGCAAATGCAGGGGCGCCCTCGAGGGCGCGAAGTTTTTCACGCTTCGCGCTTCGGCTCCGGTTCATCGTCGTCCTCCTTTTCTTTGGTAGTCCCCAAACGTGGTGGTGACAACACCTGGCGGTGAGTCTCGGGCGATTTGGTGTCACCACCCGGTTTGGGGACTCGTGCAGTTTTCCGAGGATGTCCCGGACACTGGTGGGTCCAGGAGTCACAAAACCCGGAGGTGACCCCGCGTCCCCAAACCCAGCGGTGACCTTTTTGGGGATTCCAGGTCGCCACCTGGTATCTCACCACCCGGTTTGGGGGTTCCCAATTTCTCCCCAGGGGAGGTGTCGCGGGCGCGCAGAGTTTTTCGCGCTTCGCGCTTCGGCTCCGATTCCTGCTCGTCCTCCTTTTCTCCCCTGGGGGGTGTCGAAGTAGCGCAAAGATATTCGCGCTTTGCGGTTCGGCTCAAATTCAACCTCATCCTCCTTTTCTCCCCTGGGGGGCGTCGCGGGAGCGCCGAGTTATTTGCGCTTCGCGGTTCGGCTCACATTCATCTTCGTCCTCCTTTTCTCCCCTGGGGGGGCGTCGCGGGAGCGCCGAGTTATTCGCGCGTCGCGCTTCGGCTCCGAGTCGTCCCCATCCTCCTCTTCTCCCCTGGGGGGCGCCCTCGACGACGCGAAGTTTTTCGCGCCTCGCGCTTCGGCTCGGATCCCTGCTCCTCCGACTAGTCCTCCTCTTCTCCCCGTGGGGGGGGGGCGCCGCGGGAGCGCAGAGTCATTCGCGCGTCGCGCTTCGGCTCCCATTCCTGCCCGCCCTCCTCTTCTCCCCCCGGGGGGGGGGGCGGCGCGGGAGCGCGACGCCGGGCGCCCTCGGTGCCGCTGCCGGCTCGGAGCCGATCCTCGGCCTGGGTTTATTTTTTGGGGGCCTGCAGGGGTTCCTTTGGAGCTCTTTCTGTGGGCCTCTCCGGGGCCTCTTGGGACGAGTCGAGCAGTGCGGTCGGGTGTTTCGGTGACGATCTGCGCGAGCGAAGTGGGTACGGAAAGAGTGGGCACGATGCCCAGCAGCAGTTCTTGTTCATTTTGAGCAGGGCTCGCTGTCCGCGCCGCCGCGGCCTGTGTCCGTTTGAGGCAGGAGGCCGCCTGCCCAACAGCGGCCGCTGTTTGTTTGGGACAGCATTTGTTGTTGGGCATTGTGCCCATTCTTTCCGTGCCCATTTCGGGCGTCGAAAGACGAGACGACGTCGATGTTGGCTGAATGATGATCGCACTGTGCGCCTGTGACCATTGTGCGTAGTGGGTTAGTGGGTTCGCCCAGCGCTTTGGCGAAGCGGGGCTGCAGACTGGGTGCCTGAGCTCTTCGAGCCCCGATGGCGACGGATGCCCTGTCGTTGACTTCCATCGTGATCCTTATTATCATCTCCATCGTTGCACCTACCCTGTCTGACTACTCGCGAGGATTTGAGTCACTTCTACACTTGCGACTGCGGGCACAACGACTTCAACTTCAGGCCTCAGCCCTCGCTGACCATGAGGAGGAGGAACTGGAGGTGTCTTGCAAGGCTTGCGCGGAGGAGGAGGAGGAGGAGGAGGAGGAGGAGGAGGAGGAGGAGGAGGAGGAGGAGGAGGAGGAGGAGGAGGAGGAGGAGGAGGAGGAGGAGGGGGAGAAGGAGGAGGAGGAGCAAGGAGGCAGGAGGAGCAGGAGGAGGAGGAGGAGGCTTTCGAGAGTTCCGATACGGACTAGGGGCTCGGATCTCGAGGCACCAGGCCAGCGAACGAAATTCACAACCTAGACCCAGCGGGGCCAACACCGCGAGCAAATCGGACGAGGCCTGTGAAACCCAGTCCCTGCTTTCTCGCCAGGATGCCAGTTTCCCTGCATGAGTACTTTCTCTTGTAGTGCCTGGGAGCACTCATTGGTGGCCTTCCTACACACAGTCTGGCTATCACAGACGCTTTAGAGACGCAGCGATCAATACACACCAATCCATGGGCCGGTCTTCCAGAGGCGGTGTGAGCTGTAAGTTTCTCGGACACCCGTCGGTGGTCCACACTCCAGCCTCAGAAGGTCACGTCCATCGATCTCGAAACCTACGTATCCTAAAACATATTACCACGCAGATTCAGGCTTATGGCCGTCAATGCAATCTTCTTCATTTGCACATTTTCCTCGAGAGCACCGCCACAATATCCTCAACACCATCTTCAGCGTTGTGGTGGCGGCAGCCTCACTCATTTGACGAACACGTTCTTGTGGCTGGCCGCACCCTGCTTCGTGTTGAAATCGACCTGCTTCGCGTAGAGCTTGTGTCTGGTTCATGTGGGAAGGAATCTGCTCGATGTCGAACTGGCCAGCTCCAACGTCGCCGACGGCCTTCCAGCACTTGACCGACCGCTCCACTTTATGGTGGCTCGCGTGATTACCATACGGATGACCAGCTTGCCATCCCACGAAGTGCTCCATCACATCTGTGTCCAGGTGGAGGTTCCCTTGGGACTTGTGCCGCCTTCACAGCCGCACACATTGCTGCCGCTCCCGACGTGGTCCAAAGAAAGGATATTGGTCCAGAAGCAGCTCCGATCACACCGCCAATTCTGTCGATCATGCGAACTGCCCAGCCAGCTCTAGCTCTGACTTCGCAGTGCGTCAAAAGGTACAGCTGCCACCACTACACACCACCCCATTGTTCAGGCCACTGACGGTGCGAAGGTGCCACCTGATGGTGTCCTGGTCCACATGAAAATGTAGATCATGAAGATGATTCGGAAAACACCTCCTTGCACAGCGTCATCGCACACGGGTGCTCATGTGCATGCTCCGTCTTGCCCCATTGCAACACCGTTTTTTCGTTTCCAGTCCATTTCTTGCGCTCACTCATGAGCCAGTCGCAGCGATGTAGAGCACGTAGGTGAGTCTCTTTCTCTACATCACATGTTGCATGCAAGTTTGAGTCTTCTGCCACCCCGTTTACCGTATTGAGCTACACCCATTTGAAGAAACCTCTTGCTAGCCACGTACGTAGTAGACTTGCGCCTGTGAAATCGCCTGTCTCTCGTAGCTTCGCAATCTCTGTGGGCGCTGGCTCAAGAATTGGAGACCCGACCATTCCGTGCCTTTGCTCGTAGGTATGTTTTCCATTAGCGTGCGTTTGATGGAACAGTTCACTCGCCCCTTCGAGGTACGAACTCAACTGTCATTGAGATTCACTCGTGTTTGTCGTGCAGTAACCATGCATTCAAGCCCTCTGCTCTCTACCCAAGCTTTCTCGGCGTCATACGAGCAGCTCCAGCAGGTGTTTGTACCGACTGCCGTGAGTTGGTGTTGTTCTGCGCGTGCATGCCTGATAGCGCCGTCGCCCTCGGTTTGACCCACTGTCCTATCTCGCCTTCAGCTAGTGTGCGCGAGGGTGCACGTCTCCAATCAACTGATGTTTCGTTGGTGAACATAAACTTGTTGATCACGACCGCAGCTTGTTTCTAAAATGGCGTTGGAGACAGCCCAGCCCCTGCGCCCATGTGCCATGGGGAGAGGAGGAGAGAGGAGGAGGCGATAGCATATACTCATAAAACATGTTATGCGCACTGCAAGTTTCAGGCGGGGAGGTCGCCATCCTCCTCGAGCGCGCACAGCGGGCTCTACCCGTTGTCGTTCCAGGTCCAGTCGCGCGCCTCGAACTCTTGACCGTCATCTTCGGGGAACGTGACGGGCCGACAATCCCTGGCCGCCCGCGCCGTTGTCCAGGATGCCATGCCGGCCTACGGCAACGCGCTTTCTAGCAGAAGTGAAGGTGTCACCATGAAACGGCCTCCAGTTTTCGCGGGTCAGGAAATCGATCAGCACCTCGCGAGCCTCGGCACTTCCTTTGGTGCGTCCGTCGTCTGGCTTGGCAGCCGAGTACGTCCACGTCTTCGTAGTCTTGACCGATGCCATGCTCTGACGAATGCCTGGGGCCTCAATGCCACACCTGCGGTCATCAGATCACAGTCAAGCGCTGACGTTTTTCACCAGCGCGTGGTAGAGTCCATTGTTGTCCGTGACCGTGGCGGCCGATGTCTCCAGCAATTCGTAGGACATGGGGCGGAGGTCGACATGGCCGTTCATGATCGCCAGGACGGCCAGGAGTTGGTAAATGGACCCCTCGTGGGCCATGCTGCCGCTCTGGACTTCGCATCCCAGGCTAGAGCGGGTCGTTCTGAACCATCGGGTGGATCATTGGCAGCGGAGAGGCAGGTGAGCGAGCTCTTTCGAACATTTGTCGTTCAGCCATGGCCAGGATGAAACGCCCTTGAGATTTGCCATCGCGTCTTACAGCCCAGGCTGCGCCGTGGTAGGTCGCAATCACTGGATGGCGAACAGGTTGATAGGTGGTCACTTTGTGCGGCCCCTCGTGTGCCGTCCGCACAATCTTGTTGATCTTCTGCACGGTCGTGCTCGTGGCCTAGTTCAGGTAGAATGCTGTGATGCTTGTGCCAGCGGCTATCAGTCCCAATCCCTGGCTGGCGAGATGCTGCAGCCCACCGATGGCTGCCCGACAGGCTGTCTGATTGGCAGGTGGCAACTCGTCCTCAAGCCTCCCGTTGGAAGGCATCTGCCACCCCTCGATCATCGACACCTTCTCCTCGGCCTCTCGGAGCGACTGCTGGATAGCACCGACCGCGAGCTGGGTGATCTCGAGCCCCTTTCGGAAGAATTGATCCGCTTCCCGTTGGCCCGAATTCCAGTGGCTCTTGAGCTCCTCCAACCGTCGGTTCGCAGGGTCGCTGCCGCGTCGATCCCGATGCCACGGCGTCAACGCGAGCGACAGCGATGCTCGCGATCTTCTGGCCGTCGCACAGCGCCCCCGAGTGTGGCTCCAGCGCCGTGGGCGCTCGTCCCGCGGATGTCATCTTGGGCGAGATCACGTCCAACCACACCTCGGGGGCATCGCATAGACCGTGGGCCTTCTGGAGCAGCCTCACCACCTCGTCTGCCTTTGGCTTCGTGGCCTCCCCGAGTTCCCTCACAGACTCCACCGGGATCCCAGTCGGCGATGCTCGAGATTGCAGGCGCGCTGCCGTCACGTCGCCCATGAGCCCGGCCATGGCGGTGCCGTCGCTCTTGACCGTTAGTCGGCGACTGCAAAGGGTGTGGTTACGCCGGGGTGTGGTTTGCGATCGGCACCGTTGGGGCCTGGGGGGCACGACAGTGTCCTCGTCGGGCCTCCTCGGGGCGCGGGAGAGCTCTATCCAGGTCCCCGCGTGCCCCCCAAGGTGCCCCCCAGGATGTTCCCCAGGGTGCCGGTCGCAAACCACACCTTTTGCAAACCACACCCTTTGGAGTCGCCGAGTTAGGCGTCAGCGCATCCTCACGGGCTTCTTCCTCCTGGCCTTTCGGTCGCCTTGTTGGCCAGCCAGCCGGAGATCTCGGGGGCCCTGGCCTCGCGAGTACCCTCTCGCTGGCCAAGGTCCATCTTGCGCGGCCTCTCCTCGGGGCCTTCGCGAGTCGCGGCGGTGGCCTGGGCTGCGGGGCCCCTCGAGAAGCTCTGGCCGCTCTGGGTCTGCGCGTCGGCGGGGAGGTCGAGGGGCGCGGTGCAAACGCTTTCCTCGTCGCTCGCGTCGGCGGGTGCGTTGTCAGGATTCATGTGCTCGTGCCGGGTGCGGCAGCTCTTCGGCACCTCGAGCCCCGCGTCGTCGGCGGCCTGCCTGACCTCCTTCAGATTCTGGCGGATGGACGCGTGCGCGTCGCCCAAGATAGTTATTGTAGCTTCGCCTTGGCTTTGGTGGCGCTGGCTGCGGTGGCTCAGGCGCAGCCTCGGCGCGCTGCTTCGCCTCCTGGATCTCGGGCCCCTGCGACCCCGCTGGGGATCTCATCGGGGGGCCTCGCAGTTGACCTCCTCCAGGGGGCTCCTGGCCCGAGGCGCAGACTGAGCAGGTGGGTCATCTGGAGCGGGCGCCGCTGCCGCGGGGGCCTCGGGGGGCTCGCTGGAGGCCGCCGCGGCCCTGCTCTCCCCCCCCCTCCCCTCGGTCTTGGGAGGGGGCTCGGCCCCCTGCGACGGTTCGACCTCCTCGGCCCCCGTGTCATGGTCTCCCCCAGCTGGAGGTCCCGGTGCGCGAGTCTTTCGCGATGAACTCCCACGTCTCGTCGGCTGTCGTGTTCCCCGCATTGCCGGTCGAGGGAACCGCCCTCTGCATCTCATCCAGTGCCCTGCCGCCGCCCTCGTCTACCAGAATTCAGCTTCGCGCCGCACTCCGAGCCTCGGCCCATCGCTGGACCGCCCTGCACGTCTGCGCGCGAAGACTCTTCCCCCCTAGACAGGGGGGAGCGAGGTCATGCGGCCATCGGAACAGTCAGTGTCCTCTCGCGTGTCCTCTCCGGTCCACCCCGAGTGTAGCCGTCGTGCGCGACGTCTGCACGCGCAGCCTGCAGGGCAGTCCAGGCCGAGGAGCGTCGGGCTCGAAGTCGGGGCCAGCGCGAACCAAGACAGTCTCTTCGCGCCTTCAACGCCGGAGGGTGTCGAAACGCCGCATGAAAAAAACATGTTCTCAGAGGCGACGATAGGGGCGAATGGCCCAGGGGCGAACAATACATGTATTCAGGTGCGCCGATGAGCTATGTCTTCGAAAAGGCTCCCGGGCGAATGCGTGTAATGCCCGCCCCTGGGCTATTCGCCCCTATCGTCGCCGCCGACGCTCGCAGGGTGAGGCACTCCAGCTGCTCCCGAGCTCTTGCCCTTCGTGCTGCTCGCGCATGCGGAGTCCGCCTTGACCTTTCGTCCTGCTGGATCTCGTCCGAGCCGAGAGCCTTGCAGATCTGCTCCCGGAGGTAGGCGATCAGGTCGACCCCGCTCGTGGACCTGGTCGCTCCCGAGTCTGCGATCGCGCCGCCCGCCAGGTCGGCCACGGAGAAACATACGTTCGTCACGGGCGCCGAGTTCACTGGTTCTGCCTGACCGTCGGGTCCGCCCCAGCGCGACGCGCAGGTTGCCCAGGAGGTCGACCCGTCCAGCTTCTCTGTCACGACGCATGCAGAGCTCGTCTGCCGGTCGGTCCTGTGCTTGCGCGGGCAGTCCACTGTCTTGTGGGGGCCGCAGATCAGGCGGCCTCGGCGTCCGCGGCGGCCCCGCGCCTAGAGCCATACAGCGGGGGCCCGTAGCAAGAAACACCCTGCTTGCCTCCAGGGTGCCCTGGGTTTCTTGGGTTTCGCTGGGTTTCGCTGGTTTCGCCATGGAAGGCGCGACGCTCCCGCGCCCCAAATCAAGGGACGCCCTGGGGTCTCAGGGCGGGTTTCCTGTGGAAGGTTCCGGTGGACAGGCCTCCACTGTAGAGCAGGGCTGGACCTAAACTGTGTTTTCGGTGACTCCGTGGGCCGTTCTCGTTTCGACTTCGTCTTGCGGGAAAGGCGGACTCGAGACACCAGCGAGGGCAAACGGAAGAACACAAAACGAAGACGAAACACACCCTTCAGGTTCAGCCCTGCTCCAGAGCCACAGCTCCCCCGGGCATCGGCGCCGGCCTCGCACGGCCCGAGCCCCTCTCGGAGCGCGTGCGCGGGGCTCTGCGCAGGCCGCGCGCCTCCGCCTCGCCGCGGCCGCGCCTGGGGGGGGGGGGGCTGCCGCCAGCCCCGCCGCGGGGCAGAGGCCTCGGGCCTGGCTGCACCCAGGAAGGTGCGGACTCACTGTCGGAGGCCTATGGCCGATCTATCGGCGATGTATCGCCGATTCCAGGTCGATGCATCCCCCCCTGTGCCAGTTCCCCCCCAATCGTTGCCCCTCGGGCTCGGGCAGTCGGTTGTCTGCCTGGAGGCGGCTGTCCACGCTGGTGGATGCCTCGCTATCAGGTCCTGGTCCGTCCACGCGCTCTTCGGCAGCTTCGTCACATTTTCGGACAACCAGTCGCCGTTGACCGCCGTGCTGAGGGAGGCCCTTTCGGTCGCCGTAAAGTCTGCGTTCCGCCGCAGCGGCACCCCCCGAACTTGGTCAGGAAGAATGTCCCGGAGGTCGGCCCAACCGTCCTGTCGGCCTTCAGCAGCTCGTGGTGCAAACCCTTTTCGGTCTCTAGCCACTGGGCCACCGGCCGTGCTTTCTCGCCGCCGCCGTTCTACCGGGTTCGTTGCAGAATTTCTTTCCTCTCCGACCGCCAACATCTGCGACCACCCGGGTGCCGAGCGACCTCCCGAACGCCTCGATACAGTTCTCGGCCCCCCGTGTAGCAGGCGGCCGACTCTGGATGCGCGGCCTGGCCGCGCTCCCCGAGCGCGCCCGAACGGTTCAGTCTCATGGCCAGCTCTCCTTGCGCGGGCTGTGCAGGCCGCGCTCCGAGCAACCGCGGGCCCCGCAGACGTCGCGGCTCGCTCTCGGTGCCCCGCGCCGGGAGCTCTCCGCATCCCGCGTGCGGGCCTCGAAGCAAGGGTTCCCCGCGTCCGTCCCGCGCTGGGGCCGACATTTCGTGTTGACCCATCGCGCGGTGCCGCGGTCGGGGCGCGTGGAGTGTGAGGTCCGGGTGCCGCGCGCGCTCTGCTGCCAATCCACCTCACAGGCTGTCTCGTCGAGGAAGCTGCGCCTGGGCGTCGCGACCGCCGCCCGTCTCTCCACTGGCCACGGAGGCAGCCCAGCTTCCGCGCCCGCCTGCCGTGGGGAGAGGGGGAGAGGGAGAGAGTCACCACCCATCAAACCACCCCAACCCAACCCGAAGGCTCAGATTTACCCTCGATTTCTAGTGGGGGGGGTCCGGGAACATCGAAAAAACACATATGGAGCCCATACCCCCCCAACCCGAAATTCGGGTCTTCGGGCTGGGTTGGGGTGGTTTGGTAGGTAGTCAGAGAGGAAGAGGCGATGGCGCACACCCAGGGAGCAGGCCGTGGGCACCGCAGACTCCGGAGCGTCCGCCAGATGAAGGTCGGGTCAGGCCTCGGACAGCGCGGGAGAGCGGGAGCTCCAGGGCCCTGCGCAGGCCCAGACGATGCTCTCACCTCGGGCGGTCGGCGCGTCCGCCGCCCCGACCGCCCAGGCAGCCGATGCAAGGCCAGCACTCCCAAATGCCTGGCCCACCTGTTGTCCTCCTTGTGCCAAGCGCCTAAGCATTCGCACTCTGCGTCCTACTCCGACTCGGAGCCGTTGCGCCGGCGCCTGGGCCGCTCCACCCACGCCCCCGTCTTGTCCCGGCGTTCTTCGCCACTCGCCTCCACTCGTTTGGCCGTCTTTGGGGTAGTCGCGACCGCACAGCCCTTGTGCGGACTCAGCCGCAGGCCTCTTGTCGTCACGAGCTTGCAGATTGCATTATTACCGCACCGCGACCGCGATGATGCGCACTACCTCCAGCCCTGTACCCGCTGCCTGCAGCGAGCCATCACCGACTCGCCGACTACCACAGCCAATCGAGAATTATGGCCAATTGCTATAAATTTGACCACCGCCTCCCAGCGTGAGCAGGATTATCGTTGTGGTCGCATCCAGGCATCCAGCGATGACCCCTTGACTTGCGCGCGCAGACCTCACAGCTCTGGGCGCTAACTTTGATACTTCGGCTGTCTGCATACGTTTTGAGGGGTAGTTGTGTCGACAGCTTACGCCCCGCAAGGTCGAGCGCTCGATCGCATCGAACAGTTTCGTGAGGCCCAGCATCACCGCCACCGCATGCCTCGCCATAGCTCGCGCAGCTTGCGCCCGTCGGGACTGTGTCCAGACTGCCCTTTTCCGAAACTCTCCCTGCTGTGGCGTAGTGGCAGTGTTCTGCGTTGTCGCTGGGCCACGGCCTCGGAACTCCGCGGCGGCATTTGATGTGGACCCTGAGCGTGTCGACCATGAGTCGAGGCAGCCTGTTTTTTCGCCCTCTGGCTTGGGACGCCTCGGAAGTACCGTCGTCGTCATTTCCGTCGTCGCATCCGCCATCTTCTGAGCCGGCGCCATTGCGCTGCCAAAAGCAGGGAGACACCCACCTGGCAGCATTGCCATATTCCGCGGTCTAATACCGTCGATGCCCGAGGAGGTCGTCGCCTTGACCAGTGTCGCTTGTTCTCCAAGGGTCTCTGCAACTAAGGGTGCAGGCTCTTTTTCTCCTCCCATGCCTGCCAGTCGTAGCCCTTCGCCAAGCGAACCCACGTCCGGGTTTCACTTCCAGGTATTCTGCCACTACTTTGGGTCCGTCTCGGGCGTCGTTGCATGCGACTTGATACCCGCGACTGGATGAACCTTCGCTTGATTCTATACTGGTGATGGGAGCTGGCTCCATCGATGCGCCTTCGCGCCCTCCGCCCCGATCGACCTTGCAAGCGTTTGTCCCCGCCCGCTCCTTGACCCTTTCACGAGAATCTGCTTGCTCAACTTTGGTCGTCCGTGGCGCTGCCGCAGCGCCATTCAATGCACCTGCAGCGTCAGCATCACGAGGAGGATGATGCCGAGGGAGGAGAAGGAAGATGCAGGACAATACTCGTGCTGGAGGGTGATGAGGCGGAATGGGAGTTCTCGACATTCATGCCAGCACCGTCAACGTCAGGAGGAGGAGGAGCACGAGGAGGAGGAGGAGGAGGAGGAGGAGAAGGAGGAGTTCCAAATTCCATGCCTGCAGCGTCAGCGTCAGGAGGAGGATAAGGAGGAGGAGGAGGAGGAGGAGGAGGAGAGGAGGAGGAGGAGGAGGAGGAGGAGGATAAAGGATGAATGAGGAGGAGGAGGAGGATGCAGGAGGAGGAGGAGGGGGATGCAGGAGGAGAAGAAAGCAAGAGGAGGAGCAAGAGGCGGAAGAGGGTGCGGAATTTTCGACTTCAACACCTTGAGCGTCAGCGTCAGGAGGAGTATGATAATGCAGGGGAAAGGAGGAGGAGGAGGAGGGGGAGGAGGAGGAGGAGGAGGAGGAGGAGGAGGAGAAAAAGGCGGAGGGGGAGGCGGCGGAGGCGGAGGCGGAGGTGGAGGCGGAGGCGGAGGCGGAGGAGGAGGAGGGGGAGGACGAGGAGGAGGATGCAGGAGGCGCGTGTGCATTCAGAATTGCCAATGCCGAATGGAAGCCATTGGGAGCAGGGCCGCAGCGCCGCACGCGGTAAAGGAACCCACGTGGTGAAGGAACGCCATCAAGTAGACATGCGCGAAGTTTGTGAGAAGGCGGAGAGGAGGCGCCGGGGCGAGCCGAGGGCATGATGTGAGTGAGGGTTGGGTCTTTGTGGTGCGTACGGATTCGGACCGCAGGCCGCAGTTGCTCGCGGAGGATGCAGGAGGAGGAGGATTCAGGAGGAGGAGGAGGACGCACGAGAAAAAGGATGCGTGAGGCGGAGCAGGAGGTGGCGGAGGAGGAGGAGAAGGAGAAGGAGGAGCTCTCGACTTTCGTGCCTGCAGCGAAGGAGTCAAGGGGAAGAGGAGGAGGACTAGGAGGATGATGCAAAGGTGGATGCAGGATGGGGATGATGCTGGTTTTGTTATTGTTGCGGCTGTTGTTGCTGCTGATGTTGTTGTTGATGATGAGGATGATGATGCTGCTGCTGATGATGATCTTGTTGAAGATGATGATGACGATGATGATGTTGATGGTGATGATGCTGATGATTCTGATGCTGATGCTGGTGCTGATAATGATGCAGATGCTGCTGCTGATGCTGACGATGACGACGATGCTGATGCTGCTGATGATGATACTACTGATGCTGCTGAGGATGCTGATAATGCTGATGCTGATGGTGATGTCGATGCTGATGATGATCATGATGCTGTTGCTGATGATGATGCTGTTTTTGATGACATGCTGATGATGATGATGCGGATGCTGCTGACGATGCTGATGGTGATGCTGATGTCGCTTGTGATCATGCCACTGGTGGTGATGCTGATGATATTATTGTTGTTGGTGCTGCTGCTGTGGCTGTTGATGTTGTTGTTGCTGCTGTTATTGGCGTTGTCGTTTGTGTTGTCGCTGCTGGTTGTGTTGTTACTGTTGCTGCTGCTGTTGTTGTTGATGCGGAGGATGACGATGCTGCTGCTGCTGATGATGATGCTGTTGATGTTGATGCTGCTGATGATGATGCTCCTGATGATCATGCTGCTGCTGATGATAATGACGTTGATGATGATGATGATGATGATGATGATGATGGTGAACATGGTGATGGTGATGATGCTGGTGCCCATGCTGATGACAATGCTGATTATGTTGATGCCGCTGGTGATGATGCTGCTGATGTTGATGATGATGCTGATGCTGATGCTGATGCTGATGATGCTGCTGTTGATGATGATGCTGATGCTGATGCTGATGATGATGGTGATGCTGCTGCTGATGATGATGATGATGATGCTGCTGATGATGCTAATGATGATGATGATGATGATGATGCTGATGATGATGATGATGATGATGCTGATGATGAT
>CAUYUJ010009325.1:0-34940 GCA_963575745.1 Prorocentrum cordatum
CTCCTCCTCCTGCTCCTCCTCCTCCTGCTCCTCCTCCTCCTCCTCCTCGCCGATGCATTGCCGATTCCAGGTCGACGCTCCCCCCCCCAATAGGCCAGGTCCCCCCCTTCTCGTTGCCCCTCACCTCCTGTCGGCCCCCTCGGTCCCCTCTCGCGGCTGCGTCCCCGTGGAGACTTTGCACAGCGCCGCTCCCTAGAAATTGGCGGCGAGCCCGGGGGGGATGAAGTGAGAAGGGGCAGGCCTTCTGAAGGCGGCGGGACTTCTCAAGAAGCCATCCGACCTTCTGAGGAGTTGTTGTGATGTCTTCGGGGAAGGCTCAGAAAACTTCGCACAAAGGCCCGAGACTTTCAGAGCCTTTTGGGAGGCCCGCTCCTTCTCGCTTCCCCCCAGGCTCGCCGCCACAAGGAGACACAAAGAAATCCACGCAAACTCAATGATTGTTCAGTAAATGCTGGAAGCATGCATGACGTTCCATCGATTCCCCAAACTCTCCTAAATTGACACAGACGCAAAGATTCCCCACAACGTACCATATGTGATGGATCTTCGTATTCCCCATCCACGTCCCATATACTTTACAATAATACCGTCCTGGTGACCAGAGCTTCTATAGAAGAGGAATAAACATAGACTGTTGGTGCTCCGCGCGGATTTCTTGGATCCGCGCAGGACCCCCCTCCCCGGCGCGCGGAGCGCAGGGGCGGCGCCAGAGGCGCCGCCGCGGGAGGCGAAATCCGCGCGGAGCGCCAACAGTTTATGTGTATGGCGTTTTTGTTCTTTCTTCGACGTATGATTTCCAATCATACCTTCCTGGCGATCAGAGCTTCTGATTCCCCACCCACGTCCCATATACTTTCCAATTATACCTTCCCAGTGCCTCCTCCTCGTCCTCCTCGTCCTCCTCCTCGTCCTCCTCCTCCTCCTTCTCGGTGTCTGCCTGGAACAGGAGGAGGAGGAGAAAAAGGGGGAGGAGGAGGAGGAGGAGGAGGAGGAGGAGAAAAAGGGAGAGGAGGAGGAGGAGGAGGAGGAGGAGGAGGAGGAGGAGGAGGAGGAGGAGGAGGAGGAAGAGGCGTCTGTCTCTTTTTGCCCTCCCGAGCTCCAACGACCGCACGGCCTCGCAGCCCCGGAGGCACAGGCGCAGCTGCCGGACGCTCCCGCCCTGCCCGCCGCCGCCGCCGTCGCCGTCGCCGTCTCCGTCGCCGTCGCCGCCGCCGCCGTCGTCGCCGCTGCCGTCGTCGTCGCCGTCGCCGTCGCCGTCTCCGTCGCCGTCGCCGTCGTCGGCGTCGTCGCCGTCGCCGTCGTCGTCGCCGTCCTGCCCGCCGCTCTACGGCCCGAGTCTTCCCGTCTCGGCGCACGCTGCACGCAGGAGCGGCCCCAGGCAAGAGTGGCCTCTGGTGTGCGGCTTCGGAGGGCCGCGAGGGGGCCAAACCTCAGCGTGCAGGCCACTGCGGGGGGGACCCGTGTGTCGGCGGTGGACAAACCTCCCTTTAGCAAATCACCCTTTAGTGAAAACGGCCTAGGGCCGAAATCAAAGGACCCGGACCCGCAAAAACGACGGTCGCGACGCCCTCTCGCGAACCGAAAACGGCCAGTTCGCTAATCGACGTGTCAGGGTAGGAGGTCTGTCAACCTCCGAGCGCCGGTGGTTTAAAGATGGGGTCGTGAAGGATGGGGCCCTCAGGACGAGGTGCCTCAAGCAGCGCAAATCCACCCTTGGATCCCTTCCCATCTTTGGGCCCCGAGCCCCCAGGACCCCACCTCTGAACCACCGACCTTTGGCCCGCACCAAGAGGTCACTCCGGCGAGGGGTCGCGCACGCGGAGCCGAATTTCGGCCCTCAGGGAACCGTTTGCGGGCCCCGGGACCGTCGAAAATTGATATGGGGAGGGAGAGAGAGAGAGAGAGAGAGAGACAGAGAGAGACATAGCCCGCGTCGAGGCACCTACGAGGGTGCTGCGGGAGGGCGCCGGGGCGCCAGTATGGGCTGACCGCTCACTGGAAAATTGATATGGGACGCAAAACAACCGTGGGGAACGGGTCGGGAGCCCTGGAGCCGCAGACTGACAGATCAGCCAACGCAGACCCCAGATAGATCGGCATGCTGAAATGACGTGGACTGGACTGCACTTAAATAGACTGGGCTGGCCTGCGGTGGGCTCTGCGCTACTCTGCTCTGGTCCACTCTGCGCCTCTCCGCCCTGCTCTACTCGATCCCAACCTACGCGAACCTACTATACTCTGCTCTACCCTACTCTACACCCGTCTAAGTCTACTCCTATTCGACCCAATTATGATGCGATCTGCAATGCTATACTATACTCTGCTCTACTCTACTCTTATCTAGTACACCCGCCACTACTCTAACATAAGCCCCGCTCTACTCTACTCAGCTCTACTCTACCCTACCCTAACCTACTATACTGTACTGTACTCTTACTCTACTCTTGATACACTCCCACTCTACTCAAATCTTCTCTCACCTGAGTCAATGTACGCATTGCTCCACTCTACCCTACTCTACCCTACCTACCCTACCCTACCCTACTCTGCTCTGCTCTTAGTCTACTCCTGCTCGAATATACTCTACTCTCATCTGCACCAGTCTGGCGTGCTCTACTCTTCTCTTCTCTATTCTACCTGACTCGACTGTACCATCTAACAGACTCGACTCCTCTCTACTCTACCCTGCTCGACTCGACTCTACCCTACTCTGCTCTACTCTGGCCTGTTCTACCCTACTCTGCTCTACTATGCTCTACCCTACTTTACTCCTACTCGACTCTACTCCTATTCGACTCTACTCCAACTCTACTTCTACTCTACCAGCATCACTCTATGATAAGCTGATAGTATATACTCTACTCTACTATGTTCTACTCTACTATGCTCTATGTAACGCATCTATTATAATATGCTATCTGCTCGACTCTACTCGATTATATCATACTCCCCTCACCTCTACTCATTACGCTGTCCTGCTACTCCACTCTGCTCTACTCTACTCTACCCTACTCTACTTCTGAGTTTGAGAAGTGTTCGGCGATTGTCGGGACGCCACTGGGATAGCCACAGGAAGCCAATGCAATAGCAAAGGAAGCCATTGCAATAGCAGAGGAAGACATGCAACCATTGCAACCATTCATGGCAAACTAGGGGGGGGGACGCCATTGCAACCGTTCAGGGCAACATAGAGGGCAGAGGGTATCACTGGACCAGTTCTCTACGGCTTGTCCTAGAATTCCCATGGGGAAGCCTGTTTGGAGGACAATCGCATCGGAGGACGTTCGATCCCGTGCCGATGCAGCTCGATCCGATGCACATCTTGTTGGGCCTGTTTTCCACCACCACCACCACCATAAGTTGGACGGGGGAAGGCGGAGGATGATGATGATGAGGAGGAGAAGGAGGACGAAGAGGACGAAGAGGAGGAGGAGGAGGAGGAGGAGAAGGACGAGGACGACCCCCTCCCCGTCCTACTTGTGGTGGTGGCGGTGGAAAGCAAGCCCACCACGATCCGATTTGCTGATTTGATGCGGTCGGATCCTGCCTCCCCAAAGACGTATCCAAGTATCTGCGGCCTCTCGCGGTCTGGAGGCCCTTGCCGCGGCGCCGGTGGGGTGCGTGGCGGCTCAGCGCTGCTGCCCCGCGGCTGTCGCGCGTCTATGGAGTCGCCCATCCACGTGGGATCGCCCATCACCACCATCACCACACTCCTCCTCCTCCTCCTCCTCCTCCTCCTCCTCCTCCTCCTCCTTCTCCTGCTCCTCCTCCTGATCATCATTATCAGCAGCAGCATCATTAGCATCATCAACAGCATCATCAACATCATCATCACCATTATCATCACCATCATTATCATTATCATCATCATCATCATCATCATCATCATCATCATCATCATCATCATCATCATCATCATCATCATCATCATCATCATCATCATCATCATCATCATCATCATCATCATGTGATGATGATGATGATGATGATAATGATGGTGATGATAATGGTGATGATGATGTTGATGATGATGTTGAGGATGCTGTTGATGATGCTGATGATGCTGCTGATGATGATGATCAGGAGGAGGAGCAGGAGAAGGAGGAGGAGGAGGAGTGTGGTGATGGTGGTGATGGGCGATCCCACGTGGATGGGCGACCCCATGGACGCGCGACAGCCGCGGGGCAGCAGCGCTGAGCCGCCACGCACCCCACCGGCGCCGCGGCAAGGGCCTCCAGACCGCGAGAGGCCGCAGATACTTGGATACGTCTTTGGGGAGGCAGGATCCGACCGCATCAAATCAGCAAATCGGATCGTGGTGGGCTTGCTTTCCACCGCCACCACCACAAGTAGGACGGGGAGGGGGTCCTCCTCGTCCTCCTCCTCCTCTTCCTTCTCCTCCTCCTCCTCCTCCTCCTCTTCGTCCTCTTCGTCCTCCTTCTCCTCCTCATCATCATCATCCTCCTCCTTCCCCCGTCCAACTTATGGTGGTGGTGGTGGTGGAAAACAGGCCCATCAAGATGTGCATCGGATCGAGCTGCATCGGCACGGGATCGAACTCGGAGCGGATCGGCGGGACCAGGATACAGCACCGGCCATGCAAGCAGCGCGCCGCACTAGACCGTCGGAACATCGAACTCGAGTCGGATCGGCCGGCCGGAGTCGACATCGAATCGGATCGATCGGATCGAAGACCCGGGGAGGTCAGGGAGTCTGCGGGCACCCTCAGGAGGAGGAGGAGAAGGAGGAAGAAGAGGAGGAGGAGGAGGAGGGGGAGGGGCAGGAGGAGAAGGAGGAGCAGGAGCAGGAGGAGGAGGAGCAGGAGGGAGAGGAGGGGGAGGGAGGAGGAGGAAGACCGCTCTGCGGGCCGCTGTGTGTACGTGTGTTTGTACGCAGGGCGTGCGGGTTCTGTGCGGCCGCCCCCCACACCGCGCTACTCGCCTCGGGGAGGGGGCAGAGGCCAGAGCGGGCGCCACTGCTCCTGCTGAGGGGCAACGACGGGGGGGGACAGGAATAGGGGGGGACACATCGACCCAGAATCGGCGATACCTCGCCGATAGATCAGCGATTGGCCCCCGATAGTGAATCAGCGCGTTCCTGGGCAGGTTCGGGCTATCGAGGCAGGAGAGGGGAGGGAGGGAGGGAGGGAGGGAGGGAGGGAGAGAGGGAGAGAGGGAGGGAGGGAGGACCCTATCGACGATCAATGGGAGATTGGGGGTCGATGCGTCCCCCCCATGTGCCTATCACCCCCCTATCGTTGCCCGACGTGCCAGTGCCACCTCCTCGCCCGTGGAGGCCTGCCCACAGTGGCGCCAGGAGGGAAGGCACAGAGATACGGTCGATGCACTGCCAGAAGGCACGCGAAAGCAGGAACGAGGCCCCTCTTCGGCCCCGGAAGCGCCTGGGCAGGAGGAGGAGGAGGAGGAGGAGGAGGAGGAGGAATAGCCAAGTAGGGAACCTAAGAAACATCGAGCCTCTTCCGAACCCGAACTGCTCCACATGTCAGCGTCTTAGCTGCACTGGAGGCGCCCGTCGGGTCTGAAGTGGCCGGGACCCCCAGCATGTCGGTCGGGAAGGGGAACGAGGCCAACCCCGCTCGGAATCTGCCCACGGACCTCTCCCAGCCAGTTCAGAACCTCGAGCCCCTTCCCCACCATCCCCCCTTTCTGGGGAAACCAAAAAGTGCTGATGCCGGTACTCCCAGGATCTCTCCCAGAGTGCGTTCTGACCAGGATTTTGAGGCGAATTCGGCGGTGGCAACGAGGGCCTCCGAGGAGGCCCCCAAAGGGGAAAACGAGGAAAAGGTACAGGTATTGGTATACCGGTATGGGTATACCTGTTCCTCATCCTAACCTTTCTGCTCGCCAGAACCAGTGCTGGGCCACCTGCAGACCCAACCGGCCGCCTGCGACCTGCGCCCGCGCTCCGTGCAGTGTGTATCCCGCTGACTCTTCCTGGCCCCTCATCCTTGTCGTCTTCGTCCTCCTCCTCCTCCTCCTCCTCTTCCTGGGCCACCTGCAGACCCAGCCGGCTCCCACATGGTCACGCTTCCCGCCCGCGACCTGCGCTGCCAGGCCGCTGCCCAGCTCGGCGGCCGGGTCTGCGCGCGCGCAGTCTTGGAGCCCGAGGTCGACCTCCCACAGCCGCCGCTGCGCGGAGATGCCCTTGCCCAGCTCCTGCAGCGATGCCAGCCTCCTCAGAGGGGCAACGACAGTCGGTCTCGAGTCGGAACATCGGATCGGAGCGGAACGTGTGTAGAGTCGGACCACGTCGGCATCGAGTCGGAATCGAATCGGACCTGCTGCGCCAGGATGCGCACTGCAAGCATCGGGCCGCATCGGATTCGCCATCTGTCTCATGACTTCGCTATGAACATGTCGATCCACGTATATCGGCATAATTGTGTATCCATCCTGGACCGGTTTTCACCCTGTATCGATTTCTGACCGTCGCCAGGCCCGAAGGGGGCCGAACATAGCAGCAAGAGCCAATATCGGATCGAAACGACGAATCGGAATCGGAGCTCCGCCGCATCTTCTTGAACATGGGGCCAGATCGGCCAACGCCGCGTCGGCTCGGACATCGGAGGGTTTGTTCCCGATAAGGAACCCAGGACCTTCGAGCCTCCGAGCCTCCCCTCTTTGATCCTTCGAGCCTTCGAGCTTTGGAGCCCTCGAGCTCTGGCGCCTTCGAGCCCCCCATCTGTTCGATCTTCGAGCTTCCCCTCTGCGAGCCCGCGAGCTGTGGACGCCCCCGATAGCTTCGAGCCTCCCCCCCAGGTGCAGCTGAGAGAAGAAGGGGGAGGAGGAAAAAGAGGAGGAGGAGGAACAAGAGGAGGAACAAGAGGAGGAGGAGGAGGAGGAGGAGGAGGAGGAGGAGGAGGAGGAGGAGGAGGGGAAAAAGAGGAGGAGGAGAGGAGGTGGAGGAGGAGGAGGAGGAAGGGAGAGGATGAGGGGGAGAGGAGGAGGAGGAGGAGGAGGAGGAGGAGAGGAGGAGGAGGAGGAGGAGGAGGAGGAAGGAGGAGGAGGGAGGAGGAGGAGGAAGAGAGGAGGAGAGGAGGAGGAGAGGAGGAGGAGGAGGAGAGGAGGAGGGGGGGGGGAGGAGGAGGAGGAGGAGGAGGAGGAGGAGGAAGGGGAGGAGGAGGGGGAGGAGGAGGAGGAGGAGGAGGAGGAGGAGGAGGAGGAGGAGGAGGAGGAGGAGGAGGAGGATATCTTCGGCTCCTGCAGCCACGGAACTCCAGGTGCAGCCGCACGAGGCCGCTCCCCGCGGCGGCGAGGCCCCGCCCGATCGGGCTGGCGGACGCCAGCTGCGAGCAGCCCGCGAAGGCCAGCACCAGGTGCGCCAGCCGGGGATGCGCGCCGAGGCCCGCCCCGACCTCCTGGCCAAGACGACGACGCCGACGCCGACGCCGACGCCGCCGCCGACGCCGCCGCCCCGCAGCCACGAACAAGACGGCCGCGACGGCGACGATGATGGTGGCGACGACTGCAGCGGCGGCGGCCACGACGAAGTCTGCGGCGACGGCGACGATGATGGCGGCGATGATTTCTTTTGTATGAGACCAGCACCAAAAAACATGGGCATAAACTTTCAAATCTCCATGCGGATCTGCGCTGGGCCCCTCTGGCGGCGCCTCCGGCGCCGCCCCTGGCGCGCTCCGCGCGCCAGGGCGAAGAACCCAGCACCGATTCAAGAAATCGGCGGGGAGCTCCGAAAGTTCATACATGAAGCAGGAGAAGGAAGAGGAGGGGGAGGAGAAGGAGGAGGAGGCGGAGAAGGAGGAGGAGGAGGAGGAGGAGGAGGAGGAGAAGGGGGGAAGAGGGGGAAGAGGGGGAGGAAGGGAAGGAGAACCCTCAGGACCCGCCAACTTTTGCTCGAATCCCTCCTCCTCCTCCTCACCTCCTCCTTCCCTCCTCCTCCTCCTCCTCCTCCCTCCTCCCTCCTCTCTCCTCCCTCCTTTCTTTCCTCTATCCTTTTTTCCTTCCTCATTTCTCCTCTCCTCCTCCCCTCCTCCTCCTTGGCCTGCGTTTGGAGCCGCTCTCCCCCATCTTCGTCAGACCCCCTCCTCCTCGCCGTCGGCGTCTTCTCCTTCTCCTTCTCCTTCTCCTTCTCCTTCTCCTTCTCCTCCTCCTCCTCTCCTCCTCCTCTCTCCTCTCCTCATCCTTCTCTTCCTCCCCCTCCTCCTCCTCCTCCTCCTCCTCCTACCTCCTCCTCCTCCTCCTCCCCTCCTCCTCCTCCTCCTCCTACCTCCTCCTCCTCTCCTTCTCCCCCTCCCTCCACCCTTTCCTCCTCCTCTCCTCCTCCTCCTCCTCCTCCTCCTCCCCCCTCCTCCTACCTCCTCCTCCTCCTCCTTCTCCTCCTCCTCCCCCTCCTCTTTCTCCTTCCTCCTTCCTCCTTCCTCTTTCCTCCCTCCTTCCTCCTTCAATCCCACCAGCCCTTTAAGGCATCGGTTGTCTAGAGAGCTTCCTCTTCCAACCCCCATTCTTTCCATTCGGGGAGGGGTTTACCCCTCCCCTTACCCCTCCCCACTGACCTGGACGGGGCGTTTCGCGACGCGTTGGGACGTCCAAGATGGCCCAAGATGGCTCCAAGAGCGCCCCAAGAGTCCAAGATGACCTCCAAGATGCCTCAAGATATCCTAAGATGTCTCAAGATGGCCCCAATGATGTTCCAAGAACCCCCAAGACCGCCACAAGACGGCCCCACATGGCCAAACAGCTCCCCAAGGAGCCCCCCCAAGGGGCCAACATCATGCCAAAACCTAAGGAAACACACATGTTTGTTTGGCGGTCTCGCTTTTTCGGTTTCGATAGCCATCCGAGGCCTCAACACAGCTCCAAGATGGCCCAAGAGGGCCCCAAGAGAGGCCCAAGGGAGCCCCAAGACGGCCTCAAGAGCGCCCCAAGGTCGCCTCACGAGAGGCCCAAGAGGCGATTCGAGGTACTCTAGAGGGGCGACGCTAATTAAGAATCCCCCCTTCTTTGATAGATCTCCTCCAAGATGGCCCCAAGAGCGCCCCCGAAAGCTCCCAAGATCGCCCCAAAAGCGCCCCAAGAGGGCCCCAAGAGGCTCCAAGAGGCGCCCAAGAGGCCTCCAAGAGGCTCCCAAAAGACTCCCAAGAGGCCCCAAACTGCTCCCCGAGATACGCAAGAAGCCCCCCGGACCGCCAAGAGGCCCCAAAGACAGCCCAAGAGGCCCCCAAACTCGCCATTGTCTACCTCCTCCTCCTCATCCTCCTCCTCCTCCTCCTTTTCCTTCTCCTCCTTGTCCTCCTCCTCCTCCTCCTCCTCCTCCTCCTCCTCCCCCTCCTCCTCTCCCTTCCCCCTCCTGCTCCTCCTCCTGCTCCTCCTTTTCCTCCTCCTGCTCCGACGACCGTAGCCATTTTGGCTCAAGGTTGTGGTTTCCCAGCGGAAACAAGTGGATACCGCTAGTCCGCGGCTAGACCCCAGTTTCTTTCATCGCACCGCTGCGTGAGCCGCCCGCAGCATCCTGTGAGGTTCCTCGGAGCAAGACGACGAACCCGCCTGGTCAGCCCCAGGATCGGGAGCAGACACTCCAGCAGCAGCCATGGCGCCCACGAGCTGGTGGCGCGACGCGGCGCCCTGGCGCGCAGGCCCCAGCTGGAAGTGCACAGAGTGCGGGTGCGGCAAGAACCTCGGGGCCTGGACGTGGTGAAAGCACTGTCAAGCACCCAGGCACGAGCCAGGCGACGCAGCCCCCCCCAGCGGCGCAAGGGCGCTGGGCGGACGGCACTGGCATGGCTACTGGGGGCAATGGTTCAGCGGGCCCTGGCGGCCCACACTCCGAGAACGACGGCTTCAACGTGGACAAACTGGACCTCCCCGAGGTCAATGAGCTGTACACAGTCGCCACCAAGATGGGCAACACAGAGCTCCAGGAACGCTGCAAGGCCAGGATCGACACGATCAACCGCCTGGCGGCAGGAGGACCCAAGAAGTCCCTGGAGCTGCAGCTGCCCAACATATCCGACGCCCGCGACAAGCACGCCAAGAAGCTCGAGTCCGCCCTGGACAAGCTCGACAAATGGGATCGAGAGCTCGGCGGCCAGAGGGACTGGGTCGCCCAGCTCAACGCCGAGCTGGAGGACTTCAATGTGCAGCACTCCAAGGTCCTCGCCCAGTTGCATGACCTGCACAAGGCCAAGGCCCCTGAGCAGCCCGCGCTCGCCCTGGGCGCGCTGCTCGATGGCACCTGCAGCAGCATCAAGATCGACATGGGCTCAGTCTTCGACCTCGAGGAAGGAGACATCACCAACGAGGACCGAGCGGATATCAGCAAACGACAGCGAGCACTAGAGGAACATACATATATCACAACCTGGACAAAGGAAGTCTTCGCCAAGGCCGCTGAGCACGCGCTGCCCGTCAAGCAGCAGCGCCAGGGGCACGCGCAGCGGCTGGCCAAGAAACGCAAAGGAGACAATGGCAAGGGCCCCCAGCCTCCTGCGGCAGAAGCAGCAGCAGCACCAGCAGACCCAGCCAGCCAGCCTCAGGCGAGCGCGGCTGGAGGCGCAGCATCGGTGCCGCCCGCAGCGGAACCGCCCAGAGGCACCTGCCCTTCTACAGACGCAAGCCGCGCTGAACGTCGGCGACGCACCAACGAGACCCTGGCCAGGCGCAAGAAGGACAAGGCCAAGAAGAACAACGACAACAACCCTACAGCAGGCGCCCAGCCAATGGCAGGGGCCCAACCCGCCTGAGCCATGGGCAGGCGGGGCGCCCGACCACTACCCCGCACATCGCGCTGGACCTAGAGGAGCAGGACCAGCATGGAGTACCATATTCGTTGATGGCACATCCCCGAAGAGAATGGGCGCTCTTGGGGACATGATCATCATCAAGACAGGAACCTGGGCGGTAGGAGACTCCGACCCAGGGACAGACGCGGAGGTCAACGGCGACAGGGGCACCTGCGTTGACAACTGCAACATACAGCGAGGCTCTGCGAGGCGAAGGCTGGGGGAGCCGCCCGCAGAGAGGACGCGGACCCTCGGCCCCCGAGCGGTCGCGGCTCCTCGAGAATGACGCCAGGGGCATCGACCTGAGTGGCGTCCAGTTCACGCAGGGCGCCGCCGACGAGCGGGAGACGGACACCATCCACGGGCTGAGCTTCGAGGAGCTGCTCAGCCAGGTCATGGGCCAGGACCCCGCCTTCGGGGCAGAGGCTGCTGCGCGAGAGGATCAGGATCTCTCGCAGCCCTCGCTCATCGCGCGACAAGGAGATGGGACTGGGGCCGCCCCACACCACAGCAAGGGGGGCGGCGCAGGGTGCGCGCGGGCAGCCGCGGACGCGCGGGTGGTCGAAGCCTCCCGCAGCACCCAGCTCACCGCCGACGCCGCCGACGGGCGGGTGGCCAAAGCCGTCCGCGGTTCGAGCAGTGCCCCCCAACACGGTCAGGGAAAGAACAACGGGTGCTCCCAACACCGGTGGACACCCCCACCTCAGAGGGCGCAGATCAGACGCCCCCAACGCAATGTTGCAGCCTGCACCTGGTCGTGGGTCCCAGCCTCGCCGGGCTAGGGAGAAGCGTGCACCCAACCAGCGGGCCCAGGAGCAGCCTGGTGTGGAAGGCTGGGTGCCCTGCGAGGTGCAGGACCTTGCCGAAGGCCCGCTGAGGGTTGAGCGACCTGTGTCACAGCAGGCAGCCCGAGTGACCAGCGCCTCTCCGCTGCCAGTTGGGGGAGACTCGGGGGCAGCAGACATCACAGACATCAGCGACAACGACATGCACCTGGACGGCGAGCCCGACATGAGCGGGATCGCAGACTACGGTAGCACCTCCACCTCGAGCCACTCAGGAGTCAAACCACCGCTGGCCACGGTGGGGGAGAGGGGGGGGACGAGTACTCCCCGCGTCTCCCAAGGGGGGCGGCGGGGTGGAACCCGCGCTGTCGTGCCGACTCTGCGGAGGATGGGGGCGGGCGTGCCGACCGCCCCCACCCCGCACCAGGACGATCCGACAGTGTCGTCTCGCGGCGCTACTAGTGGCTCAGTCCGAGGCGATGGAGGATCCCTTTCACATACCATTCTGGAGGCAGACATCGAGCTCAACGGCAGGACGGACACCTGCGTGGGCAACGACATACACCCAGGCTCTGCAAGGCGAAGGAAGGACCCTCCGCCAGCAGAGAAGGAGCGGACCCCAAGGCAAAGGGTCGCGGCTTCTGACGAACACGACGTCGACGGCAGCAGCCACAGCTACGACATCCACCACGGCAGCCACGACGGCAATCATCCCATGGAGGTTGAGGACCCCACTGTGAGCAGCTCAGCAAGCCCGCGGCCGAACCAGTCCAAGCGGGGCAAAGGAGGAGCGCCCAAGGCAGGAGTCGAGATCTACGGGGTCAACTGTTCTACATGGAGCGCCGCCAGCACGCTACTCGACTCCTTGTGTGGCGGCCAGGTTTGGGCTCTCCTTAGGCAGAAACATCAGTTGAGCAATCAGTGGATGCCAGAGATCCTCGCCTCCACCAAGAAGCGAGGCATTACCCTGGCCATGACCAAGCTCTGCCCTGGGCCACATGGAGGGCCCAGCGCAGGAGTATATATTGCAGTGCCCTCAGCTATTGGACTGTCACCGCTGGCGGGATACAAGTGTTTCGACCACTCACCACCTGGGTCACCAGGACGGCTGTGCGTGGCCTGGGCACCCATCGGATGCAAGGGAGGCCATCAGCGTGTACATGTGGGTCTCGGAGGGCCTAACCATCAGGAACCTCAGCCTGCTGGATCGCATCGCTGACATCACCCACCGCTTCAGCATCCCCTGGGCCCCCCCAGGGAGACTTCAACATGCTACCCAGCGAGCTGGCCAACAGCAACTGGATTGACGACGCCGGCGGAGTCGCACTGGCGACGGGGTTACCCACCTGCCAACACACCACAGGGCAACGCGAGCTGGACTACTACGTAGTGGACCAGCGCATCGCCCCAGCTTTCGGCCCCCCGCAGCTCTACACTGAGGTCAGCGTCCCGCCACACACGCCGCTGGTCCTGACCCTTCAAGGATATTTCCGCAAGGCGCGGGTACGTATACTGCAGAAGGTCAAGCCCTTCCCAGCAAAGGCACCGCTCGCGCAGGATAGGCCAGACCCCATCGAGGTCCAATGGCCACAGCTGGACTACAGCAGGCGCCCGCACCCCAACGACCTTGACCGACTATGGCAGGAGGCCAACGCCAGCATGGAAGCAGAGCAGGCCCCCAAGTTCATCGCAGTCGCAGCAGCTGGACCCGAAGCCCATGCACGACCTAGAGGGAACCATACTTCGAGAACATGGAGGTGGTATGCCAAACTGCTGGGCGACATAGTGCTCCCCCATCGCAGCGCCAACAAGCGAGGAGGCAGCTGCGGCACCCTCTTGCCCCGCTGGAAAAGCCTGGCCAGGCAGAGCATGAATGGCCGCAGACAATGGAAACATATACCCAATGCAGACCTGCACCAGCAAGTCATAGACCTGGCGCCGAGGAACAACATCGCTCAGGACATGGACCTGCTGACGGAGGTACGAGCAGTGCATCAGCACGCCAGTGCCGAGGCACACAAGATCGAGCAGCACATCGCCTCGCTGCGAGGCAAAGAATGGAGGGAGCGACTCAAGCAGGCCCCCAAGGGTTCGGCAGGATTCATTCACCGCATCAGCAAATGGGCGAAGGCGCCGCCCACGCCATACGCTACCACTGCGCAGATCAATGCGGGCATACGCAACCTCGACCTGGCGGACCTGCAGGCGCGAACGGAACAGCATGCATCAGTATGGCATAGACTGTGGATGTCCCACCATGGGACCAGCCGAGGCGAACCGCCCCGCCCATGGGACAACTGTACCTACGATCGCCCGCTGATCCACGTTGCCCCCGAGGCCTTCAAGAAAGTCAGCAGAACCTTCAGGGCGACTACGGGAGTAGTAGCGGATCAAATGCATCCCAGATGGCTGGGGGAGCTGTCCGACAAGGGCACGCAGTTCATGTGCGACCTAGTCATGTACACCAGCCAACACATCCATTGGCCAACCAGCGTGCAGCACATCCTCTACTTCCTTCTGGATAAGAACGCTACCGATGCTAGGCCTATTGGGCTCGTGACGACCGCCGCGCGGATCGCCGAGAGACTGCATGCGGACATATACATCCAATGGAAAGCAAAGATTTCGCGGGACTACGATTGGGCAGCCAGGGGAGGAAGGGGCAGAGAACGCCATGTGGACCCAGGTCCTAGCTGAGGAAAGCTTACCCGACAATGCTGTTGCCCTCAGCGCCGTGTCCGACCTGGAGAAGGCCTTCGAGCACATCAGCGCCTACCTCCTGCGGGACACTAGCCCCTATCTCGACTTCCCGCGACAGATGATACACCTGTCCATATCAATGCGAACGGGGCCCAGATGGATCATGCACCAGAAGATTGTCTCCAAGTTCTGCACTGCCACCCACTCGGCCGTGATTGCGGGCTCCTGTGGTGGCACCAGGGTGCTGAAGATGGTCATCACTCCGATCTGCGACAAGATCCGCCTACAATGGCCACGTGTACGACAGGTTTTGCACGTGGACGACCACCAGATGCAGCGAGATGGAGGACGCCAAGAAGTGCGCGAGGACAGCTGCGCCAGCACCCGGTACTACATCAACCAGATCGAGGGCAACCTCGGCACACCCATCTCGCGCAACCGCGGGGCCAAGCCAGGCAAGAGCCACCTCATCACAGCCGACAAGGAGCTGCGCCACACCTGCAGGGCCATGGCCAACTACTTCGGCTACCAAGTCAAAGCCACAGGGGAGCAGCTCGGAGTGGACGCTGGGGGGGGGGAGGGGGGGGGGGGGGGGGCGATATCACGGAGGAAGGCTGGCTCGAGAACCCGCAAGGCCTGGGGCAGGAAGATGAAGCTGCTCGGCCTAAAGGCCAGCGGGGCCACCACCAGAGCAGCGGTCAAGAACGGCCTGCTCCCCAGCATGTTCTACGCCTGGGCCAGCTTCGGGGCCCCCGCCACGATCCCCAACGCGGCCCGCATCCTCATGTCCAGCGGCCTCGGAGGCGAGCCCACGGGCAAGGACAGAGCCTTGCGGCTCTGACTTCACTCGGCCGACCCGATAGTGCAGGCCACCCCCCCCGATGGGCAACTGGGCGACGGTCATCTGGGACACGGGGGCCGACTACGCCAAGCTCGAAGCAGGATGGAGAAGGGCAGTTCGCCTAGCAGCAGCTAGGCATGCCCCCCACCGCAAGTTCGACTGGACGCAGGTCAGGGGCCCTGCCACCGCGCTCTATGGATCCCTGGGCAGGCTTGGATGGACCATGGCCAGCCCCGCACATCATCATGACTCACCACCAGGAGCAGCTGAACATGATGATCGCACCACCCTCCACGGTCAAGGCGTTCGCGCTAGCCAGGCTCGAGCAGGTCGCCATGGAGGAATGGGCCGAGCAGCATGAGCTACCTCGAGTTTCACGACCGTTTCTGGAACCAGTGCGTTCCCTCCTCCGCCAGAAGGCTCAGCGCTACTGCCCGAGGCGAAGAGGCGCAATCGAGAGCTACCTGTGCGCCGCCTTCTGCACGCAACATGTACGATGGCGAAGAGGAGAGACAGACCTACGAGATTGCCAAGCATGCGGCAGTGAGATCGGCACCCAGCAGCACAGGTTCTGCAGGTGCAGTGCGCTCGGCCAGCAGCGCAGAGATATTGCTGAAGATAACGCTGAAATCATTCACAGGGCCACCAGGGCCACGGAGGGAACGCCACTTTTCGCCCGAGGCATTGCAGACCATCCTGTGGCTGATGCCGCCCCAGATTTTCAGTTTGAGCGAATTCAAACCCGACCATGAGAGCCAGGCCTGTGCAGTCGCTTCGCCTACTCCGACGGATCGGGAGTATGGCATCCAGGATGCAAGAGTTTCAGTTGGGGTTTCTCGTTCGTGGGAGAGTCGCCGTTCGTCGTCGAATCCTCGCAATGTGGATGCCCTGATGGCGCGCGGGCAACCATTTCTGTCCTGCGGTGCGAGCTGTTAGGGTTCGCACACCTGTTGCAGTTCGCCACTCCCCCACTCACAGTGGGGATTGACAATGATACTTTGCTTCGGGGCCTCAAGAGAGGCCGAGCCTGGTGCGCCAAAGGAGTTCGCTCGCATGCAGATGTTTGGACTCAGATTTGGAACGTCCAAGCTGATAGTTTTCCTGGCCTAGCAGGGCTCACCATGGTCAAAATCAAGGCTCACTCTGCGCAGCGCTTGGATTCTGACGACCCCAGAGTGAGCTTCCTCGCCCGAGGAAATAAAGAGGCGGACGAAGCCGCCCGAGAAGGGGCTGACCTCGCCCCTCGACCTGTTGGCACTAGCACGACGCATAAGCAAATATATACTGACGTTCAAGCAGTTTTGAGTTGCGTGGCCGACCTTACAGTTAGGACGGGGTCTTCTGCCGACACCACCCCCCCCCCACCCCCCCCCCCCACCCCCCCCCCCCCCCCCCCCCCCCCCCCATGCCAGGAGGAAAGGGAGAGGAGGAGGGGCGTTGCCCCCCAGAAGAAGGCCCCGAGCTGCCCTGCAGAAGCCCCACCTGGTTAGCTTCTCAGGGCCTGCCGCCCCCTGCCTCCGTTGCGGGCGCAAGGCCACCGCGAGGAAGGAGCGCGCAACATTCGGATTCCAAGAGTGTCTGGGCCGCGCGGTCTGTAGGAGGCCAGGAGGCCAAATTCCCCCCCCCCCTCCTCCTCCGACCTCCTCCTCCTCCTCCTCCTCCACAGGCAGGTAATAGGAACCTGTTCTGAGGCCGCGCACTCTGGAAGACAGGGCCCTTTGTATTCTGCTATAACTGCGGAAGTTTCTCGTCGCCCACGCTGAGGGGTCTGGCCGAAATCTGTAAGTTCACACCTGCAGATAAGAATGCTCAGACCCGCGGGAACCGCCTGCGACAGGGCAGGCCCCCCAGGGAGAGTGAACAGTACGCAGACCCGCGGGAGTTAGGGGCCGAGGAGGTCCAGAGGTTCGCGGCCGACCTCGGACCCCCTGCTGCTGCCCCCCCCCCCCCCTAGTATAGCAATCGTCTCCTCGGGCTGCGCGCGCCTGCCGCTGCTGACCCGCCTCGCCGCCCATCCCGCCCATTCCTACTCCGACGACGACGACTCCCCCTACATCCTCCCCCTCTTGGGGCATATGGCGGCTTACCCCGCCCTTTGCTCTTCTGCATGATCCCCCGCTTCCCTCGCCACCTCCACTCCCCTGGGGCTCATTTCTGGACGGGCTGGTGGGGGTGCGCGAAACGTCTAGGATTTCTCCTCCTTCCTCCTTCCTCCTTCCTCCTTCCTCCTGACTCCTCCTCCTCGTCCGCCTCCTCCCCATCGTTGTCCTCCTCCTCCTCCTCCTCCTTTTCCTCCTCCTTCTCGTTCCTTTCCCCCTGTCGAACACGTCCCCCCCGGCCTGCTTCTGGGGCCGCGCTGCTCATTTTTTCGTCAGACCCCCTCCTCCTCGTCCTCCTCCCCCCCCCCCTCCTCCCCCTCCCCGCGCAGAAGGCGAGCGTGGCCCCAGTGTCGAATATTCAGGGGGGGCGCGCGGGGCGGCCTGTAAGGAGACACGCGCACACAAGAACGCACAGTCTCCGACGAGCACCTCCCTCGAGCTCGCTGGGGTTTCGCCACCGGGGCGACGCAGGCCAAGAGGGGCCATTTGGGCAGGCCCCAAGCCCCAAACAACCCCCCAATGGGGCTCCACCATCCCATGCGCGCACAATATGGCGACTACTTGCTCACATGGCGCCACAACCGTTGGCCCGCAGTACCCCCTTTGGGAGGTCGCCTGGGCGGCCGGTCCTGCATTGGGCACGCCGCCGCGGCGCCGCGAACCACAGGGGTCTGTTCGGGCTGCCCCATTGGCCCGAGGACCCCGCCCCAGCACCAGGGCAATCACTGCGGTCGTTTTCCTTTGCGGGCGCGCCAGCTGCTCGTTTGGCCCGAACGATCCCCCCAAAACGGTGTCCATCACCGTGCGCGCTGCAGCCTACGTAGGCGCCCTTGTCCGTCGTCGGTCGCGCCATCGAGGCGCCGCGCACCACCTCGGCAACCGCGGCTCACGACGGCCCCGCTGTCGGATGGTCAAGGTCACGGGGGTTGCTCGGGCTGTTCCCTTAGCCTTCACCCCCGCCCCCCATCCAAAATGCAGCCGCGCCGCGGGCGGACGTTCTGCGTCCTGGGTGCGCCCGCAAGGCGCCACAGACCAGGGGGGGCGTTTCGGGCCGCCCCCTTCGCCCCAAGGGCCCCCCAAAACGGGGCCCAACACCGCGTGCACTGTAGCCCGCGCAGGCGCCCCCGTTGGCTGCGGCAAACGGCGGGCACCACTGTGCACGGTGCAGCCCGCGTAGGCGCCCTTGTCGGTCGTCGGTCGCTTGCGTCCCCAAGGCGCCGCGCGCCGCCATGGCAACCTCAGGGCAACGATCGGTTCGTCTTCTGCTCTTCGTTTTCTTTGCTGGTTTTTGTCGGGCGCCCGGTCATCGTTGGTTGATCTTTGAGGGGGTCGGGCCCTTGCCTCTCGGCTTTCGGAGGCCCCTGGAAGAGGCGGCGGGCCAAGAGGAAGGGCTGCCGCGCCCTGCCCCCCCCCGAAGTCCACGGGCGGGCACGCGCAGCCGGCCTATGAAAGCTGAACCCGAATTCCCGCTGCGCCAACAGCGCCGACGCCGCTGACCTTCTGTTGCGCTTTAGGCCACCTGCGCACAGTGGGCTAGCAAGTGTTTTGTGGCCTCTGGAAGCCTCCTGGGCTCCAGGCTGTTCTTGGTGGTCTGGTTTAGGTTGTGTTTGCCTGTCGCGCGATCGCGTCGGCGCCGGTTGCGAAGTGCGCCCTCGCCCATTAGGGCGCGGCGCCGCCTCGTGACATCCCTTGCAGGCCCCACTGGGCCGTTGCTTCTAACGGGGGGGCAGTTGAAACACCTTCTGTTCGTCAAGACACCTGCGCCCAGTGGGCTAGCAGGTTCGCTCGGGCCTGCGGAAGCCTCTCGGGCTGCGCAAGCGCTGGGTATTTTTGTCTTTGGACAAGGGGTGGTGTTCTTCGTTCGGCCCGCCCAGGAACGAGCGGCGTCAGGGGGCGCGGTTCGCGCGCGTGCACTGTGGCCCTTGCGCCCAAGGGAAGCGCTCAAATAATGGGCCCCTGTGCCCGATGGGGGGCGTTCAAGGAGATCCGGGCAGACGCGGCGACGTCTACCCGGCCGGCCCGGCCGGCCCAGATGTCACATGGTTGCGACCCTAATCGCCGACGCTGGGGTCGACGCGGGGCCAGGCGGCGCTTGCCCTCGCTTGGCTGGCTGCGCCTTGCGGGGCGGGGGCCACGTGCTCACGGGTCGCGGGCGGTCTCGAGGAGGCGGCGGGGGGCATGAAGGGCCGCGCTCTGTCGCGACGCCCCTGGGGGGCAATCCGCGACGCCTTCGAGCCCCAAGTTCCGCCCCCACTGGGGGCCCGCTGCAGCCCCAAGGGCGCTCCGAGTATCTCGAGGAGCGCACAAAGAGCCCGAGTGGAGTTGTGATTTGAGGTTCTTGTTTTTTGTTTTTGTTTTTTTTTATTTTTTTGATAGGTTTTTTAGTTGGAGCGCGAGACGAGTGACAGCACAGAGCGACGCGCGATTGAAGATAGCGCGGCCCTCTCTCCCTCTCTCTCTCTCCTCTCTCTTCTCTCTCTCTCTCTCTCTCTCTCTCTATTATCTCTCTTCTCTCTCTCTCTCTCTCTCTTCTCTCTATCTTTTTTTTTTTTTTTTCTCTCTCTCTCTCCTTTTCTTTATTTTTTTTTTTTTTTTCTCTCTCTCTCTCTCCTCACCCTTCTCTCTCTTTCTCTCTCTCTTCTCTTCTCTCTCTCTCTCTCTCTCTCTCTCTCTCTCTCTCTCTCTCTCCTCTCTCTGCTTCTCTCTCTCTCTCTCTCTCCTCTCTCTCTCCTCTCTCTTCTCTCTCTCTATATTCTCTCTCTCTCTCTCTCTCTCTCTCCTCTCTCTCTCTCTCTCTCACTCTCTCTCTCTCTCTCTTCACTCCTCTCTCTCTCTCTCTTTCTTCCACTACCTCTCTTTCTCTCTCTTCTCTCTCTCTCTCTCTCTCCTCTCTATCTCTCTCTCTCTCTCTCTCTGCTCTCTCTCTCCTCTCTTCTCTCTCTCTCTCTCTCTCTCTCTCTTCTCTCTTCTCTTCTCTCTCTCTCTCTCTCTCTCTCTCTCTCTCTCTCTCTCTCTCTTCTCTCTCTCTCTCTCTCTCTACTCTCTCTCTCTCTCTCTCTCTCTATCTCTCTCTCTCTCTCTCTCTCTCTCTCTCTCTCTCTCTCTTCTCTCTCTCTCTCTATTCTCTTCCTCTCTCTTCTCCTCTCTCTCTCTTTCTTTCTCTCTCTCTTCTGGAGGAGCGGGGGGGGCGGGGATTGGGGTTGGGGGCTTTGGGCGCGGCTGGCCCTGACATCCACGCGCTTCAATTTAATTGAAGCGCTCGCAGACGCTTCAATTTAAAATCACAACTATGAGAAAAATCAAACGTGAAATTAAAAATTGAGACGCAGGGATAACATGCATTGGTAGGTCCTGCATTGGTACGTTGTATACAACAGACATGATGGTATGATACACAATTCCGCTACCACTTATAAGTTCGTGCTTGCAGGGCGAAGTTGCATACAACATATATTGCTCCGCTACCAGCTGTTGGTGCGAATCCAACGGGTAGCAGCGCCGAGTCCGTATCCGACGGGTAGCAGCGTCGGGTATACCGAAGGAAAAGGAGGAGAAGGAGGAGGAGGAGGAGGAGGAGGAGGAGGAGGAGGCCCGAGGAGGCCAGAGGAGGCCAGAGGAGGAGGAGGAGCAGGAGGGGGAGGAGGAGGAGGCAGGGGAGGGAGGGGGAGGCTGAGGAGGGAGGAGGAGAAGGCTGAGGAGGAGGAGGAGGAGGGGGGGGGCAAAAGGAAGCGGAGGGGGGAGAGGAGGGGGGGGGAGAGGGAAGGGGAGGAGCTTCTGCTTTCGCCGCGCCGCCGCGCTCGCCGTTCCCGCGGGCCCCCGCGGGGCCCCACGGTACCTCACCACCAGTCCGTGGGGCACTCCCAGTTCTGCCCGTAACTACGGGGGACCCCAGTTATATTTATAAAAAGGGATTTGTTTTGAAAAGGGCGTTTCTCGATCGTCTTCGTGGCCTGGAAAGCGAAGAACCCCACCCGCAGCTTGTCCACCGCCTCTACCAGAGGGGGAGGGGGGCCCATCAACAGGGGGCTTCCTAGAAAGTCTAAGGCTTCTTAGATTTAGGCCCGCTCCTCGAGCGGCAAGGAGTGCATCAGCCTATGAGTCACGTATCCGAAGCAGCACGCGAGAGCGTACGCGGCACTCACGCTGGGTCTGAACGAAACCTCCTTGTGCGAGCTCCACCAAATCTTCCGTGGATTTTCGGCGCACTGGCTCTTCCAATGACAGGGCAGTGGATGGGCCCCAGGACCCAGACATCCCCGAGTCGACTCATCCAAAAAACAAAATAACACAGAAAATCCCCACTGTCATCCAACATGTTTATAAATCCCCCGAGTCATCCAACACATAGGATGTCCTAAGGGGGGCCCTTCTCACCGCCTAGTATACTCCAGCACGGCGCGATCGTCCCTCCCTGTAGGCGGCATGACTGGGCTCCGCCGCGCGGCGCTTTCTCGAGGGGCCCTCGAGGAGCCGGAAGGGAGACGAGGCCGAGGGAGGGCAAGGATCGAGGAGAGGGAGGGGGCGGGAGGGAAAGGGAGGAGGGGGGCAAGAGAGGGGAGGGGAGGGAGGAGGGGGCAAAAGGGGGGAGGGAGGAGGAAAGGAGGCGCCCTCGAGGGGGCTCGCGCCCTCGAGGATCTGCCGTCGAGAGCGTCGCGCCCCCTGGTCCTGCGAAAGGGTTTTTGCTTCCTCCTCCGTCCTCCTGGGAGGGAGGGAACGGGTATGGATGGGGGGGGGGCAGGAAGGAGGGAGGGACGAGGAAAAAGGGAGGAAAAGCAGGCGCTCTCGGGGGGCACGCGCCCATCGTCGCTTCTGGTCCTGGGACATGGGCTCCCTCCAGGACGGATCCGTGCGACCCGAATCCGTCGTCGCCCCTGGTCCTGCGGACGTGCCTCCCTCCTTCCTCCACCTTCCTTCCTCCCTCCTTTCCTCCCTCCCCCTTCTTCCCCCCCTCGTCCTGCAGGGGCGCCGGATGGGCACCCGCCCCCTGGCGCTTCCAAGGCGCGCGCGCTGCTGTCCGTCCGTTCGATCGCTTGCTCCTCCCCTGGGGTGCAATGAGATGTGGCAGAACGTTTTTCCTCAGAAATTCTGTGGCATGGCCTTCTCCAAAAAAACTAAAATAAAAATTAGAGCCCATATACAACGATTTCGCTATGGAAGACATTGCACGGTTCTCTGCCTCGTCTAAGTATGTCCAATACTTGCGCGGGTTTCCTAAGAAACCCGCGCGGAGCACGAGATGGAGGAAACAATGGTGTTTAAACACCATGTGGCCGCCCGCTCTCTTCCAAAAGTGCACGAATGCAAAGGCGCAGTCCTCGAGATCTGCCTGTGCTGCAGCTGGCATCCGCCGAGGGTTCCTCTCAATTATGTCGTGGAACCTCTTCATTTGAATGCGGCAGTGGGGCAAGTGCGTAGCAAGGCTCCCCTCGAACAGCGCTGCGTTCTCACGGCGCAGTTCTGGCAACAACTTAACGAGCTGGCGTGTTTCCGCCGCTTTGGCATGCAAGCGGGGGTTGTGAGGAGGGCCCAACATTTTCAAGGATATCTTAAATATCTTGCTCATGTTGCCTCGGTGAAACATTTGACCGTTCGCTATGTAATATGCTCTCAGACGCTGCCTAAGGTGAAGAATGTTATCCTTCCGTCTTAAAATGATAGTCCGCGCTTGGCTGCCCGCGAAATTCCCCTCCACACAGATGCTCATCACTGCGCCGCACAGGTACTGAGAAATCCCGAGGTCCACGATATGCACCACGTCTGGGCACAACATGTCGATGTCGAAACCGAACGCGCTGAAAATCGGAGCGATAAAGTTGAGCCCTATCTGGTTGCTTGAATCGAAAAAGGTCAAAACAGCAGGATCATCAGCCGAACACTCTATCTCCATCACCCTGTGGGTGTCCTTCACAGGACCAGTCTGCACCAGCCGCCAACCAGCTGTCAAAGCTAGCTCTGGGCACGATCTCCACAACCCGAAGCCACCTATGTCTTCGTCGTGTCGCATGCAGGCAACTAAACGTGCCAGTTGTGCTTTGCTTGTGACCCGTACAGTTTTTACACAGGCCTGAACCATTTCTGCATACATGCGTGCGTCCTTCCCCCGCCACCTGCAATCAGCACGTGTCCGTGGATATTCATGTAAATCAGCTTTCTTGCAATCGCAGAAAAAAACATGGGGTTTCAACATTGCCCCATCTCTTCACGCCCAATGCTTGTATGAACTCCAGAAGGTCGGCTCTGTATTCGCACAGTGCGCCGACGAGCCCTCCTGCGAGGTCAAATCCCCGCTTCAAGCTGCGAGTTTCATTTCCGAATGGCTCGTTATCATGATTACTTGCAGGGTACATGCCGCCAGCTAATATATTCAGGCTCCATACGATAACCCGCATAATGGCGCCTATGGTGCAGGCGGCTTTACAACCACACTGGCACATGTCTGATTTACGGATCGCCGTTATCAGGTATCGGGCTTGGGACAGGCAGTTCGACCAGTAGAACGCGAGGAACGTGTCCTTCTTACTGTGAGGGACGCCATCGCTGTAGAACCCGATGGGGACACTTTTTGCTCCATTGGCGACCGTCACTGGATGGCGTGGGTAGTGAGGGGGCAAGTCTTCACTCGGGACGCTGCTCACATCGAAGTCTGAGGGGTTACGAGCAACGGCCTCTGCGAACGCCTCGTGTGGGAGATAGAATGGAAACTGGATTTCTACTCTGCTCTCCGAGTCTTTGTCCCAAATGGGCACACTTGTCGAATACAGCTGTTCTCGGCTTCGACTGTGCAGCGCTCGCCGAATATGCTCCGTGCGATGCGTGGATTCTGGGTCCAGCGCCAAATCCCCCACACCTGTTCCGCCACATCTCATTGCGCGATACGCGATTGTGCAAACATCCTGGGGCTGAACGCCGCAACGCCCGAACCAGACCTAGCCGCCAGACAAGCTTGCCCGACATATCCCTTTCCTCATTGTTCCTCCACTCCCCTCCCTATCTTACTCCCTTCTCTTCCCCTCCTCACCCTCTCCGCGTTTTCCCCTCGCCCTTCCCTCCCTGCCCACCTTTCTCCTTTCAGCCGTCCTCGTCCCATTACTGTTCTTCACACCTCTCTCCCCCCCTCTCCTCAAATGTTGTCTGGAGCGGGGTCAGGTACGAGGTTGTGGGTTTAACCGTCCTTCGATGTGAGCTTGCCTTGCGACCACCTGGTGAGCAAGTATGCTCGCAAACCGGCCCCGCCATCGTCCACGATAGGATCAGCCTGCATCGAGTGGCCGTGGCAAAATCACATCCCCACACATGTTCCACATATCGTTTTCTCACGTGCACGTACACCCATGGTTCCACGACCCTTTGATGGGGCAAGTGAGGGGCGTTGTGATTTTGTCCTGCCACTCGGGCCTCCATCGGCTGTGGCCTCTCAGCTCCGCCCCCAGCGACCAGCAGGCTCATGGCAGCTGCTCGCGCAGTCATGGCGGTGAACGAACACTGCCAGAAACCAACACAGGTCCTGCACCAGAAACCGTTCGAGCAAAAGCGGCTGGAAGGCTACTGCCAATGGGGCCTGCAACAGAGCGGAGCATGGGACCATCATACGTGTCATGAAAAAGCTCCTGTCACGGGAAACTCTGCAATCGTAGCCAAATCCGATGCATCAACATGATTTCTACACATTGCTCCCATGCTCCAGCCCTGGGGCAATTAGACAAAACAACTCGGACATAGAGAATTCCGATCCAGTTGAGCCCTTCTCCCGCCCCTCCTCTCCCTCCCCCTACCTCCCGAACTTCCTCGTCACCTCCCTCCATCCCTCCCTTCCCCGCCCCTCCCTCCCTTCCTTCCCTTCCCTCCCCCCCCCCCCCTTCCCTCCCCCCCAAAATTCTCATAATGCGCTCTCACGCGCGTCGGGCTTCTCAAGATCGCCCCCTCCAGAAGACAGAACGGATAGCACCTGAGAACTCGAACAGATCTGGCCTGAGCGCTGGCACCCTTCCCACCCTTCTGGCAATCGCGCCAAGCGATCATTTCTCTCGCCGAGCGCCGTTACGCAGTGCGCTCGAGTATATGGCCGCACGCCTCCGCATGCCAAGCGACGCTGAGGGGGGGCCCTGGTCGTGGAGCACATCATAGCACATCATATGCATATAGTATCATTGTGCGTGAGCTGATGACGTGAAGCAAATTATCTCATTAAACCGGCTACGGTCTGAACAAGCCCACAAGGGCCCTCCTCGTCATGCTCGCGGTTCCAGGGCCCATTCGAAAAAAGTGCACGTTTGAGCTATATCTTTGTATATAGCTCTCTGCACGCTGCACTGCTCACAGCGCATTTCGTCCTCAGGTCGCTTCCAGGCATGCCCTCCCCCTCCCTTCTTCACTCTCTCGCCCTCCCTCTCCTTCCCTCCGCTTCCCACAAGGCGGCACCAGCGGCGCCCCTATCTACCTGCGCCTGCGCTTGGTATCGCCCTCGCCCGTGAGCGACTCCTCCGCCTCCCCCATGCTCTCCTTGATCTTGGAGATACGCACGTAGGCCATGCGCGCCTCTGAGCAGCCAAAGGGAGCAACGCAAGAAGACCTAAGAGAGCAACCAAGAAGTTATGAACTTACACTGGAGGTAAACTGCAATGCAAAGAGATAGCAAATGTCAGCTGTTATATTCTTGCGCATGGTGCAGCGCCCCTCGTCCTCCTCACGCCCTCCCCCTTATCCAAATCTCATCCGCCCTCCTCCTCCACGCCGCCCTCCTTCTCCAAACCCTCAGCTGCAAGACAAGGGGCCCCATTGCCTCCTTCATGCTGGTGTTCATTGTCTCAAGGTTCGGCGCGGCCCCCTCCTTCGACCTGGCACAGGGACCCCGCTCGTTGCAAGTCGTGGTCGTGCATGCCTGCTCTCATTGCTCATGCTCCCCATCCTTACTGTATAGATCAAGCACGCGGTTGATGCAGCCAAAGGTCTCCGTTCGCATACGGCATCACCTTTTTCACATCATTCCTACTCCCCCTGATCCTCCTGCTCCTCCTCCTCCTCCTCGGAGGCGGTTTGAAAGAACAGTTTCTACTTTGCACGTTCGGTGCTCTGCCAACTCGTCCTCCTCTTTTACTCCTCCCTCCTACTCTTGATCCTCTTCCCCCGTACCCCTATCCTCTCTCATCGCAATCCTCATCACCTTCACTGCGCCTCCTTATCACGATACATGCCATCACTAAGAGAAGAGCTGACTTCCCCTGGATGCTCTTGATGGTCTCGTCACGCATATCCGACATCACTTTCTTGTGCGTCTCGATCGACTTCTCGAACGGCTTTAACCACGGGTTGTCTTTCACCTCCCCTATATCAGAAATGCTTCCACGCTTTCGCTGTATACCCTGTGCCGCTCCCTCTCCAGCCTCCCTCCTCCCTCCTCCTTCTTGTCGCCATCCTCATCCTCCTCATCCTCTGTCTCCTTGCCCCTTATCCCTTCCTCCGCTCGTCTCCCCTCACACCTTCCTCTCTCTTATTTATTATCCCTTACCCTTATCATATTACCCATTACCCCTCCCTCTTACCCCTTGTCTCTATTATCCCTTATCCCTCTTATCGATTATCCCTCGTATCCCTTATACCTCGTATTCCTCTTATCCATCCTATCCCTTGATCCCTCTTATCCCTTACCAGTTCCTTCCTCTTACCCCGTATCCCTAGTTTCCCTTGCCACTCCCTCTTATCCTCTTACCCCTTATCCCCTGCCCCTTATCCTCTTCCCCCTTACCCCTTCCTCCACTCTTCTCCTCTCAAGCCCCGCCCCAGCTCACGGCGCCGAGCCCCTCGAGCAGCACGATCACATTCACGAGGTCCCCGAGCGCATCGGGGATGGATTCGGCTCTCTTGTTGATCATCTGCTCGTCCGAGTTGCCAGCCTGCGCATTCTTATCCTGGGGATCGAGCGGCCGCGCCATCGATCCCTCGATCCCTTCCGCCTCCTGGGCAATTTGCCTCCCTCACTCCCCCTCCCCTCCCTCCCTCCCCTCCCTCCCTCCCCTCCCTCCCTCCCCCTACCCTCCCTCAGGAGTTCCCCCTCCTCCCCCTCCCCTCCCTCCCTCTCTGTTTGTCCAGTCGATCCTTATCATTACCACTCGAGTCGGACTCGGACTCGGAGTACGAGTACTCACTGTCGCTGTCGCTCTTCTCAGCTTTCACCTCCGCTACACCCTCATGCCCGTATGGGTTTACTCATTGTTGCCACCTCCACGTGACACATACAATATCTCTCTCACACTACATATGCTGAAGTCTGCAACCTGCTAGGGCCAAAATGCTCGACAGTTTCACGCGCAGGAGCTGACCTCCGAGAGCCCCTGTCACCCCTTTCGCTGGCACCATCGCCAGCGATGGCCCACTGCTGGACGAAAGGTCGACGGTGTCCGACCTCATCGTGGTCCTGATCGCCTGGGTGTGGGCCTGGCGGTGACCAGCTATGTCGATGCGCCGTTGCTGCTGATCGCTACTGTTTGCTGCGCCGTTGCTGCTGATCGCTACTGTTATCGCCACTGCTTCTCATCACAACTACGCTGCTGCATAAACTCGTCTGCCTCCTCCTCAGTCTCCTCCTTGTCAGCCCTCCCTCCCCTACTCCTCCTTCTCCCTCTCCCCCCTCCTGGTCCTCCTCGTCCTCCCTCGCTTCCAGCATCCATCCTCATCATCCGTCCATGCATGCATGCATCCCGCTCCCTCCCTCGGGGCACGCATTGATGATCTCGCCGTGCTCGGTCACCCGACAGTACATGGTGTCGCCAGTCTGGAGGTCCGTCTGGCCCCGCCCCAAGATTTAGCATTTTCACGTGCTCATCCGCCTTCCCCTCCTCCTCCTCTTCCTCATCGCCATCCTCCTCCTCGTCATCATCCTTATCATTATCCTCCTCCTCCTCCTCCTCCTTATCCTTATCCTCATCCTTATCATTATCTTCAAATGGAGTCAGAACCAAAGCCCCGTCCCATCCTTGATGTGCGTCTTCTTCATCTTCAGGCAGTAGGCCTTGACCGCCTCGGCACGTTCCTTGGCCCTGGAGGGGGATCATCATTCGCCCTCCACCTCATCCTCATGTTCCTCCTCCTCCTGCTCGTTCTCATCCTTCATCCTCATCGTAATCCTTTTCATTATCCCCCGATCCGCCTCATCCTCATGTTCATCCTCATCCTGCTCATCCTAATCCTTCGTCATCTTCATCCTCATCCTTGTCATTATCCCCCTCCTCGTCATTATCCTTCTCCTCCTTGTCATCCTCATCCTTGTCATTATCCTCCTCCTCTCCTCATAATCTTCAAATGGCAAAGCTGGCTCCTGATACCCTTGTCCGTCTTCGCGTTCTCTGGCGTCCAGCCGAAGGAAGCCAAAAGGTCGTCATCGTTGTACCAGTTCGAGGACACCTTGTCCTCGTCCTTTGTCTTGCGCTCCTCCATCTTCATGCAATCCGCGCGGGCGAAAGTGCCTGGACGGGGGGGGAGGGGCAAACTTCCTGGTTTCTGATCTTTCTCCTATCCCTATCGTTCTGTCCTCCTTCTCCTCCTCCTCCTCCTTATCCTTACCCCCCTCCTCCTGATCCGTACCCTTATCCTCCTTATCATGCTTACCCTATCCTTATCCTCCCCCTCCATATCACTATCCGTATCCTCGTCCTCCTCATTGTCCTTATGCTTTATCCTCCTCTTCCTCCTCATAATCTTCCGTATCCTCCTCATCCTCATTATCCCTCTCCTGATCCCACTCCTCATCATCACCACTCTATTCATGGTGCTGCTGTGGCTCCGTATCTACCCCTCTGCATACATGGCTGGCCTGTCTCCTTCCAGATCTTCATGAACTCTTTCTGCCCCTCGCGGCTCTTGGCTTTGAACTCTTGCCGGACCGCGCTCTTGGTCTTCTTCATGTGGTTCCTGCCCCTTTCATTGTTCCCTTGTCTTCCCCTTGTCTGCCTGCCCTGTCCTTTGCAAATCGTCGGTGTTCTGTATTCCTCATCGTTTTGTTACCCCCTCCTCCGCATCCTCATCCCCCTCCTCCTTCCTCCTCGCCCGTTAGTGCGCAACACACGCACGACCGCATCTGAGACAGAAGGGCCCTCGAGCAAATGGGCCCCAGACCAGTCCCCGCCTCATCCGTTGCAGGTCGTTTTCGTGCTGCCTCTTCTCAGGGTTGCTCCTGTTCGACTTGGCCCTCTTTTTCCGCTCAGCAGCACTCATCTTCGCTTTCGGGGGCATATCGCCTCCCCTCCCCATATTCCAGAGGAGTCGGAGCGACAGAAGGATCGACAGAAGGATCGAGAAAAGGATGGGAAACCGTGTTTCGCGTTTCACTTTCAGCGCCCCGAAGGGAACAAGTCTGACTCCTCAGGGCGCTTACTGGAGCTGGAGTGAGCATTCTGGCCATGCAATATCCAGACATGGAACACTTGCGCCATTCCTCCCACGTCACCGCGCCTGTCGACCTCCCTATCTCCTGCCCCTCACCGGGCGTCCCGTACATGCCGCTCCCGCTGATGTAACTCCCTCCACATAGGTGCTTCCATCCCCCATCCCTACCTGTATCTATGTACCTCCGCCGCTGCATCCACCCCTACCTATGTCCCATCACCCCTATATATATAATGTACCTCCGCCATTCATCCTTCTGCTTCCTGCATCCACCCCTACCTATCTACCTCCATCCCTCCACCTCCCTCCCCACGCTTTTCTCTTTCCCTCGCTCGCTCCATTTTTTGTGCAATATCCAGACATGGGAATCGGCGATCTCCCCGTCGCCTGCACGCTGCGGCCCTGAGGGCAGACACACGGCACGATGGCCAACGTCGATCGATCGAGCGAAAGGGAGGTGCACTAAAGAGTTGCCGCGCTCATGGAACTGGAGCCTATCTCCCCCCGCCGCCCTGGGCGCACCCACACGCGCCCCTCCCATCGCCCTGAGAGGGGGTCACGATTACCCTCGAGTCGATCCCCCGTGCACTTGGAGCTCCCCCGCCCCCCATCCCCCCCGACTCTTCGGGCGCGCGGTCGAACGTCGAAGCGTTCGCGACGCGCGCCCGACGCTTCGGGGGGACGTCGCAGCCTTCCAGGGCTCCCCCCGAACCCTCTGGGGGGGACTTAAGGCGCCTTGGGAGGGGCCACCGACCCCTCCCGCCCCCCCACGGACCTCCTGGGGGGGGGCTTAGGCGCCACGGTACGAACAAACATTTAAAAAACATTAAAAAACATTAAAAAACATTAAAAAACATTAGAAAACATAAAAAACATTAAAAAACATTAAAAAAACATCACCATAGAAAACGTTAAAAACGTTAAAAACATTAAGAACATTAAAAACATTAAAAACATTGAAAAAACATTATATAAAAAACATTACGAAAACATTAAAAACATTAAAAAACATCAAAACCATTAAAAAACAACACATGAAAAACATTACAAAAACATTAAAAAACATTAAAAAAACATTAAAAAACAACACCACAAAAAAAACATTAAAAAACATTAAAAAACATTAAAAAACATTAGAACACATTAAAAACATTAAAAACATTAAAAAACATTAGAAAACCTTAAAAAACAACACCATAAAAAAACATTAAAAACATTAAAAACATTGAAAACATCAAAAAACATTAAAAACATTAAAAAACAACACATGAAAAACATTACAAAAACATTAAAAAAAAAAAAAAACATTAAAAAACAACACCACAAAAACATTAGCAAAACATTAAAAAACATTTAAAAAACATTAAGAAACATTAAACACATTAAAACACATTAAAAAACATTAAAAAACATTAGAAAACATTAAAAACAACACCATGAAAAACATTAAAAACATTAAAAAACATGAAAACATTAAAAAAACATTAAAAAACATTAAAAAACATTAAAAAACATTAAGACATCCATGCGCCACGTAGCCACAACAAGCGCACCCTTGGGCCGCTTCGAGGCCCAAGGGGGCGACTGTTGTGGCAACGGAGGGGGTGTTGGGGGGCGCCCAGGGGGGGGGGTGGGGCGGGGCGATTCGGCCTTGGGTGTGTTCAGGGGGTGCATCTGGGGGGTAGGTTTCCATAGGAGTGAGGGTGGGCAGGGGTTAAGGTCCTCTGTTACGAGCCACCCACAGGTTGGGGTTCGAAACAGAGAGCTTAACCCCTACCCCCAGGGGTGAGGCCACCGAGTTCGACCTCCTTAAGGAAGATCGAAATCGGCCGCTTTCTCCCCTGGGTGGGACCCCGTGGACGGGGGGGGGCGCATGGGCGTTCAGGAGGTGGGAGGGTGGGGGCGCTTCTTGCCCCCACCCTCCCAAATGCTTCAGTAAATGGTTGCAAACGGTGCGCTTCATGATCGCCAGTTGATTGTGATCTCCTGGTCAGGGCGCCCAGGTGCACCTGGGCGTACACTCTGCACTGCCTCCTGCAAGCTGCTCCACACCCCTCGCTCGCTGCTCTGCCCGTCCTGCCCTTTCTGCAATCCTCCTCTTTCCTCTTCTCGTTCCAGTCCTCCTCCCCCTCCCCACTCCTGGCCAACGGGTGTCCTTATTCATTGGTTTTGCCCCCCCAGAGTCCCAAATGTTGTTCCTCCTCCTCCTCCTCCCCCTCCTCCTCCTCCTCCTCCTCCTCCTCCTCATCATATATTGATCATCCCCTCCATCCTCGTGCAATCACAGCCTCTTCCCCTCAGTGTTTCGCCTGCTGGTTTTGAAAGTATGATTGCTTTGAAAGCATAGCAACACAGCGCAGCACGAAACTGCAGCACAGCAAAAGGCAACACATCACAACGCAACACATGCAACACACAGCATAATGCAACACCGCAAAATGCGACACACCAAACTGCAACCCAGCAACATGCAACACAACAAAATGCACCAACATGTAACATAGCAAGACGCAACACAACAACATGCAATACACACACCAGAATGCAACACAGCAAATGCACACTGCAACATGCATCAACATGCAACGTAGCAAGACGCAACGCAACAAAATGCAACACACCAGAATGCAACAGAGCAAATGCACATTGCAACATGCATATCCGCAATCTGCGCCCGAGTAACCCACGGGTATGATGGTGGCTATTCGTGGCTGTCCGTACGGGTGGCTGTTCGTGGTTGTCAACACAGGTGCCTCCTCAAAATGTTTCCTGCTGGACATCTCCGTGTTCAAAATACCTCCTCCTGGACTTCCTCCTACCCAAAATGCCTCCTCAAAGTGCCTCCTCAAAGTACCTCCTCCAAAATGCCACTTCCTCTTCATCGTCATCCTCCCTGCCCTCCTCCCCCTCCTGTACAGCCCTGAGCCTCATCATCGAAAATCTTCTCCACGATCCACCCACCCCATTCATACATGGCCCCGTGCGCAAAAAAAACATCTCTCTGATCTCCCCGTTCGCCTGCAAGTCCCTGGGTGCACGTGCACCGTGCGCGGAGCTCTCGGGTCGAGCACTCAGCTGTCTCAGCTTGAGCAGTCTGGGCACTGCGCGGACAGGTAATAATGAAGGCAGAGCGTTCCTCGAAGCACTCGCAAATCACATGACAACTTGAGACGTGGCATAGAATCAATGACGGGGGTGCTCGAGGAGTGCACTTATATCTGGCATCGGAAATCTGGTGTTTCGTATATGTTGTTTTATATCGTTTGTCGAATACCTCGCATCATATGTTTTATATCGTATCGGGTCGGCTGGTATTTCATATCGTATGTCGAATCAGACATGACATATGGACTCGGATGTTCAGTGACGTATTCGATGCTATACCGAACGACGTCGTATAAATATCTTATGATGGTTGAACACACCATGTGTTATCGCGTGTGTCGTACCGCACACGATCAGCACAGCACTCAGCCTACCTCCTTATCTCATCCTCGAGGGCGTGGCCGTCGTTCCGGCCTGGATCACACAATTAAGCCATGATCACCTCGATGCTCTCAGGGTCAGCTCATCCCATGTCTCCCTGAGACGTCGTTCGGGCCCGACGCATCCACTTTCCCGACTCATCCACTCACCCGCTCATCGTTCTCACCCGCTTCCCCGATTCATCCACTTTCACCGAGCGCACAAGGGCAATGCATGCCCTCCCCGCGGCTGGTCGGCGATATCTCACCCCGTTCATGCATTCACCTCGCGGCTGGAGAGATTAGAGGGGGGCGGATTGGGATGGAGAGGTGAATGGAGGGAGGGGGAGAGGGTGCCAAAAGCAGTGATCGAAGGAAGCCGAAAGCAAGGATCGAGGAGGGGACCCCCCCTGAATGGGACCTCGAGCGGGATCACACCGACAAAACTGGCCTCGTGCCTCAAGCGCCCTCCCTGCGTCCCGCATTCCCCAGGGGCCTCGCCGAACGTAAATCAAGATGAGAGCGCTCACGTAGCTCTCGCGACATCTCGATACCGCCCTCCCTCCGTCCTCCCTCCAATCGCATTGCCTCCTGGGCGAGCACTCTGCACTGCCTCCTGCTCGCTGCTGGTTTCGGGGCCCTCCAGAGTCTAAGATTTTGCCTCTCCTCCTCCTCCCCCTCCTGGTCAACGGGTGTCCTTATTCACTGGTTTGGGGGCCCTCCAGAGTCCAAAATTTGGCCCCTCCTCCTCCCCCTCCTAATCAACGGCTGTCCTTGTTCATTGGTGTCGGGACCCTCCAGAGTCTAAGATGTTGCCCCTCCTCCTCCTCCTCTTCGTAATCACCCTCGTGCTCATCCTCATCATCATCCTCATCATCATCATCATCATCATCATCATCATCATCCTCGTCCTCGTCCTCGTCCTCGTCCTCGTCCTCCTCCTCATCATCCTCGTCCTCATCCTCGTCCTCATCTTCCTCGTCCTCGTCCTTCCCCTCATCCTCATCATCCTCGTCCTCATCATCATGATCGTTTTCCTCCGCATCCTCATCATCCTCGTCCTCCTCATCATCACCACCATCATCATCATCATCATCATCATCGTCCTCATCCTCATGATCCTCATCCGCATCGTCATCCTCGTGCTCATGCTCATCGTCATCACGACCGTCCTCATCCTCATCGTCATCGTCATCCTCGTCCTCACCATCCTCGTCCTCATCGTCATCGTCATCATCCTCGTCCTCATCCTCATCGTCATCCTCAACTTCCCTCCCACCTAGATCTGGAGCTCCGCGTAGACGTCGATCCTCATCTGCAGCGCCTGCTCCTTGGTGGTGCATTCGTGCCAGCAGAGCTTGTTGTAGATGTAGTGCATGACGGTGCTCGACGCGTCCTCCTTGTCGGTCATCTGCAGCACGTTCAGCTGCGCCTTGCTCCAGCTCGCGTCGCTGAGCTGGATCATCTGCCGCCACGGGCCCTTGCCGTCCTCCTCGGTCTCGATCTGGTACTGCACGGTGCTGATGCTCTCGGACTTGCGGCGAAACAGCTTGAGCCTCATCTTCGTGTTGCCACCGTCGCTCCAGAACTCGTGGATGGTGCCGTAGAGGTTCCTTGGCGGGTACGTGGGCTCGTGCTGGTCTGGCACTGCGGCTGGCGGCGGGGCTGGTGCCGCGGCTGGCCCCGCGGCTGGCGGGCCCCCCTCCTCCGCCTCCTCGTTGAACTCCTGGTCGTCCTCGTCGTATGCAGCCACCTCCTCGTCCACCTCCCTGACCTCTTCTTCCTCGCCCTCTTCGGGATCGGCCTCCTCGAAGCTGTCTTGCTCCTCCTCTGGGTCCTCGGGCGGACCTGGGTTGGCCTTCAGGCGCTTCGCTGCCGTCGTCTTTGATTTGGCCTTCGCCTTGCTCTTGCCTG
>CAUYUJ010009326.1:0-12500 GCA_963575745.1 Prorocentrum cordatum
CTCCACTCCTGCACCCGTCCAGCAGCGCGCTGTCAAGGCCCACAGCAGTGTGCAGTACTGGGAGCGTAAGCTGTCCACGGAGCTCGACAAGCTCACCAAGCTGGAGAAGCAGGTGGAGGAGCAGAAGGTCTCGACGGCGGCGGCTCAGCAGTCCTTGCAGGCTGCTGACGACAACTACAAGGACCTGGTCCGCGAGTTGGCTGGGAACGTGGTCGCTCCCACCCCCGCTGAGCCTCTCGGGCGTACCAAGGTGGATGTGTCTGAGCTCATGCAGGGCTCGTGCAACGTGCTGGATATGGTCTCGCTGGACTCGACCTTCCTCTTCGACGAGGGCGAGTACGAGGTCTCCGACGACGACAAGGAGCAGATGGCAGCCCGACGTGCAGCGCTCAACGAGCAGTTCCGCGAGGCGTGCAACTCCCTCTTCAAGGGGGCGCTGGAGAAGGCCCAGTCTGCTCGTGATGAGCAAGCAAAGCATGTTCAGCGTCTTGGCAAGAAGAGGAAGGGCGAGGACGGCGCGGCCGTCTCTGGTGGCGGTGCAGGGCCAGGCCAGGCAGCTGCGGCGAACGGCGCTGGGTCGGGCCCCGACGGCCGCGCTGCTTCCAGCACTGCGGCGGGCCCGCCTGTCGGCGAGGCGGCCAAGCAGCCTGGTGAAGCTGGGGATGCACCACCTGACGTTCGCGCACGTGCTGAAGCAGCCCTGGGCCCTGCAAAGTGTCATTTGCCCCCTCCCGCGTGACTCCGCTGTGAGCGCGGGCAGGGGGGCCCATCACTACATCTCTTCCCAACCTTCATTCTGTGCAGTCTTTAATCGAGCGGAGCTCGAGGACCGCCTTGCTCTGTCCATTCGTTCTCTTGGTAAATATATAGCTGCGCTGTTGTGTTCCGCCAACAGTACCCGAGGCGTCTGTAAACAGGGGGACTTTTGCAAAAAGCGAGCTGGTGTTCAGCCCAATCTTGCGTTTTCCCCTGTCGGCCCGCAGGCTCCTCTTCCCTCAGGTTCGGTTTCTCGGCCTGGAAGTTTTGAAGTTTTCAAGGCCCCCCCAGCCCCTGGGGGGGATGCCATAAACCTGAAGATAGTCACATGCAATTGCACGGCCTGGAGTTATGCTAAGGATTGGCTCTTGCAGACGGCGGCGCACGTGGTGTTGCTCCAGGAGCACCACTTGCTCGTGCACCAGATCCCAGACGCTCAGCGCTGGGCCCTTAGTCACGGTTGGAAATCGATCTTCGGGAGTGCTAAGGCTTCGTCAGACGTAGGCACTTCAGGAGGTGTGGCTATTCTAGCTCGTTCAGGTCTGGGCCTCCATTGGCCCCCAGGGGGTTATGTGGTGGAAGACTATCGTGCCGTTGCTGGGGTTGTTCATGTTGGGGACATTCCTCCCATCCTGTGCATCTCCTGCTACCTGTCGTGCTGCGAGGGTTTGTCCGACAGAAACTTGGCCCTGCTGTCGAGGATCGGTTCGATTGCCAGTAGCAGTCTCAACAGTTTTGTGATCGGAGGCGATTTCAATATGGAGCCTTCGTTGCTAGACGACTCCAACTTCGTTCAACAATTAGAGGGCCAGGTGATCACGGCCGGTTTGTCCACTTGTCTTAGCTCAGCTGGTGGGAAGGTCTATGATTTCTTCGTGGTCTCTGGGGGCTTATCTAAAGGTGTCAGGGATACGTGGGTCGACAGGTATGCTCCGACTTCCCCTCACTCGCCTGCGGGGGTCGATTTCCATGCCAGGTTAGCCGATCTTCGAGTCCTACAGTTCAGAAAGCCTCCTCCTTTGCCTGTTGAAGTTCCTGTCGGGCCTGGACCTGCTCCCCAGGACTGGGATGCCACACTGGTTTTTGCTAATGGAGTGCTTGACTGTGCCCGTCGGGGGTCTCTGGACGCTCACTATGGGCTCACCGACTTGTACAAGCGATGGGCCAACCTTGCCGAAGCTGAGCTTGCCGATCAGCTTCAGGTGATGCTCCCTAAATCCGGGTGTCGAGGTGAGATCCCCAAGGTTTGGTGGGTTCCTGTCTTGGGACGTGACCAGCGTCCCGCTCGGCATCCTGAACTATTTGTGTGTAGGTGGCTCTCGCAGAGTTTCAGGGATTGGACTACTTCTTGGAGGACCTTGCATGGTTACTGTTCGGGGGGGATCCCTATCGAGAGTGCCAAGAAGGTTCTGGAGTCCCCCTCGCCGTTCATTCAGAAGCATATGGGGTCTGGCGCTATTTTAGAGGCCCATCGTAGAATCTTGGGTTTCATTGGGCAGGACGAGGTCACCTTGGAGGCCATAGGTAGCGTGTCCATCGAGTTAGCCGACTTGCTGGACTCGACCGCCAAGGCGGCTCGTGCTGCTGGAGAGCGGTCGTGGAAGGAGTGGCTTCTAAGGGACATTGACCAGGGTGGTGGCCGCAATGCCCATGCCTGGACGCGTCCTGTAGAGGCTTGGGTTCCCTCCACGACCCTCAGTGCGGCGGGCCAGGTGGTTTCTGATCCTCGTTCCCTTCTGCGCGCTGAAGGGGAACGCTTCCAGAAGCTATGGCTGGCTGAAACCGAATTGTTCGATTTTATGGATCCCAAGCCTTATCAACCCCTGGAACACCTTCCTCTGGTGTCACCTGAGTGCTTGAGGGAGAAGAGCAGGGGGTACGCCAGTCGGTCAGCTGTGTCTGTTGATGGCTTTCACCTTCGGCATTACGCGCTGCTGTGTGACAAGGCCTTGCAAGTTGTATCGTTGCTTTTCGCCATCATGGAGACGATGGCCGTCTTGCCTGAGCAGTTGCGTTTAGTCATGCTGGCTATGCTGGCCAAGCCGTCGGGCGGCCTCCGCCCCATAGGCATCTTCACCTCGCCCTACAGACTCCGGGGGAAGTGCAGGAGGAAGGAGGCGTTGATGTGGGAGGAGGCTAACCAGCATGCGATGTTTGCAGCCTACGGTTTCAAGTCCGCCTCGGACGTCGTCTGGCGGCAGACTGCCAAGAGTGAAGCGGCTGTCCAGCAAGGCAAGGCCTCGGCGTCCCTCCTCTGGGACATGTATAAGTTCTATGAAACCATGGACCTTGAGGACCTCGCGACCAGATGTGACGAGTCTGATTTCCCTCGGGTGGTTTCCAGGCTTTGTATTACGGCCTATCGGGCCCCCAGGTACATAAACATCAGTGGGTTCATCCAGGGGCCGTTCCTGGCGATTCGTGGCGTCATTGCGGGATGCAGCATTGCTACTAGTTTTGTCAGGGCCTATTACATGAAAGCCTTCGTGAATGTCAAGCTGCATCCGTCGTCCAGCCTGGATCTTTACATTGATGACCTGGGTCTGTCTGCTCAGGGGAATTTTCATGAAGTTTATTCGGCCATCACCGTCGGGGCAGTGGGCTTGTTCAAGGCTGTGGAGGCCGATATCAAGTGCCAGGTTGCTCCTGACAAGGCGAGCCTCGTATGCAGTCAGCGGCGTCTTGGGGAAAAACTCCTGGCCTTCTTGGGCGTCTGGGCCGGCCCTGGGGGGACCTCTTCGGCCGTCAACCTGGGGACTCATGACACCGCTGGGCTGCCTAGGAGGGTCAAGGGCCGTTGTAGGAAAGCGAAGCAGCGCCGCTCCACCTTCGACAAGCGTGTCAGCAGGATCAGCAAACAACGTCAGGTCCTGGGCCGTTCCGCAAAGAAGATTTTCACCAGTGGGGCCTTGGCGGGGATCAATTTCGGCTGCGAGATTCACGGGGTCAGCGACGCCGAGCTTGCCCACATCCGCCGCCAGGCAGGCAAGTGTCTTAGACCGTCTTGTGGCGGCCGCAGCCTCTCCTCTGCTTTGGTTTGTGAGGACGACCCCACTTACTACGGGATGGTCGCGCCTATCGTTCGGTGGGGGAAGGAGGTATGGGCGGCCCAGTGCCATCAATACTTGGGGGGTATGTCTCATAAGGAGCTCTGGAGGTGCTGGTCGTCTGTGTTCGAGGGTAAGTTGCAGCCCAAGACGTGGCGGTCTGTCGCTGGCCCGATATCAGCCCTCTTCTTGTCTGTCAAGCGCATCGGTTGGTCCATGCCCAACTACGCCACTCTCGCCATGCACGACGGCACCTTAGTCTCTCTCACCTTTGTCAGCCCAACCCTCTTGAAGGACATCCTCAGGCGGGCTGTGGTGAGGGGTCTTGAAATGCATGTGGGAAGTAGCTTGGATGTTGGGTGGGATCGGGCTTGTTTCGACATTTGCAAGAGCCAGATGCGATCGAAGAGATATACTGCACTGGAGAAGGGTTCGATTAGGAACCTTTGCTGCGGTGGGGCCTGGACGGCCGACAGAGCCGCAGAGGTGGGCTACCAGCTCAGCGACGAACAGTTGCTTTGCCCTCTATGTCGTGCTCATCCAGACTCTGTGCACCACAGGCTTTACGAGTGCCCCGTAGTGTCCGAGACTCGCAGCGAGCTTATCCCTCCAGAGATCCTAGAAGTTGCCCTGGGTCCGTTGTCGGATGGGGATCGCATCCTGTTCGATCGGGGGATCTTCGGGCATCCCGAATCGTTCTGGCCTAAGGCCCTTAGCTCGGGGGGGGGGGGCATTCTGCCAGCTGCTGAGGAAGAGGACTTCTCGGAGGCGCTCTCTAATGGGGACTTGCAGGGCAGTATCTATGTTGACGGGAGTTGTTTCTGGCATCCCATCTCAGAACTTTCAAGGGCGGGCTGGGGGGTTTGCATGGTCTCCCCCCAGGGCTCCCTCTTGTGCGCCCTGCATGGCCCTGTGCACCACCCGATCAGCCAGACAGCACCAGCTGGGGAGTATTGTGCCCTTGCCATGGCTGCCCTCCATATTGTAGCCAATTCTGAAGTTTTTTCTGACTGCCTTGCGGTAGTTAAGCATTTCCGCATGCCCCCTAGCGAACGATTGTCGTACAGGAGGCGATATGCTGGCCAGTTTCTGTATATCAATAATGCCCCTTTCGTCCAGTCCGTGGTGAAAGTTAAAGCCCACCAGGATGTGGATGAGGTCGGCATATCTGATGTGGAGAGAATCCGTAGAGTAGGTAACGATTTAGCCGACAAAGCTGCGCAGCGCGGCGCCCGCTCTCACCCCCAGCCGTCGCCCGAGGAAGAAGAGCGAGTGAACCGCGCTGTCAAAATCAGCAAAGTCGTCTGCCGCCTCGCGGCCAAGTTGCTGCCGCTGTGGCCACGCTTGAATCTCGAGGACGCCCCGCTGGTCACCCCCTGTCGCTCCACCTGTGGCCCCGTGGAGCCCTCGGTCCCGCATCTGTGGCAGTGGCAGCACTCTGTGTGGAGATGCATTGTGTGCAGGGTAGGTTCTCGTTCTTGCGCCATGCCGCCTGGCGGATCGTGCATCGGCAAAGCCAGCGCTGATCTGGACATCGCTGATTCTCTTTTTCACAGCGTAGTGGTCCTGCCGTGCACGGATGGTTCCGATTTCTATTTCTGCCCCAAATGCGGGGGCTATATGCACCAGGCTGTTTTTGCCAAGACTGCTTTTTCTAAGGAGTGTCCTAATGAGCTGCGCGGCCACGGCCGCACCAATTTTAACAAAGTCATGCGAGGTCGCCACCCAAGGAAGAACTTGGGGGTAGGCCGACCTGAGGAGTTGCCTGCAGGGGCGTTTCCCGCCCCCGTGCCTCCCTCCTCCTCATCGCCCGTCCCCAACTTTTGATTCGGATTGTTCGAAATCTTTGGTCTCAGAGCGCCTTCCCGCGTAGGGTCGTACCGTTTTAGTTTTGTCCACTCGTCCCCTGCGATCAGGGGTCGAGGATCCGTCCAGCCCCTTTTGGGTGCCGAGTCTCGGCCCAACAGGGCACACCGCCAATAGCGCGGAATCTGTGCAGCAGGCTGCGTTTTCTTTTCCCTCGGCTCCCTCCAACGAGAGTGGGGCGAGGGGCCGCCGCTGTTTCCACGGCACTGCGGGACTGGCAGCCGTCTCGGCGTGAGTCCCCCCGCAGTTGCTGTGACGTCAGCGGTGGGGCAGGGCTGGTGGCGAAAGTGGCAGATGGCGCCACCCAGCCCTGCCCCCACCTCTGGGGGGAGGCGCCGTCCCCCCAGAGAGTATGGCTTGGCAGTCGTGGATGTCAAAAAATCCTCCTCCTCCTCCTCCTCCTCCCTCCTCCTCCTCCTCCTCCGCTCCTCCTCCTCCCCTCCTCCTCCTCCTCCTCCGCTCCTGCTCCTCTGCTCCTGCTCCTGCTCCTGCTCCTGCTCCTCCTGCTCCTCTGCTCCTCCTCTCCTCCTGCTCCTCCTGCTCCTCCCTCCTCCTCCTCCCCCCTCCTCCTCCTCCTCCTCCTCCTCCTCTCCTCCTCTCCTCTCCTCCTCCTCCTCTCCTCCTACCTCCTCCTCCGCCTCCTCCTCCTCCTCCTCCTCCTCCTCCTCCTCCTCCTCCTCCTCCTCCTCCTCCTCCTCCTCCTCCTCTCCTCCTCCCCTCCTCCTCCACCTCCTCCTCCGCCTCCTCCTCCTCGCTCCTCCTCCTCCGCCTCCTCCTCCTCCCCCTCTCCTCCTCCACCTCCTCCCCTCCTCCTCCTCCTCCTCCTCCTCCTCCTCCTGGGCCTCCTCCTCCTCCTCCTCCTCCTCCTCCTCCTCCTCCTCCTCCTCCTCCTCCTCCTCCTCCTCCCTCCTCCTCCTCCTCCTCCTCCTCCGCCTCCTCCTCCTCCTCCTCCTCCCTCCGCCTCCTCCTCCTCCTCCTCCTCCTCCTCCTCCTCCTCCTCCTCCTCCTCCTCTCCTCCTCCTCCTCCTCCTCCTCCTCCTCCTCCTCCTCCTCCTCCTCCTCCTCCTCCCCTCCTCCTCCTCCTCCTCCTCCTCCTTGCCGAAGGGGGCAAAAGCCGCGAGGCACCATTTTTTCGCCCCCCCCCCCCCGAGCCCTTTCGCCCCCCCCCCCCTGGGAGCCCCCGATGTCGGAGCCCCCGACCCTGGGAGGCCCTGTCGGGGCCCTCTCGAGCAAGCGGGAGAGACCCACTGGACTGTGACCAACCCATGGACCTGATGTCGTGATTTTTTTTAATACGGGGTCTCCAGAAGTCTCGACCCCTTCCCGGGGACCGGTTTTTCATCCTGAGTCGTTTTTTGACGGTCCTGGGGCCCGGCAAAGGTCCCTGGAGGCCGAAAATTGAGAAAAACCTCCGTCTTGATTTTTTCAATACGTTGGATCTCTGGGAATGGGTTGGTTCCCGCGCCTGCGCGGCGCTTATCCCCTCTGCGAGCGCCACCGGCCTCTGGGCGCTGCGGGCCCCTGCTGCGAGGCAGGCCCCGCGGGCAGCGCCCCGTAGGCGCTGCCCCTCGGGGGAACGCGGATGCCTCTGGGCAGGGAGGACCTCCAGGCGCGCTTGCAGGCGAGAAAGGGGCGGGAGGTGCGAGAGAGCCGGGAGGCGAGAGGACGAGAGAAGGCAGGGCCAGACGGCGGCCAAAAGCCAATCGTGGGCCAGCTGGCCCGCCGCCTCGCGAAGCGAGGCGCTGTCGCCTCCCGCCTCGGCGGCCGACTCGAGCACCTCGCACCTCCTCCGCGCCGGAGACGGGGCGAGCCCCACGGGGCTTCTACCGAGGGGGGGTCGGCCTGGAGGCGAGAGGAGTGGTTGTACAGCCTGGAGGCGAAAGGAGCAGGAGGAGGGAGGGGCAGGGGCTGCAAGAGGAAAGAAAATGGGGCTGGCGAGGAGGGGGAGGACGGAAAAGCAGGGGGGATGGAGGGAGGGCGGAATGGGGCGACGAGATGGAGGGATGGGGGCCGCGGGCAGGACGGAGGGAGCCGAGCGAGGAGAGGAGAGCCGAGCGAGGAGAGGAGAGCCGAGGAGGAGGAGGAGGAGGAGGAGGAGGAAGGAGGAGGAGGAAGAGACTCTAAGAAAGGATGACCTCTTGGGGGGCCTCCTGGAGCGACTTGGGACCCTTCTTGGGGGCCTCTTGGGGGCCCTCTTGGAAGGTAATTTGCTATGGGTGCCCGCAGGGGGCATTGTGGGCCCCCTCGGGGCCTCTTCGGGCGTCGTGGGCTCTTCTTGGGAGCCACGTCTGGGCTCTCGTGGCGCTCCTGGAGGCCTCGCAGAGCCTCTCGCGGCCATGCAGAAGCCGTTTTGAAGGGGACGTGCGCTCTTCGGGAAGCCTCTTCCGAGCGCAGTTGGACTAACGGCCAAAAAATCAAGGACGACCTACTGACGTCTCACACATGGTCGGCTTCTTCAGCTAGAACACGCAAGCCACATTGGGCGCTCGATCTTGAAGTTCGGACTCCCGGATTGAGAAAGTTCAACTGCGTACTTCACTGTTGGACTTCCGCACCACTGAGTTGAGGGAATCCACGAGGAATTGACAAGCTCAAAACGTCAATATTGAACTGCTCAAGCTGCGAGGCTCGATAATTCAGTGCCGGTCAAGGATTGAGGCTTGAACTTCAATGTTGAGCCAATATTCGATACGGTCAGGAACTTTGGGATCGCGTGTCGCGGCGGTGGCCCCGGAGACACGCTACGCTTTACAAGCGGATGGCATATCGCTCCACTCCGCGGGGCGGGAGGCTGGGAAAAGCTCGGGACGTTGACGCTGAGGGCCCGCGAAGTGGAAAACGTGCCGCGCCAAAGCGTGGAGGGCCAGAACCGACGGAGCGACACGGTATCCAAAAGCTTCTCGACCGTGAGCATTGAACTGCTCAATATACGAGGCTCGATGATGCAGTGCTGATTCAAGATTGGGGCTTGATCCAATTTCAAGCCGAAACTTAAGTAAGTATTGAAATGTGAGTTGGATATGGGAGTCGAATACTCAATCTTGAACTTTTCGCCTCGCAGGGCCTCCAGTCGCTCCTCGAGGGCCCGCGGGGGATGGCTCCTCCTCCTCCTCCTCCTCCCATCCTCCTCCTCCTCCTCCTCCTCCTCCTCCTCCTGCCCCTCCTCCTCCTCCTCCTCCTCCTCCTCCTTGTACCTCTCTCGGCAGATGTTCCACTGCACGCTTCTACGCTTCCCTGAAGAAGGCGGCTAGCCTGGGCATCGCTCCAGGATCTCTTCCGCCCGTTTCCCGTCAGCTCTCATCGGCAGCGGTTCTGACTGGACTGGTGAGGATGAGCGAAGCGTGAAGAATACCAACATTGCGTTGGAGGAGGAGGAGGAGGAGGAGGAGGAGGAGGAGGGGGAGGAGGGGGAGGAGGAGGAGGAGGAGGAGGAGGGAAGGAGGAGGAGGAGGAGGAAGAGGAGAGAAGAGGAGGAGGAGGAGAAGGAGGAGGAGGAGGAAGAGGAAGAGGAGGACGACGACGACGGAACAATCAGCATTGAATCGGGAAACTGGATCGCATCGCAACGTGCATCGAATAGGGCCGCCCAGGCACAAAATCGGAATGGGATCGAATCGGCGGCGCCTGGACGCACAACAGCGCCATGCTCGGATCGCCCGGAAATCGGAGTCGAATCGAATCGGGCCGGCTGGAGCCAATCTCGAATCGAATCGATCGGAACGAAATGGACGACGACGAGGAGGACGGAGGAGCGAAGGATGGGAAAGAAGAAGGAAAAGCCTCGCGCTGTTGCAGGTCTGAGGGGCCCCGCGGGCTGTTACCACGAATGGGAATCTCGGGTGCCTGTACAGCTCGGTGGCCCACCAATGGGCCTCACGTGCTTGCATTATCCAGGGCCACTGATGTGTGCACAACGAGGAGGCCCATGTACTCTTCCGGGCATCGGTGGCGCCGCACTTGAGGGCACCGCGTTTTGTGCACCACAAGCTGCTGCGGCCTTGCTTTACTGTGCGACCAGTGGGCTCCGCGGGATGCTGCAACAGAACGGGGGGCCCACATTGTTTTTCAACTCGGAGGGCCCGTAGGCTTGAAAGCAGAACGGGCCCCACGTGCTCGCACAACCACGGCGGCGCATACGTACGTACGGCGAAGAGGCCCATCCGTGTTGACATGCAGCGGTGACCTCGCATTCTGAACAAACCCGCCCGCTGGGATCAGGCCAACCCGCCCACTCGCCTGGGCTGATGATGTAGTGGTTCCGAGATGGAAGCCGAATGTCCCACGAGTCGCTGCACCGACCTTGCAGACGTGCTCCACTTCCGAAATGGCCCCCAAGAGGCATCCAAGGAACCCCTGGAGCGAAAGATCCGCGAAGGCCTCGATGGTCGACTCCTGCCGTCCTCATCGAAGAAAATGGCTGGACGGCGGAGAACGAAGAGGAGAGAGAGGACGGGGAGGAGGGGGGGAGGGCGGGAACGAGGAGAGAAATCAATAGGTGGAGGGGAACGGGGGAACGGGGAGAGGACGGAGAAGGAGCACAGCTGGAATTACGAGGTCGAGAAACGTCCTGGCGACGGGGGGGCACCACTGGAACTACTACAAGGACAAGGAAAAAAGAGAAAGAGAAAGGAGAAGGAGCAGGAGAGAGGAGGAGGAGAAGGAGGAGGAGGAGGAGGAGGGTGGCTCAGAGCAAATTTGCCAACGTGCAGAAACTGCCCGCCAAAGGCACTTGCCTTCATGTCCCGCCCTTCCACTCTCTCGCGCCTCACCCGCTCAACCGGCCAGTTCTAGTCCCCCCCACCCGTCTCATCTGCTCTGAGAAATGCTTCGCTGTCTTGCCCGATTGACCCCTCCGCTCCTTGCTTGAGAACTGCTCAAGTGTCCCGCCCCGCCCCGCCTGCCAACTTACACACCGCACACGTCCGCCCGCCCACCCGCTTCAAAACGCCCCGCGCACTCGGCCCCCGTATTCGGGGTCCCCTCGCTCGCTTGCTCGCGGCAGCTTGCTTTTTAACGCCCCGCCCGCCCGATCCACCCGCTGGCTCAACCTGGCCAGCCGAACCCGCCCGCCCGCTGAAATGCCACGCCGGCGCAGCCAGCTAGAGTCGGACCAAGGACAGAAGAACATCCTCCAAGAACACGAGACCCTCCGCAGGCCAAAACGCACAGAACATCCCAGGGTAACCCTCCCCAGCACGAAGAGCATCAGGGTACCCTCCCCGAACCAACCTCGATCTCATACCTCGGTCCGACTGTAGTTGCAGTCCGCCCGCTCGCTAGCTTCAGAACTTGCTTTATCCAGAAGAAGAAAAAACGCCATAAGCAGAAACTGTCGACGCTCTGCGCGGATCCAAGAAATCCGCGCGGAGCGTCACAGGTGTATGTTTATGCCGTGTTATCTTTTTCGATCCGCCCGCTCGGGTCTGCCCGCCTTCCTGCCTGGATCTTTCCTCTGGTGGCCCGGCTGGCAGTCCCCGCCCGTCGGGATCAGCCCAGCCCTCGCGCTGGCCTGGCCTACGACGTGGAAAGTGCATTGTTGAAGTTGAAATGTCAACACATGGGAACCAAAACTTCAACTTTGAACTGGCAATTCGTGATTCAGGTTGAGAGTTCAACAGCTCAATGTTTCGATCCCGTATTCCAGAACTGAACGTGTGTCAACAATTCAACTCTGGGCTTCCGAAGTGAACGATTGAAAGCTCACGACCGCGGGATCCGACTCAGGAGTTCGAAGCCTCAATCTTGAAGCCCGATTTCAAAAAGATCACTTCCCAACCACTGAGTGCGCCAACCCCAGGCGTAGCAACCTTCTTCAAACGCAGCTCGCAACCATCCGGGACGCCCGATGGGGGCCCATGAGTGGCAAACGTACGCGCATCCACGCCCTCACGGTCTGGATTCCAGGGCGCGATCCCGCGAATGCAGTAGGGGCCCGACCACAAGAAACCTGCCACAAGAAACCCAACCCTGGGACCACGGGACGTCCATCGATGTTTTTGGTGTGGGAACGTCACGCTCTCTGGTGCAAAACCATCGAAACCCAGGAAACCCAGGGCACCCTGGAGGCCAGCAGGGTGTTTCTTGGGATGGGCTCCCACTGTACGCCGTCGCACGGATACGTTCCGCGCGCGGCATCCGCATCCGCGGGGTCGCGGCCCGGGGGCCAGGCCCTCGCGGCCGCGGATACGGACATGCTTCTCGCCCACGAATGGCCTCGCACCCACGGCTTTGGCGACATTTCGGTCCCTGGGAGGGGGAGGGCGCTGACTGTGTCCGCCCCCCTCTGATCGTACTCCAAGGCTCCCAAGGGTGCCCCAAAAGGCTCCCAGGACCCAAGACCCCCATTTTCGATCCTGGACGCACTCTGAATGGCCAGAGCGGTGCTCCAAAGCGCTCGGAGGGCCCTGTGCCGGGCCCGTGCCGCGCCGTGCCAGCCGGTGCGGGACGTCCGCTGGGTCCATCGGGCGTTCCGCCCATGTGCGGGGGCCGCACGTGTGCGGGGGCACCTCCCGGAAGCCCTCGGGGGCACCAAACGGGAGCCCCTGCAAGAGGTCGGCGGGGGAGGAGGGAGAGCAGGACAACGAGAAGGGGGAGGGTATCGAAGGGGACAACGAGGAGAGGTGGACGCGGAGGAAGAGAAGGCGCAGGAGCAGCACTACCAGTTGCAGGACAGGCGGCCGCAGCAGCAAAAGCAGCAGCGGAGTCGCAGACACGGACACGGATACGGCCTGCATTGTGCACCGCGCGGGTGCCGCGGGCAGAGGGGTCGAAGCGCCCTGAAAACGCGGATCAGCACAGTCAGAGTGAAACATTACAGTCGCCACAGTAAGA
>CAUYUJ010009326.1:17500-30000 GCA_963575745.1 Prorocentrum cordatum
TAGAACACACTCTTTCAATTTCAATCATCAACATCGGTATCAAGAGCATCCCATCCACATCAGCATCAGCATCAGCATCAGCAACAACATCGTCATCAGCATCCAAGGCAGCATCATCATCATCAACAGCATCAGCATCATCAGCAGCAGCAGCATCATCATGAACAACACCACCAGCATCATCATCAGCAGCAACATCATCATCATCAGCAGCAGCATCATCAGCATCACCATCATCAGCATCATCATCATCGTCAGCAGCATCAGCATCACCATCAGCATCATCATCATCATCATCGGCATCAGCATCGTCATCATCAGCATCAGCATCAACATCAGCAGCACTAGCAGCAGCAGTTTCACCATCATCAGCAACAGCACCACCACAAAAATCATCGCCGCATAATCGTCATCATCGTCACCATCGACAGCATCGTCCTCACCATAATGATAAATAAACATCAAGCTTAGCATCATGATCATCAGCAGCATAATCATCGTCACCATCAGCATCATCAGCATCACCATAAGCATCATCAACATCATGGTCAACATCAGCATCCTCACCAGCAGCAGCAGCAACAGCATCATCATCACCACATCAGCATCATCATCATCAACATTACCATCTCAACCATCAACATCGGTATCAACAGCATCCCATCAGCATCAGCATCAGCATCAGCATCAACATCGTCATCAGCATCAAACTCAGCATCATCATCATCATCATCATCATCATCATCAACAGCATCAGCATCATCAGCAGCAGCAACATCATCATCAACAACACCACCAGCATCATCATCAGCAGCAACATCATCATCGTCATCATCAGCATCATCAGCATCATCAGCATCATCCTCATCAGCATCGTCATCACCATCAGCATCATCATCATCGTCATCATCGTCACCATCAGCATCAGCATCAACATCAGCAGCATCAGCAGCAGCAGCTTCACCATCATCAGCAACAGTACCACCACAATCATCATCGCCACATAACCGTCATCATTATCATCATTATAAGTTCATCAGCATCATCAGCATCACCACCATCCTCAGCATCATAGTCATCATCAGCAGCAGCAGTAACAGCATCAGCACCAGCATCATCAGCATCATCATCAGTAGCAATAGCATCATCATAATCATCATCAGCATAATCATAATCATCATCAGCATCATCATCACACTCATCATCATCATGAACAGCAGCACCAGCATTAGCATCATCATCAGCATCATCATCAGCATCATCAGCATCATCATAATTAGAATCATCATCAGCATCAGCATCATCATCTTCATCATCATCAGCATCCTCATCATCTGCTTCAGCAGCAGCAGCAGCCGCATCAGCACCAGCATCAGCAGCAACATCATCCTCATCAACATCCTCATCCACAGGATGTGGAGAAAGGATCTGGCCGCACCCCCCCACACCACCCCCGGGGGGGGGCATGGAGCCCTGCGACAAAGTGCCTTCGAAAACCTGCAGAAACCGTACGAAGACAGATGGTAGTCATTCAACCACCTTCGGTCTCACCAGTCGTCACCACCATCATCACCGTCGTCAGCATCATCATCATCACAGTCATCATAACCCATCATCGCCATCATCATAGTCATCGGCATCAACATCATCGTCGTCATCGTCGTCGCCGTCGCCGTCACAATCGTCATCACAACCGCCAGCGGCAAACACCTCGTCAACATAGCATCGTCGTGGCCGACATCGCCATCATCGTAACCCAGTAAGCGGCATCGCCACCGTCATCCATCGCTGTGACTGTCACCATCGCCGTTCTTCCCTTCCATCACCCCCCTTCCTCCTCCGCTTCCTCCGCCTCCTCCTACCCCTCAGCTAACAGTCTTGCGGCCCGCGTCGACCCGCCTGCTCAAACTGATCTTTGTACATGAAAGGCGTCTTGAGCAAGTCCTTCATGGTGGCAATGATCTCGTGGTGGAGAGCCCTGGGGCACAGCTTCGAGGCGGAGGACGGAGAGGACAGGAGAAGGACAAGGATGAGGAGAGGAGAGAGGGGAAAAAACGCCAGAGCAGGAGCCGCACGGGGATACGCAGCACAAGGAGGCGAAAGGAGAAGTGGAAGAGGAGAGGAGGAGAGGACGAGAAGGATGAGGAGGAGGAGGGGGAGGAGGAGGCGAAGGACGAGGACGAGGACGAGGAGGAGGAGGGGAAGGACGAGGAGGAGGAGGAGGAGGAGGAGGCGGAAGAGGAGGAGGAAGAGGAGGTCCAGATTTGAGCTGTTAAGTGGGGCGACCCCAGTACATGCAAGGAAAAGGGGGGGCGACCCCAACTCCTTGAAATCATGCTAGAGAGCAGAGATCAAGGACGGCGTCGTGGGCAGGGGCTCTACAGACCTCTGGTCTTGGCCGCCGCTGCTGCCGCCTTCGCGCCTCGTGCGGCCTGGCCCAGCGAGGCCGCCTCCTCCCACGAGAGCCCGGAAAGCTTCAGCCCTCGCTCAGCGTCCAGGCTCCTGGAACCCTGGGCGTCCCGAGGAACCTGGACCGAGGGCGGGGCAGGGACGTCCGCGGGGGGAGGCCAGGGCCCTGGACCACTCCTGTCGGACGCTGAGCGAGGGGGGGGGCCGCTTTGCGAACGACCCGGCTGTCCCCATATCTCGGAAACTTGCCCTGCCAAAATAATTTCAGCATGCTCGCAGAGGCCCCTGCTGGGCCTGCCGTCACAAGGGCCATGGATGCCCCCCTGGATGGCTCTTTGTGCGCGCCTCCTGGCGTACTCCAGATTTCGTAATCAAGGGAGGGGGGTCTCATTTCGGGGGGGGGTCTCTTCCAGGCTATCTTGGAGGGCCTGGGGGGGTCTGGGGACGATGTTTTGGAGGGTTCTCCCACAGAGGGGGTCTAAAACTTCTCGTCTGGGAGGGTTGAGACCCCCTCCCTTTTATTACGAAATCTGGAGTAGGCACCGCACGCCGAACAAATCATCAGAGCGTCGGTGAGCTTATTCTCCCGACCATCTCGAGCTTCTGCCCACCACAGCCTGTGTCCACTGAAGGCCCAAGCCTCCAAAGGCTCCCCACAAGAGCCCCCAGGAGCTGGAGGTGAAGGAGGAGGGGGAGGAGAACCCCCCTTCTGCACGGGACTCGGGATGGGGAGCCCTGGGACAGCCTCGAGGGGCACTGTGGTGAGCCACTCTAGACCGTCGTGGTCGGCAATTTGGCCCGTGCTTATCATCACATGCTGGGAGGATGCAAGCCGAGCAGCCTCGCGGGCGAGAGAGGCACATCCTTCGATCACCAACAGCTGGGCATGCCGGGCTCTAAAGTGCTCAGCACCTAGCTTGGCTAGTCGATCAGCATGCGCATTGCCTTGTCGTTGCTGGTGGGAGATGAGGCCCTCTTGGACCGACTTCTGGGACTGGTGAGCATCGACTTTGACGAAGCGAACTCCTTCTAGGGCCTTTAAAAATTCCGACCAACAATGGCATCTCATCTGGTTCTCGTTAGCTGAATAGGGGAGCCTGTTCCCGACCAGGACCGTAGCTTTGCAGTCCACATGGGCTTCAACTCCAGGCTCCAGCAGCGCGTGCAGTCCAATCTGCTTGACAGCGAAGTCCTCGCCGTCCCTGGAGCTCGGGCCTGGGGCCTCGGCCAGCGCGGCGACCCCATAAATTGCGCGGAGCAGGCCACCACTCTCGTTGACCACGCAGGATGACTAGCCTGCCACTCGGAGCCCCGGGCAGCTCATCTCGTAGCATGACCCACCCGTGAAGACCGTCCAGCAGCTCTTGACAACTAGGATCCCGTCGCTGGGCCAGTTCATCGAGTGTAGGTAGGTCCCTTTGGGTTCTCGAGGAGGCCGTCCAAACCAAGCACTCGTGTCTGGGAAGATGCTGCGCGCGAAGAGCTCCCCCGCCTCCTCCGACATTTCTCTCATGTTCTGGGCAGCCTGGCGTAGATGGTGCCCCAGATGATCGCGCCTCCACGCGCGATATCCTGAGCAACAAAATCTCCCGTGGCACAATGTCACTCGAGCACCCTGGCACAAACGACATGTCGCATCAATGTCTCTCGCGCGCAGTGCCACCCTGGTCTGAGTCCAGTAGATGATAGAGATCACTCCTTTTCAACGTCTGCTTGTGCTGTCCATACCAAGTATATGGTGAGGTCTGGTTCAACAGCTTTCTGATCGACCACCAGAAAATATCTCCTTTCCACGCTTGAAACTCACTCTGCCTGTTATGTTCATCTCTGTTCGTGAATCCCCCTGACTCCCTCGCGGATCTGCCCAGCAAAGAACTGTGTCGAGAATCTCGGGATGGACCATGAGCGACCAAGATCATACACCAGCGCTTTACCATGGCTATCTCTGCCTAATTGGTTTCTCTATCATGGGTTTTCTTTGGGTGATCTTTGGTTCCTATTATGTTTTCTTACGCTCTCAACATGGGGTGGCAAACCCATTCCCTCTTCGGGGGGAGGCCCTTCTTCCTGGTTTTTCCCTGGCTCCTTCCTGGCGGGGCGGGAACGTGCAACACCCCAGAGTTCCAGGAGAGGCCGTTGGGATTCCCTCGGGATCCTCCCTCCCTCTTTGGGCTCCGGGGGCAGCGCCTGATCACCGCGCGACCTCTTCTTGGGCTCTGTACTTGTCTCGTTTCCTGGCTTCCTGATCCTTCGTGGCCGCCACTCTTCTTGGCGTCTCGTAGGGGTTACCCGGATAGTCCAGGACAACACTCTAGAATTTCACTCCTCTCCTGGGAGTCCTTTCCCTGGGGGGTGTTAGCCGTAGCGTGGCCGGGGTCTGGGCTCGCCCCTGTGCCCCTCCTCCTCATCCTCCTCCCTGTCCCCCCCCCCCTCCTCCTCCTCCCTCCCTCCTCTTTCCTGCCCTCCCCGTGGCACGGAGTTCCCAGGGCTGTCTCGCAACGGTTCACTCCCCCCTCCTGGGCGGGGCGTCCTTTTATCGGGCTTGTTTTTTTTTTTCTTGGCTTCAGTGGGCTCTGAGTTGCGTTTATCTGCACGCGTCTATCCATGAGACCTTGGGGGCGATTGTGACCACGGATGTTATTCCAGGTATGTTCGGTCATTGTGTCCACAAGGCCGCAGCCTACGTGCTGAGGCTGGGCCGGCCTACGTGCCACGGCTTACATACCGAAATTATGACCGTTCAGGCTGGCCGCCCTTCTTGGGGGTCCATGTTGTTTTTTTTACATCCGCTAGAGTGATTACTGCCCAGAGGGTGAGGGTTTTGGCCCCTGTGCACCGATTAGTACACCCTTCATCCATCGTCTGCATATGGGTTTGTTTTCTTTGGCCGCCCTGCCTCATCCTCCTTGTGGTCTCGATAGGCGCTCGGTCTTTGTCAATTGCTTCCACCCTGCCGTTTCTGGTACCGGAGGTGGCGGTTGGGGGGCCCATAGGTCTGGCCGTCAACCCCAACAACAACATGGAAATCGAAACTCCAACCTGTCCTGTCGAGGCTGGCCATCAATGCTGCGACGGGGTGCTTCACCTTGAGCCAACGATTGCGAGGGCGAAGCACCTCGAGGCCGTCTTGGTAGTCCACCAGGATCACATCCCAAGACACCAGGCGGTTCCAAATCACAACCGCGAAGTCCTTGGCCACTTGGGCCGCGGCGATCTCGAGGGGTCCTTCCTGGCCAAGAAGGGGTCGAGCAGGACACGAAAAGCAAGAGCACATCCTGGATGGAGGGGCCCAGCTGCTTTGGCCACCTGAACCCGAAGCTGCCCGATGGTCGCGTCCGCGAGGCCGTTGATAGACGATCCCCAGATGGCCTTTGCCAGCGGCCCATTTTTCTGAATACCCTTGAAACCACCGCCCCCGTGCCCAGACGAGATAAATTGCTGGTCATCTTCTTGGCCTCGGCAGTCCTCAGGAGCACACTGTGGAGCCTGCGCTGTTTCCCGTTGCTGGAGTCCCCTCCAAGGCCCCTTGTGAGCCTCCACATACTGGCCCCTGCTCATATTCCAGCTGGGGTGCTTCAGCAGCGCCTTCAGGGCCTCTGGGTTGGAGGTCATGAGCCTGGTCTTGCCCCAATTGACGGAGAGGTGAACCTGGGCCATGTACTGGGTAACCCTCTTGCGAGCCTGGATGGAGTGCCTGGCCGAGGTGGAGGGCCCGCCTACCACGTGCGAGGGGAGGCCATCTATGAGGTTGATGTTGCGGCAGAGAGAGATCGGGGTGGCTCTGTCCCTGAGCAGCGCCAGCATCATCAAGTTGGAAATCCCCGTCGCATAGCTGCGTCCTGCCACGATGGTGCCGCTGGCCTCCGTGGGGCCGCTGAGTGAGGCCCCCCACCGTGCATGCCTGGGTCACCTGTATAGCACGCATAGCGCACGAAGGAGGCCAATGTCGAACGAGAAGTGCGCGGTTGCTATACGAAATGGCTCGCGCGCGCAATGTTATCGTAGAACTTAGCAGTGTCAGAAAAAAAGTGGTTACCGAGGTTAGATCTTTCGCCCTGGCATAGCACATAAGCAGGTTGTGTATGTAGCTGGCTCGGCGTGCTGCTGTCGCTGTGTCCTTCCCCCAGAACCATGAAGCATCTATGCCTTCCTCCAATGTTCAAACCTCTCGCTGGCGGATCCTGCCCCATTAGCGTGCCAACGTGCACGTCAGGCCGATCGGGCGCGCGCCACCCGTCGGCTTCGGCAAGAAAACATGGATGATCGCCAGCATGGGCGACACCTCTTGCGGCTGCTCCAATCTGTCGAGGATATCGACTGCTCTCTGGATGATCACCCTGGGCATCTTCTCGAAAGAGCGAGGATGTAGCGAGCCCCAGCCAAGCGCCGCCCTGCTCGGGAAGGACGGCAGCACACCCAGGAAGGCCTCCACCAAAATTGGGTTCACCTTCCACTCGGCCTGCCAGGTCTCTGGGCGCGGGTCGTTCTGCCGGGACTCTGCCACCCACAGCGCGTTCCAATATTCCAGGATCTGCTCCGCTGCTTCACTGCCAGCCACAGGTAGCTCACCGCGAAGCACAGGCGTGCCCCCCCGTTGCCGAGGCCCGATGACCGCGCGGGCGATCTTGCACGTGCCGTCGAACGCCTTCGCGCAGAAGGCCTTCTGGTCCTGGCACTTGGTCGCCGCATCCTTGCTCGTTATTGCGGCTATCTCGCCCTCGAGCAGCTGGTGGCAGTGCGCGTGGTTACTTCTGCCCATCTCCAGCCACCCGGTTACGTCCTTTGTCTCCAGCCCCCCCGTGGACGTCATGGGCCCGGTAGCTCGAGCGCCTGCAATTTAGCGCCCAGCCCTCGGCGATGTTGCTCACTGAATTGCTTCTCGGGCCGCCATGCCACCACCGCCAGGCCCGTGGGATCGGCTTTCTGCTGGCCCTGCGCCCGGCCACAGAGCCCCCTATCCACATCCTGGCAAACAGTATCCAGGCCATCGTGTCGGACGTGTCCGCGTACGTCTTGAGCTTCTGAACCATGTCGAGCATGGCCGCCCTGCGCCGTTTGGGGCCCTTCGCCCTGCCACAGAAGTCCCTTTGCTTGTCGCCCGGGGCGTCGAAGATCTTGCAGGGCTGCCCCTCCGCCACGTGGTACCACTGCTTGATCGCGTCGTCGATGCTGGCCCCCTCGTTCCCCGCGTCGGTCTTCCAAGGTCAGCGCGCCGCCGAGAAGTCGCGATGGGGCGCGTCGCCATCTGCCTTGGGGACCTCTCGGGGGAAGCTTTCGGCCCCAGCTGCTCCCACGCGCAAGGTCTGTCCCATGGGCCTCCGAAGTCCACCGTCACGGGCGTGCGCGGGTCGAGCGGGGCATCGTCCCGGGCCTTGACCTGGTGCTTGAAGGTAGCGAGCACCTGTGAGCACGCAAAGAAGTCGCACTCGCTGTCTCGACATGGCGGGGCCCCCGTCGCGATGGCCACCGCCCCCGCGTCTTCTAAGAAGCCGCTCTCCAGCGGCTCTTCAGGCGAAACGTTCCAGCCCCCCCCCCCCGCACACACACACACACACACACACAGGATGAACGGGCAGGGTAGCCCTTGCAACGTGGTAACCAAGTACCTGAGGAGCGCCTCGTTGTCGCCCACAATGCCGATGCTGTGCGTCAGGTAGATCGAGCCTATTACCACCACTGAGCCTGGGCCTAAGGATGAGCCGGTGCTGCCACTGGACTGGGATGTCCACAACCTGCGTAGCTGCGATCGCCCAGGAGGTCACGATCGCCCCCCCCCCCCCCCCCGACGCAGCTTGGATGCGACTGGACTGCCTGGGCGGCAGCCCTGCCGCCAGCGAGTGGGCCCCACTCCTGCACCACTGATGAGCTGACTGGACGCGGTGGTCATGAATGACTTTCGTCTCCTGCGCCAGCACCACATGGGGAAGGGTTGCCTTGCCCTGCCACCATCGGAGCACGTCCTGCGTGGAGCTCCACGCATTGCCGTTGATCGTGCCGCCGCTGGGGGGAACGCCCAAGTCCAATGGACGCTGGGGGGAACGCCCAGGTTCAATGGCACTACAGGCAGGAGCTCGTTGAGGAAGATAGCTCTGGGAACGTCCTGGGTGTCTCTGCCAACAGCCAGCGTCCTGTCGGCCGCTGCCTCGCCGATGAGCCCCTGTTCGCCACTCCAACTCATGGAGCGATCACGCGGCCATGCCTGCCTTGGGAGGGGCCCAGGGGTGCCCGGCGAGCTGCTCCCCCAACCCCCCCGGCCATCGCGCCGCCCCTTGCGGCCGTCGGACCCCACCCACGCCGCCCCTCCAGCGGCGGCGCACTCCCCGCGCCTCGCGCCAACGGCGACCCCGAGACCAAGGCCCGCGGCACTCGGCAGGCCCACGGGCATCACGACAGCCGCCTCGCCCACAACCTCATGCGGAGCCCAACTGGCCGCTGGATGCTCTGGCCCGCGCGGCGACGTCGAGCCTGGCAGCCGCGATGGCACACCAGGACTTTGCGATCTAACGCCCGCGGCGACGTTGCCTAGCAGCCGCGATGGCACACTAGGACTTTACGCTCTAACGCCAGGGCCTTCCGCTCCAGGGCCGTGAGCTCCAGCAAGAACCGCGGCTGCCTCTGGGTCGCTGCCGCCCTGGAAAGGTCGTCGGGCGCCCCTATGCTGGCTGACACTGTCGCCCATGGCGCGCACGTCCTGGAACTTCGCGTCGAGCCGCGCGCCATCGAACGCGAGGTCTGGCCTTAGCTCTGGGGCGGCGAACCCCATCTCCCTGAGCCCCCAGTCCTCGTCCGCCTGGCTGCGTTTCCAAAAGCGATCGCATGCCCCCCCCCCCCCCCCCAGCCCTCTGCCTGGACCCAGCTGCACAACCTGAGCTCCGCGTGCTGGGGGAAGGCACATCCGCCATAGTCACCTTCCGAGTAGAAATATCTGCGTCTCTTTCTCGACGCAGATCTGGCCCCAACTCTCGCTCTTGCGCGCCCTCCAAGGGAATGCGCATCTTTGGCCTCGAGCGCTGTCCTTGAAGTAGCCGCCGCACTCTGCGATGCAGATCTGGTCCCAGCTCTCGCTCTTGCGCGCCCTCCAAGGGAATGCGCATCCTTGGCCACGGGCGCGGCATCGGGGGTCGCCTCCGCACACTGCGATCCCCCCCTGGTACATGGCCATGCCGATGCCGAACCCGCAGTCCTGGAAGCCGCGGAAGCAGTACTGGCCCCAGCCGCTGCCCCCGCGCGCCCCAGGGGAACGCGCGCCCCTGGCCACGAGCGCTGCGCAACACATATCGCCCGAACTTGCCGTAGCCGACCATCCCGTCATGGCTGATGAGGCCTATGCGCCCGCACCCTCTTCGAGGCCCTTGGCCGAGGGGGGGGCCGCCCCCTGGCCCCGGGGGGCTGCTGGGGGCACATCCTCCTGCCAGGTCATCCCAAGCCTCATCATCGACGCCTGGGTCTGGGAGTCCTGTGAGGGGGGGGGGGGGCTCGGCTGCCGAGAAGCCCCCTGAGCCTGCGCCTCAGGGCCCGCAGCTCTCCCCAGTGGAAGTCGACGAGGTGGCGATGCGCACCTTGCGCTCGAGCGGTCCTGAACAGGTAAAAGAAGTGGGCCCGACGCTGCTGTCCTCGGCCCCACGACTGCGAGCACCAAAGTTCCCCAATCTGGCGCAAAGTGCGCCCTGGATGGCGGCGTTGGATATGGCGCCGAAGATGCTCCACCTGCGGCCTGTTGAGCGACTCCTTGGAATATGGCACACACACACAAACACCACTCGTACCAGTGCTCCCTGCTGATGTAGCATTCGTCCCTGACGTCGTGGATCCACCTCGCCGCCGCTGCGGTCATCTCCTCCATATGTTCCTGCCTCATGCCTCTGAAGTCGGGTAAAATTCCTGGCGGGGGCCGTCTTCCCATAAGCGTAGACCCCTCGACCCAGCATAGCCCGTTCGTCCAGGTGGTGTGCTCCAGAGCGCCCTCGTAGATCACCTTGGCGTAGTTGTCGATGCATAGTCCACGCTATAGCCCCAGCCGGATGCCCCGTCGCTGCAGCCATCTTCTCCTTCACAGTCTCCTGGGACTGGTTGAGAGCCTCGAAAGATGTCTGCCTCGTGGGGCCCCTGGTCTGCGATGTCCTCGGTTCCGCACTGCCCCCATGCAGCGCCGCAGTCCTCGAAGGTCGCCGCCGATGCCGAGGATGCCGCCGCGGTAGCCTCGAGCTGCTGGGCTAAAGGCTTGGCGCGCCCACGCCAAGCCCCTTCCCTGGCCCTTTGACTGCAGCCTCCAGGCGGGCACGGGCTGCCGCCAAGACGTCGTCGTCGGCTGTTGCTTCCCTCATCCTTGGTGAGGGTTTCCACCTTGCCTTCGCCGCTTGCTCCTGGGGCCGCTGCCGCTGGCTGTGGCGCCGCTGGCGCTGCCGCCTGCGAGCCTGCTGCCACTGCTGCCTGGCCCCCTCCTTCTGCAGGGAGAGCTCCGCCGTCCCACGTCTTCTTCTTCGTGCCTTGCGTTCTTTGAGGGCCTGGAGCTCCCTCTCCAGCGTCTTGGCCTCGTTGGCGAACTGTCCGAAAGCTTCCTGGGCGAGTGCCTTGAATTTCTCCTGGAGGAGCTGCTTTCGCTTGTGCGACTCCTCTCGGTCCTTCGCCTGGATCTCATAGTCGTCGTTCGCCTCCGGCGCTTCAAGGCCGAATAGTCTTCCACCATCCAGTTCGAGCTCCTTGCCCTCGAGGAGGGAGGCGATGGAGATGCGCGCGGTGCTGGCCTGCTGGGCCTCCTGCGCTGCCTGCCCCGTAGGCGCCTCCACCTGCTTGGCCAAGGTCTGGACCGCCTTGGTGTGCGCCGCCATGGCCTAGTCGTAGCGCTGCGTGCACTCAGAAACCGTCTTTCTGGCTGTGTCCAGCTGCCCCTCAAGCTCTTCCGCCACGCAGACTGCTTGCTCGAGGGCTCCTGCTGCTGCATCTCGTGCTTGCATAGCCGCATCCACGGAGAGGGGTACTGCCACGCGCCTGGACCGATGAGCCTCCAGTTGCTGATGATACTTCTGAACACCTCCATCACCCTTGGACAGCTTGAGCAGTACGATGAGCTGGACCAACTTCTCCTCCTCCGAGTCGCTGGAGTCCTCCAATTTGGCGTTTGCATCACCCTGCTCTGGTTCAGTTTGAAGCGCGAAGCGAACTCGCGATCCTGCTCTAGGAGGGCGGTCACGCCAAGGAGCACTCCAGCTAGCATCACGACGTTCAGCAGACCATGCCCGAGAAGGCTGACGCTGCGTGGCGACGATCTCCTTCTTGCAATGTCTGCACCAGCTCCACCATGTCTCGATCCGTTTGCAGCCACAATGCGGGCAGGGGCCCGCCAGCAGCTGTGTGGCGAGACCGCCCTTCCCTTGCCCTGTGCCGCTGCTCCAGCCTCCATGCATGAGTTCCTGCGGCGGCTGGCTGCCGTGGTGCCGCAGGAGCAGCTGGCTGTCGCGGGCCAGCCGCAGGTGCTCCCTCGCTTCAGCCCGCCGCCTGCGCTGGTGGCGGTGCCAGGGCGGCGAAGGGGGCCTGAAGCCGCCCGTCCCCGCTGCGCGCCTGCCCCAACGCTGGGGGCTTCTCGTTCCGCGCGCCGCTCTGCGAAGCCGCCTGGAGGAAGAGGAGGAGAAGGAGGAGGAGGAGGAGAGATAGGGATGGGGAGCTAGGCGGTAGGAGGGGGGTGGGGAGGAACAGAATGAGGGTCAAGAAGTAGTACGAGGCAGAACAAGAAGAGGAGTGGAGGAGGGAAGGAGGAAAGGGAGGAGGAAAGGGAGGAGGAGGAGGAGGAAAAGAAAAAGCAGCAGCAGGACCAGGAGGAGGAGGGTTGAAGCGGATGGAGGATAATAGGAGGGCGCCCTGGATGCCATGCAGCTTTCTCCACACAAACACACACCATCAATCCATCCATCCATCCATCCATATGCTCCTCTGCCTCCTCCTCCTCCTCATCATCATCATCCTCCTCTTCCTATTCGTTATTCCTCCTCCTCCTCCTCCTCCTCCTCCTCCTCCTCCTCCTCCTCCTCCTCCTCGCCTCCTCTTCCTCCTCCTCCTCGCCTCCTCTTCCTCCTCCTCTTCCTCCGCCTCCTCCT
>CAUYUJ010009327.1:0-34932 GCA_963575745.1 Prorocentrum cordatum
TTCTTCGCTCTCCGGATACCTCGTAGAGCCTTCGGCATCGATGAGCTAGAGGAATTCCGGCGCGGGGTGCAGCTAGTTGGCCCACCCGGCCGAGGCGGATAATGTGACAACTTTTGGGTGATTTCGCAAAAATTTGAAAGATATTTGACAATTCATTTTGAGAAAGCAGATTTTTCGTGATAACTTTGAGTCGGTTTTCTGAAACTTTTTGCAGAGTTTTGAAATTCATTTTAAGGAAAAAGATTTTTGAGCGGTGAATAACAATATAAATTGAATTCTGAGAGCAGAAGGAGTCTGTAGCCCAGGTATTACTATCGGAAAATTTCCAGGAACAAACCATGTACCACCATATCGAAAAAATCGAATTTGAAGATTTTCGAAAAATCTCAATTTTTCGATTCTGTGTCGATGCTCTGCACTCTTACCAGTGAGAGGAGCTCTACGAGGTTCCCGGCGGTGACTAGGTTGACGGTTCACCGCCGGCGCCAGTAGTGGGTTATGCCGCGTCCGCCAGTAAAATTTTCAGCCCGATAGGCGCAGTATTACTATCGAAACACTTGGGGAACCGACGTTGGATGAAAACAGAAAAACGAGATTTTTCGAGTTTTTTGTTTCTCGCTTGAGAAGCTTTCTTCATTTGTTCCGACGATTGCTGTGCAATAAAAAAGAGCTCTACGAGGGTCCCGGCGGTAACCTGGTTGACGGTGGACTGCCGGTTCCCAGTTTTGGACGCTACCAATGGCACCGGCGGTAAACCGTCAATCTGGTCTTCGCCGGGAACCTTGTAGAGCTCTTTGTACGCATGAGAGTGCTAAGAGTCGAAGAACAGATCCTCGTAGAGCTCTTCGTCAACGATGAGCTAGTGGAATTTCGACGCGGGTGAAGCTAGTTGGCCCAGCCGGCCGAGGCGGACAATGTGACCACTTTTGGGTGGTTTTGCATTTTTTTAGAAGATATTTGACAATTCATTTTGAGAAAGCAGATTTTCACTCCGAGCATTGAGATATGAATTTTGTACCTGAGCATCTCAGCCCTCTAGAGTCATTTTCAGTACCAGTTCACTTGCAGGAACCGACTTCATCTTCACTCCGAAAAATCTCAACTTGATGTTTTTGTAGAAAAGCTCCCAGAAGCTCCCGCTTGGGTGCTGAGATTTCTCACGGATGCAAGGAGCTCTACGAGGTTCCCGGCGGTGACCAGATTGACGGTTCACCGCCGACGCCAGTTGAATCTTGATTTTTTCATGTGCTCTTCGTCATCGGGCTTGAGGAATCCCGGCGCGGGGTGGAGCTAGTTGGCCCAGCCGGCAGAGGCGGACAATGTGACAACTTTTGGGTAGTTTTGGAAATATGTTTGACAATTCATTTTAAGAAAGCAGTTTTGACGCACCTCTAGACAACATTGATGGCCTCTGCGTCTTAATATCAGCTGGAGGCGCACTTTTACTATCAAAACACTTGGCGCAACCAACTTTCTATCGACATGAAAAAATTAAAGATTCAATGTTTCGATAAATGCCTCGAGAAGCTCTCTCTCTCGACTCTTAGCACTCTCACGCGTGAAAAGAGCTCTACGAGATTCCGGCGGAGACCAGGTTGACGGTTCACCGCCGGTGCCAGTTAGTTGCGGCAAGTGTTCTACGGGTGCAAAAAATCTGCTCCTCCAAAATGAATTGTCAAATATCTTTCAAATATTTGCAAAACTACCCAAAAGTTGTCACATTGTCCGCCTCGGCCGGCTGGGCAGCTCCATCCCGCGCCGGAATTGCTCTGGCTCATCGACGACAAAGGCTACGAGTTACTCTTCAGCATCGATGAGCTGCAGAAATTCCGGCACGGGGTGAAGCTAAACTCGGTCTGCTGCTCGAGCTAGGCCAAAACAACTATTTGTAATATACGATAATTTTGACGAGTGTTCTCGGTTCCCCTGAACTGACGATTTAGAAGAGCTGCAGACCTGGCACGCATATGAACCGGCCCAGTAGCACCCGGCGCGATTTTTCTCGCATCGAGAGGTCCGAACTCGGTCTGGCAGCAAGGTCCACGAAGCGAAGATGCAAATTTACAGACCATATTTTTCGATATTTCTTCTTCACGCTTGAGAAAGCTTCTTTCGTGTGCTTCGAGCAGCGCTGCGCCAGAATAGAGCTCTACGAAGCTCCCGGCGGTTACCTGGTTGACGGTTTACCGCCGGATCCCAGTTCTTGCGCGGGGCGGAGCTAGTTGGCCGACTCGGCCAGAAAGGACGAAGTGGCAACTAACTCGTAGAGCTTCCCTAAGCTAGTTGCTGGAAGCTTCAGAGTAATTTCGGCGCGCTGGAGAGCTCTAGACGTTTTCTTTATGCTTACCGAGAGGCGCCGTGTAAGAAAAGAGCTCTACGAGGGCCCCGGCGGTAACCTGGTTGACGGTTTGCCGCGGGTTCCAGTTCCAGAGCTCTCTAGGAAAGACTTCCTGTCCCCGAGGGTTGGCTGCCAATTCTCTTACCTCGTAGAGCTCTTCGGCATCGATGAGCTAGAGGAATTCCGGCGCGGGGTGCAGCTAGTTGGCCAACCCGGCCCCGGCGGACAATGTGATGACCTGGGGTCGGTTTTTCGAAGATGGCGAAAGATTGAAATTCGTTTTACAAATTTCAATTTTTTTTCTATACAGTGAATCATGGCGCTTTCGATGGTGCAATTCTCAGGGCCCCAGCTGCATTATTTCGATTAAAAGACTAGGGAAACCACCATTGTCTACGACCGAAAAACAAATGTCTTTATGTTTGAAGCTAGTATGCAGAAGCTTTTTTTCTGCTGTTATTTCGGAACAGACCTGGTCTATGCAGAGCTCTACGAGGGTCCCGGCGGTAACCTGGTTGACGGTTTACCGCCGGTTTCCAGTCGCTCTCCGGGTACCTCGTAGAGCTCTTCGTCGTCGATGAGCCAGAGGAATTCCGGCGCGGGGTGGAGCTAGTAACTCGCAGAGCTTCCCTTAGCAAGTTAGTTGCTGGAAGCTTAAGAGTAATTCCGGGGCGCTGGAGAGCTAGTTGGCAAGAAAAATCTCGACGGAACTTTTGCTGACTTTTGGTGAGTTGAAAATTGTGTTCTCGGAATTCAACAATTCGTTTGAGCTCTAGTATTTTTTTCCTGTGATATTCGATCTTATTCCCGCTCGTCATCTTGATCTCAGCTCGATCGGGTGAATATTACTATCGAAAAGCACTGTGGCGGGATCGGCCGTTTCGAGTCATCTTGACACGCGATGACGGTTTTCTGGACATAACTCGAGCTTTAGGACAGCTTCAGAGCTGGTAAGCACAGCTAATCGATTCAGAATGATCAGGCGCGTTCGCCCGTTGAATCCAGAGATCTGAACTCGGTCTGCTAGCCGAGCTAGGTCCGCAAAACTATTCGTATCATTCGAGTCATCTTGATAAACGCTCTCGGTTTTCTGTACTTAACTCGAGCTGTAGGACAGCTACAGAGCTGATGCTTACAGAAACCGATTCAGAATCATCAGTCTTATTTGTCTGTCGAATCTAGCGCTCTGAACTCGGTCTGCTGTCCAATCTAGAATCGCGAAACTATTCGTATTGTTCGAGTCGTCTTGAGAAGTGCTCTTAGTTTTGGACTGGGAGGGGGGACTACAAAAAGCAAGGAAGCTCTACGAGTCTCCCGGCGGTAACCAAGGTTGACGGTTTACCGCCGGCGCCCAGTACCTCGTAGAGCTCTTCGTTGTCGATGAGCCAGAGGAATTCCGGCGCGGGGTGGAGCTAGTTTGCCCAGCCGGCCGAGGCGGACAATGTGGCAACTTTTGGGTAGTTTTGCAAATATTTGAAAGATATTTGACAGTTCATTTTGAGAAAGCAGTTTTTTCGCACCTGTAGACAACTTAGAGGGCCTCTGCGTCTTAATATGAGCGCTGAAGGCGCACTTTTACTATCAAAACACTTGGCGCAACCAACTTTCTATCGTCATGAAAAAATTGAAGATTCAATTTTTCGAGAAATGCCTCGAGAAGCTCTCTCCTTCGACTCTTAGCACACTTACGCGTGAAAAAGAGCTCTACGAGGTTCCCGGCGGAAACCAGGTTGACGGTTCACCGCCGGTGCCAGTTGTTGGCCCAGCTGGCCGAGGCGGACAATGTGGCAACTTTTGGGTAGTTTTGCAAATATTTGAAAGATATTTGACAATTCATTTTGAGAAAGCAGATTTTTCGCACCTGTAGACAACTTTGAGGGCCTCTGCGTCTTAATATGAGCGCTGAAGGCGCACTTTTACTATCAAAACACTTGGCGCAACCAACTTTCTATCGACATGAAAAAATTGAAGATTCAATTTTTCGAGAAATGCCTCGAGAAGCTCTCTCCTTCGACTCCTACCACTCTCGCGCGTGAAAAGAGCTCTACGAGGTTCCCGGCGGAGACCAGGTTGACGGTTCACCGCCGGTGCCAGTTTTGGACGCTACCAAGTTTTCCCGTCACCAAAGGGTCTCTTCGCTCTCCGGGTTTTGGACGCTACCAAGTTCGATAGGAGGACGCGCCTGATGTCTCCGAATAAATTCGAGTAATTTCCAGCTATGCAGCCCCCCCTACAGCCCGAGTTAAGTGTAGAAAACCGACAGCATCTCTCAAGATGACTCGAATAATACGCATAGTTTCGCGACTCTAGATCGGGCAGCATACCGAGTTGGGAGCTCTGGATTCAACAGACAACGGCCACTGATTATTCTGAATCATATTATGTCGCATCAGATCTGTAGCTGTCCTGTAGCTCGAGTTAAGTACAGAAAACCGAAGGCGCCTGTCAAGATGACTCGAATAATACGAATAGGTTTGCGGATCTAGCTCGTCTAGCATGCCGAGTTCAGACATCTCGGTTCAACAAGCGAGCGCGCCTGATCATTCTGAATCGATTAGCTGTGCTTACCAGCTCTGTAGCTGGCCTACAGCTCGAGTTATCTTGAGAAAACCGTCACTGTGTGACAAGATGACTTGAAACGGCCGGTCCCGCCTGCCTGCTTTTTGGCAGTAAAAGGTACCCGATCGAGCTGAGATCAAGATGGCGAGCGGGAATATCATCGAATATCATGGGAACAGAATACTAGAGCTCAAACGAATTGTTGAATTTTGAGAGCAAAATTTTGAACCGACCAAAAGTCAGCAAAAGGTCCGTCGAGATTTTTCTTGCCAACTAGCTCTCCAGCGCCCCGGAATTACTCTTAAGCTTCCAGCAATAACTTGCTAAGGGAAGCTCTACGAGTTATTTTTTTGGAAGATATTTGAGCTCTGTAGGCGCACTTGGTATCGTAGGCGCACTTGGTAGCGTCCAAAACCCGAAGAGCGAAGAGACCTCTGGGAAGGAGAAATCGTCTCTGGAGACAGCTGGGGGGCCAGCCTGAATCGCTTCGGAAGCGCTGCCAGGAACGCTTCCACGCGTGCCTGCACGCGTGCAGGCACGCGTGGACGCTTGCCAGAAGCTCTCCCGGACCAGCTGCCGGGTCAGGCGAGCTGCTGTGGGGTTTCTGGAGCGGCGGAGATGGACTGCTGGCGGGCACCACCACCGTCCGGCTTCTAATCTAAAACCCTCTAGCTCTCAGAGAGATCTCGGGGAACTTTTACTATCAAAACACTTGGCGGAACCATCTTCATGTCGACGCGAAAAAAAAACATTTTTTTCTTTTTCGAGAAATGCTTCCAGAAGCTCTCTCTTTCGACTCCGAGCACTCTTACGCGTGAAATGAGCTCTACGAGGTTCCCGGCGATGACCAGGTTGACGGGCGCCAGTTCGACGACCCGGCATTAAGAGAAAATGTGTTAATTTTTTGGGTCAGTTTTCTAATCTTTGCACAAAATTTGAAAATTCCCGGAGAGCTCGCTGAGAGCTAGAGGGTTTTAGAAGCCGGACGGTGGTGGTGGCCGCCAGTAGCTCCTCCACGGCGGTTCACAGGCCTCACAGGGGTTCGTTTGAGCCCGGAGCTGGTCCGGGAGAGTTTCCGGCAAGCTTCCGCGCGTGCCTGCAAGCGTGCAGGCACGCATGGAAGCGTAACTCGTAGAGCTCCCCTTAGCTAGTTGCTGGAAGCCTAAGAGAAACTCGTAGAGCTTCCCTTAGCAAGTTATTGCTGGAATCTAAGAGTAATTCCGGCGCGCTGGAGAGCTAGTGACTCGTAGTGCTTCCTTCCCTTAGCAAGTTATTGCTGGAAGCTTAAGAGTAATTCCGGCGCGCTGGAGAGCTAGTTGGCAAGAAAATATCGACGGAACTTTTGCTCGGTTGAAAATTATGATCTCAAAATTTGAACATTCGTTAGAGCTCTAGTATTTTTTCCCGTGATACTCGATCTTATTCCCGCTCTCCATCTTGATATCAGTTCGATCGGATGAATATTACTATTGAAAAGCACTGTGGCGGGATCGGCCGTTTTGAGTCATCTTGATACGCGCTGACGGTTTTCTGAACATAGTTCGAGCTTTAGGACAGCTACAGAGCTGGTAAGCACAGCTAATCGATGAAGAATGATTGGGCGCGTTCGCCTGTTGAATCCAGAGGTCTTAACTCGGTCTGATAGCCGAGCTAGGTCCGCAAACCTGTTCGTATTATTCGAGTTATCTTGACAGGAACTCTCGGTTTTGTGTACTTAACTCGAGCTGTAGGACAGCTACAGAGCTTATATTCAGAGAAACCGATTCAGAATCATCAGTTGCGTTTGTCTGTCGAATCCAAAGCTCTAGACTCGGTCTGTTGCCCGATCTAGAATCGCGAAACTACATCTTGAGAAGTGCTCTCGGTTTTCTTCACTCAACTCGCGCTGAGAGGAGGCTACAGAGCTGGTGGTCACAGAAATCGATTTGGAGACAATTAGGCGCGTCCGCCTGTCGAATCCAGAGCTCCGAACTCTGTCTGCTGCCCGAACTAGGTGCGGGAAACTATTCGTATTGTTCGAGTCATCCTGAGAGGTGCTATGGGTTTCCTGCACTTAGCTCGGGCTGTAGGGGGGCTGCAGGGCTGGTAATCACAGGCATCGATTGAGAGACATCATATGCGTATGCAGAGGTCTGAACTCGGTTTGCTGCCCGATCTAGAATCGCGAACTATTCGTATTTGTCGAGTCATCTTGAGAAGTGCTCTCGGTTTTCCTCACTCAACTCGCGCTGAGGGGGGCTACAGTGCTGGTGGTCACAGGAATCGATTGAAGACATCAGGCGCGTCCGCCAGTCGAATCCAGAGCTCGGAACCAGGTCTGCTGCCCGAATTAGGTCTGCAAAACTACTGTATTGTTCGAGTCATCCTGAGAGGTGCTGTCGGTTTTCTGCACTTAATTCGGGCTGTAGGGGGGCTGCAGGGCTGGTCATGACAGGAGTCGATTCGCAGACATCAGACGCGTTCGCCTGTCGCATTCAGAGGTCAATAATTATTCACTATGAGTCGGAATGTTGGTAGCTGCTGTCGGTTTTCTCAACTTAAGTCGAGCTAGGAAGCTCTACGAGTCTCCCGGCGGTAACCAAGGTTGACGGTTTACCGCCGGCGCCCAGTAATTCCGGAGCGCTGGAGAGCTAGTTGGCAAGAAAAATCTCGACGGACCTTTTGCTGACTTTTGGTCGGTTGAAAATACCTCGTAGAGTTCTTCGGCATCGATGAGCTAGAGGAATTCCGGCGCGGGGTGGAGCTAGGTGGTCGAACCGGCGAGAAAGGACAAAGTGGTAACTTTCGGGTGGTTTCGCGAATATTTAGAAGATATTTGACAATTCATTTTGAGAAAGCAGATTTTTACTCCGAGCATTGGGATATAAACTTTGTTTCCTGAGAATCTCAGCTCTCTAGAGCCAGATTTAGTATTAGTTGACTTGGAGGAACCGACGTTGGACAAAAACAGAAACATGTGATTTTTCGAGTTTCTCAGGTCTTGCTCTGGACGCTTCCTTAATGCTTACTGAGGAGCGCCGTGTGCAAGAAGAGCTCTACGAGGGCGCCGGCGGTAACCTGGTTGACGGTTTACCGCCGGTTCCCAGTTTTGTTCTCGAAATTCAACATTTCGTTAGATCTGTAGTATTTTTCTGACCATATTCGATCTTATTCCCGCTCGCCATTTTAATCTCAGCTCGATCGAGTGAATATTTCTGCAAAAAAGCATCGCGGCGCGATCGGCTGTTTCGAGTCATCTTGATACGCGTTGTCGGTATTTTGTACTTAACTCGAGCTGTAGGGCAGCTACAGAGCTGATTATCACAGGAATCGATTGCGAATCATCAGGCGCGTTCGTATCTCCCATCCAGAGGTCTGAACTCGGTCTGCTGCCCGAGCTATGTTCGCAAAACTATTCGTGTTGTTGGAGTCATCTTGAGAGGTGCTGACAGTTTTCTGCGCTGAACTCTGGCTGTAGGGGTGCTACAGGGTTCGTACTTACAGGAATCGATTCGCAGACATCAGGTGCGTCCGCCTGTCGAATCCAGAGCTCGGAACTCGGTGTGCTGCCCGAGCTAGGTTCGCAAAACTATTCGGATTCGTCGAGTCATCTTCAGAGGTGCTGTCCGTTTTCTGCTAACTCGCTGTAAGGGCTTCAGGTCTGGTAATCACTGGAATCGATTCGGAGACATCCGTCGCGTCCACCTGTCGCATCCAGAGCCCTGAACTCGGCCTGCTGCCGAGCTAGGTCCGCGAAACTATTTGTATTGTTCGAGTCATCTTCAGAGATCCTGCCGATTTTCTGCACTTAACTCGGGCTGTAGGGGCTGAAGTCGTCAGGGGCTCAAGACGTCAGGGGTTCGACGTCAGACAGGGCCCGCGTCAGGGCACACACACAGGCTTGCCTCAAGCCCCCCTCTCGTGCGGTGCGTGTTTGACGTATCGCGGGGGCTGTGTTCACATTGAATCCTCGCTCTCGTTCTTGATATCAAGATATCGTGGGGATCGCAGGAAGATCAGGATCTGTCTGGTTTTTTTTACAAAAGACCACTGTAGGCTGTTGGATTGAAAACGGACTCGCAGGGAGCATATATTATACCAGCAGAAGACGATCAGAGTGAATATTTCACGTCAGCTGACTTTGGTGTGGATTGTGACCCACATCCGTGTGATTGGTTGAAAGACACATCAGCTACTGTGCCGCGATTAACGACGCAGGAGAAGAGAGAAGATCAGATAGCACTGGAATTGGAAATTTCTCCACCAGAGGCATTTGTTCAGCAGGAGGCGTACGATTTCAAGAAGATTGGGCAATCAGATAGATTTCAGGCTGCACTTCACACATTGCGCACAGTCAAAGAGAGAAATAAACGACGTTCGCCAGCAATCATGGCGGACGACAAAGTAGAAGATAGCAAAATGGGAGGGAATGCGAGTAGTGAATGGTTGAGAGAGGTGAGGGCGAAAGGGGAGGGCAAAGGTTCCAGTGCTTCGAGTGGTCTGGCCGCGGCTTCCAGTGCTGCTGTCCAGGCGCCTCATTTAGCTACAGCCCAAGTCCCCAAGGCTACGAGTGGTCTGGCCGTAGCTCAAAGTGCTGCTGTCCAGGCGCCTCAACCAGCTACAATGACGCCCGAGGAAATGTTCAGACAGATTTTGAAGGGCCAGAGTGAAGTAACTGCGACGGTTAGTGAGTTCAAAACATCGGTTGCAGCTGATTTACATGTCATGGAGGAAAAGATTGATAGAACAACGTCAGATGTCAAAACGTTATCGGAGCAAATGAAGCAGGCCCAAGCTGACATTCAGAATCTGAAAAATGGAGACGCTCAATCTTGCGCAAGCGGTTCGACTAGATACGGATCAGGTGACGCGGGCAGTGGTGCAGGGCATAATTCGAACTGGGTACCATCATATATTGAGTTCAAAGGATGGATATCACGTGAGGGTTGGAAGAATAGAGAGATAAAACAAAGGGAGGCCATGAAACAACAGGTGCTGACCGACAACATAACAAAATTACTGGGGTTGGCATCGCTGGACGCAACACATAATGCTGCTTTCGACCATGCGAGAACTGCGGGGGAGAATACTGGCAGGTACTGGCCATACACACGAGGGCGGATCTATTTCAAAAAGGGGACGGCAGTGGAGATCATATGGCAGGTTCGGAATTGTTTCGACAGCGAATACAAGAGGGGAAACACTGACCTACCACCGAATGTAAAGTTTCATGTAGAATGCGCGCCATGGAGAACACTCCATGTCCAACAGATTGGTAAGTTCCAGAGTTGCTTTGCGGAAGTGAAGAAAACGACGGGGACAATATGCAAGGGGGAGCCAGGGCCGCCAAAATCATACGTATGGTTTACACAAAACCCACAAGCAGATCCAGACACCAGAGTACTGATTGCTGAATGGGGTGTACACAGCGGGTGGGCGCTACACGCTAATAATCTGAGGAGGGTGGGGCCTGAGGTGGATCAAGAGGGGTTACTCACGAAGCTCCGACAGACGAACAATTGACGGTGCCAGTCTGCCACTCAGCTCGCGGTGGCAACTTGGAATGTCAACATGAGGAATAGCGAGCTTTTGCCAGCAATGCTGGAGTTTTGTCATTATGATGTGCTATGCTTGCAGGAGTGTCAGTACATGTCATCGGAAGCATTCGAAGCATGTGGGTGGCAGGTGCGTTTTAGTGTGTGCCGACGAGCTGCTGTGGCCTTCAGGGGCCCATGGGCGGCGACTATTTCGGACAGTAAGTGCGGTGAGAGGTTTGCAGTTGTACAATTTGCATCTGTGGTCGTGTCCTCAGTGTACCTACCCACAGTGCAGCGGGGAGATGATAGGCTCGATGAATACTGTGACGTTCTAGCTAAGCTGTGTGCATGCATGCAACTATGTAGCGAGCAATACCAGGGGTCCAAAGTATTGCAGTTTGTGGGGACAGATGCGCAGACGGAGCTGGAACCAAATCTCTTGGGGTTCACGGGAGAAAGATTGGAGGAGGTGTGGATGAGGTCGGAGGCGAAACATCATGAGGAGAGGAGGGACATGCTCGTGCGCTTTCTGAATCACTGGGGTCTCTGTGCAGCCAACACCTACGGCGTGCGACAAGTGACGCACAGGCCGTGGAGTACCAGCAGCTACTCCAGGGTGTTGGACTATGTATTTGTGCCGACACAATTTGCAGGTACCGAGGTGGCTCGGACCAACTGCTCATTTGAATGCACGGTGGAATTTGTTGATCCTACACAGGATCGAGCGTCACGCTACAGTGACCATGCGAAGGTAGGGGTGAGGATAAAACATGCGTCGGTGCGCAAGCCTTTCGTGCGACCCAGGCCCCCGAGCCTCATCAATTGGGCCCCGGAGGATTATGAGTCAGCGAATGTGTTCAGTACACTGGCCGATGTGCAGGTACAACAACATATGTACCAACAAGGTGACATAAATATACAAACAGTGGGTCAGATGCTTGTGAGTGCTGCGACGATGTGTAGGCATACAAAGGGCAGGGCTGATACTAAACCAATCAAAAAACCTGACCAACTCGTGGACGTTGAAGCGGAGTTAAGGAGGGGTGTCTTCGGTGAGCGTAGGAAACAATTACTGAGACGTCAAAAAACACTTCGAAGAAAGTTCAGGCGGGAACAGCTCCTCAAGGACTCCACTGGCCTCAAACATGGACCCCGTAGGTGTATCAAGGAAATGGTGTGTGACGGGATACTGACAGAAAATAAACAAAGATGGGTGGAGGAGCTCAACAAACACGTACAACGGTCATATACATGTGATGGGGAGGGAGGAGCTGCAAAGAGAGAGTTGCATCGACTACGGACACAGTGGGAGGCAGAGGGCAGAACTACGAACAGGGTCATATCTATGGGTGTGTTGCTGGGGGCTCGAGCCCGATTGAAGGGCGGCACCGCAGCGGGCTCTGATGGCCTGGTGGCGGAGATTCTCAAAGCAATACCTTGGAATGCATTGAGATTGATACGACACTCATTTCAAGAAATACATGATCAGAAAAAGTCGTCACCAGATTCGTGGAGAAAGTTGTGCGTGCAGTTGGTTCCAAAAATGAGCATGATCCAAACATTTGGGGAGACTCGTGCAATATCGCTGTTGAGTGTTATGAGCAAGTGGTACATGGCGTGCCTTCTTATTCTTGTGGAGGAACATGGACATATAAAAAAATTGGCGACATATGGATTCCAGAAGAGTCACAAAGTTCATCACATGACGGCCCCTTTGCTGCATATGACACGTCATGCCACTCTCTGGGGAAAAGGCGAGTCGGTACATATGGGGATAATGGATATCAAGAAAGCGTTTGATCATGTCACTGTCTCGATGGTGATCCGCGCGATGGAACATCTGGGATACCCAACAGATTTGATTATTGCAATTGTGGAGCCTATGATTGGAAACACAGCAGTTTTTGATTTCCAGGATGTGTGCAGTGAAGAGATCCTGTATAACAAGTCGGTGCGAACTGGAGGGAAAGAAGGCCCAGTACTCTTCAATATTGTGTTGGAGGCAATTTGGGCATCTATTGCTGAATCATGGGAAGAATGTCATTATGGAGTACGATTGGAAGGCGAGGGGACACAACAGGCGCTGGTCAACCATTACATATGGGCTGACAACGTGGTGCTGCTGGCAGCCTCGGCGAATCAGCTGAGGAATCTGGTGAGTATGTTGACCGTGGCCCTCAGACGGGCTGGTATGGACTGGAAGATTGAGAGCCTGGAGTATCTGGTTTTTGGGCTGAGACAGAACCAGGGACCACAATCATTAGTTTGTGAACTGGGAGATGATATTTGTGCGCGGGCTGGAGACCCCAGCCTACCCTATCAATTACGTGAGGCGGTGGTTCTGCCGAGAAAAAGCGAGTGTGACATACTGGGGGTTAAATTTGTGACGAACCCGAGGGATTTCCATGCAGTGCGGCACCGTATTGATGCAGGCAGGCGGTGTTTCTATGCTGATATTAAATTCTATCGATCACGCGCGGTGAGCATGAGGGAAAAATTCAGACGGTACCAGAGCAGAGTTCAACAGATCATATGCCATGGATGTGTGGGGTGGAGCTGCAATGAACACGTGCTGAACATGTTGAGGAGCTTTGAAGGAGGATGTTTGAACACAATGCGAGGATTACATAGAAAAGAGACGGAAACGTGGGAGGAGTTCAGGGATCGCAGTACCAATAGATCCAGGGAGATGTTCAAGGAGGGGGGGTTCAAAACGTTGGTGGAGAAAGTTGTGAGGTATAACTTTGAATTCGCCGTGGAGGTATCCCAATATAAGTGCCACATGCCGTCCACTGTGTATAGCAAATCGTGGCAGCAGACGCTGCGCTCCATGTTGCACGTATCGGGGGAGTGGACGGTGCAGAGGGATGAAATGCTGGCGGCAGTAAGTCGGACGATGTCGAGAGAGGGAACGAGACGGCTCAGAGGCAGACCACGAATCGTGGCGAGCAGCTGGCATGCACCCTTTGAAAAATGGAGGTCGCTTCTGTGGCACGACACGTGCGTTGTACCGACGGATTGGGAGGAGTTTGTGGAACACATATCACAGATACCCAAAGTGGAGGATATGTTTGTGAGGAGGAGTAAGGAGAGGAGGATGGGAGGGTTTGCGAAGACACCGACAGATGACGAGTTGGCCCGACGTCTTGCAGTTATTAATGAACAGACTACGATATGGGACCCTGGGATGGAAGGTATCGCTGTTGAAATGTGCGGAGACAGTAAAACGGTCGTACAATGGTTGAGGGGAGTCTGGGCTTGTGACAACAGTGGGTATGCCAAACGGATCGCCAGGATACAAAGTATCATGTATGACGTGAGTGAACAACACAACATACGATGCCCGACGTACGGTAGGGATTTCTGGAAACATATCTATAGGGAAGCCAATGCCTATGCTGATGAGCTTACACACCATGCGAGAGAAGGAAACTGTTACAGAATTTACAAGCACGACTATATCAAACAGAACAGGACAAACATCAAATACATCAGAGGATGCTGGGATGGTGGAGTGAGCAGTGAGGGTGCCGCAGGAGGTCACTGGATCGAAGTTGCTCCAGAGAATGGCCCGTGGACGCTCGTGAGCTCAGAAGCCTACATGTTTGATGTAGGAGCCACCGTGACGGAGGCAGAATTATCTGCTGCCGAGCGCCTGTGCACAGGTGTGGAGCACATCGTTAAAGAAATTTCCTCTGCAAAGCGGAGGAGGCGGATTTAACTGGCTCTAGCCCTTAGGCTTGGGCGCACGCGCCCTGTGTAGCCTGGCCAAACACCAAACTCGGGCTGTAAGGGGGCTGCAGGGCTGGTAATATCACAGCAATCGATTCCGAGACATCAGGCGCGTCCGCCATACTCGAGCTAGATTCGCGAAACTATTTGTATTGTTCGAGTGATCTTGAGAGGTGCTGTCGATTTTCGCACGTAACTCGGAATGTAGGAGAGCTACGGAGCTCGTGCGTACAGAAAACGATCCAGAAGCATGAGGGGCCTTTGGCTGTTGCGTCGAGAGGTCTGAAATCGTTTAGACTGAAAAACTATTGGTTCTCTGCAATTTTTTCCGACATTATATATGCTCAGGAAGCTCTACGAGTCCCCCGGCGGTAAGGAAGGTTGACGGTTTACCGCCGGGGCCCAGTTTCTGGTAGCGCTTCCGCAGCGCTGCAGGGGAGCTTCCCAGTTCCTTAGGCTCCCTTCGCTCTTCGGGTTTTTCCCGGAGAGCTCTCTGAGAGCTAGAGGGTTTGAAATTAGAAGCCGGGCGGTGGTGGTGCCAGCCAGCAGCCCATCTTCGCCGGTCCAGAATCCCCGGAGGGGCTTGTAAAACGTCGCAGCGGGTCCGGGGCAGCTTCCGGCAAGCGTCTTCGCGTGCTTGCACGCGTGCAGGCACGCGTGGAAGCGTTCCTGGCAGCTCTTCAGAAGCGCTGCGGGGGACCCCCCCAGAGCCCTAGTAGCGCTTCACACGAGCGCCGAGATTTCTGGTGTGCGTTGTCTTTGCTCTCCGGGTTTTGGATGCTAACATGTGGGCGCTACCAAGTACCTCGTAGAGCTCTTCGGCATCGATGAGCTAGAGGAATTCCTGCGCGGGGTGGAGCTAGTTGGCCGACCCGACCAGAAAGGACAAAGTGACAACTTTTGGGTGGTTTTCCGACTATTTGAAAGGTATTTGACCATTTATTTTGAGAAAGCAGATTTTTCGCACCTCTAGACGACTATGAGGGCCTCTGCGTCTTAATATGAGCTCTCCATATGCACTTTTACTATCAAAACACTGGGCAAAACCAACGTAATATCGACATGCAATAAATCATGTTTGCTCTTTTTCAAGAAGTGCTTCCAGAAGCCCTCTCTTTCAATGCTGAGCATTCTCACGCGTGCTAGGAGCTCTACGAGGTTCCCGGCGGTGACCAGGTTGTGGCAGAGCTTACCTCCTGCCCAGCCTGGCCTCGCCGCTGGGGGTCCCCTCGTTTCGAGCTGCATCGTGCAGAGAGGCGGCTTTTGTTCCCCATACTGTACACGGTATCAAGGCGGAAGCGCGGGAATCGAAATCTGGCGGGGCATTCCTTCACAACGTGGTTTCACATACTGTACACGGTGGTTCCACATACTGTACTGTTCCACATAATTGATTCACTGTTATCGTGAGAGGACTCAGGACGGGAGACTCCTGGGATTCACAAGTTGTCTTTCGTCGGCAGTGTGGTCTTGAACATTGGGGAGAGACAACATCACAGTGGTACCGCAGACAGGGTCCTTCCTTGGACATACCTTCTGTTGACCTGGATCAATATTTCGGGACTGCGCGCCACAGTTTCAAACGTGCAAGTGAAGTGTTACAAGATCGTGCTTTTCTTCAAAGGTGGGGGTTCCCAGACTCTGAAGATATGGCCAATATTGCTGCCAACATGCCTGGAGGAGGAGATGCAGTCATGGGAGCAGGAGAGGATTTTCAGAGGCAGGTTCGTCATTGCGGGGCAGAGGGACGTGATGGGGAGGGACGAGCATATCAGGATGCGCTTGCACAAGCACGACAGTCTCTTGAGGCAGCCAGGGCGGCCAGCTTGTCCACAGCGAGCGAGGCGCCTGGATGGATGCAAAACTTTCACATAGAAATCATGGCAGGTCAGGCGGTAGCAGCAGCTGAGCAGGGAATGATGAAAGCTGATATTGCACGCATTTCTACCCATCAGGAGGTGCAGGACAAACGCATGAGTGATCTAGAGCGTCAGATGAAGGATCTCCGTTCCAATCCACCAAGCACTGCCAGCGCATCCACCTCTGGAGGTTTCGGTACTGGTCCTGGTGCCAATCCTCTGGGAGGAGGGGGAGGACAGAGGCTCTCTTGGCATCGTAGCTTTGTCGAGCTCACTGGATGGACACAATGGAATGGGTCAACACTTCAGCGTTCACAATCGATGATGAGGGATTCGGATGCTGCTCAGCTCATCACTAATATCAGGTCAATACTTCCCAACGAGATCGATAGTCGTTTCGATGCGATGGGAACCCTACGCTTGAACGGCAGTCGCATGATGATGAGCTCGGTGAAGATGAAGTTTACGGCGGGCACAGAGGATTCAGTTTTCTGGGAGATCAAGCAACTTCTCGAGGATGCCTTCACGCCTGACAACACCCGCACGCCACAGCAGACGGCACGTTGCCCACCCACACGTGCCAGCATGTTTGCGAATATGACAGCCACCCCAGCAGCAGTCAGAGTACGATTGGAAGCACCTCCATGGAAGAAGGATCACATATCGGCATGCGGGAGATTCTACGGCACATGGCGTGAGAAGATAGGCAACAACCCAGCGATGGATATCAAGGCCGAGACGGGGTCGGGCAGTGGTACGAGTACGATCTGGACGAAACCTGCCGATGCGAGCCGCAGACCGGTTGAGGTTGCTGTATTCAAGGTGACGACGGGCAACTGGGAAGTACATCGTGACATATGGGATGGCACGATTAAACACAACACAAACATCACATGCACGTATGATGATTTCACGGCCGCTCTCAATTCAAGTCGTTGACGGGGCTCAACGGGTCCTAAGAGTGGGTCGCCTGACTCCCTACTCATGCAGCTTGGGACTTTGAATGTGAATAAGATCGGCAAGAGTCAGGACAGGGGATTTAGTTGCATGCGCCTACTGTCGACACTGGGGGTAAATATCGTGTGTCTGCAGGAGTGCCAGAACCTCTCACATAATTCGATCAGTTTTAGAAAGTTGGGATGGGAATCTTATCTCTCTACTTGCAAGCAGGCTGGCGTTGTGATCAGAGGGCAACAACGTCATCATATCAAAGCCAGTTTTTCGACAGACCGTATCTCAATACTTGTGTTTAGGCGCCCGTGTGTTTTCTTGGTGTCAGCGTATTTCCCGCATTGCGATCGTGATGATGCACTTGATGTTCAGAAGAGTATGCTTAGTTATATTAGGCAGACGTTTGCACACTTTTGTTCGCAGAATGGGTCCGAGTACAGACTTGTGCTGGCGGGGGACTGCCAAGTGGAGTTGACGCCTGGACTGGAGACCAGGTACGGGGTCCACACAGGCCAAGCTCTGTCCATTGCTATGCATAGAGGGTACGGTGTGAAGGGGGATCATGAGCAGAGGAGGTGGAGGGAAGATCACATGAGGGAGGAGATGGAGGGCTTCATGCAGCGGATGCGGCTCTGCGCGACAAATACACTAGGGACTCAGAGGGTGCCTACTTTTGAACCTTTAGGCAGGCAGACGGCTCCCCGTGTGCTTGATTACATCATGGTGCCCACCAGTTGGTCTGACATGATTGTAGACGGTAGAGTGGACATGTTGTATGAGGCTCACGACAGCCGATTCAGCGACCATGCTCTCGTTCGTGTTGAGATGAATGTTGCAGCGAAGCCTACATCACGTTACCGTCCTGCACCTAGGCATCATACTGCCCATAAGCAGTTCGAGAGCCATAGGGAGGAGGATATGTTTCGAGCTTTGGTGGATATCCAGGTGCCTGTAGTAGGCCCAGAGGAGATGGCAAGAACAATTCGGGATCACGCACTGCCCCTGCTGAGTGCTCCTGGACACCAGAGGTCACCCCCTGCGAGGACCCCACAGCATGCCCTACTTGAAAAGCAAGTTCGTGAACATAAAGGCAACCGGCAAGCACAGCGTGAACTTAGACGGCAACTCCGACCATTGCAAGACGAATACAATCGACAGAAAGCTGAATATTCAATAGCACCGACGAGGAGGGGGAAGAGGACGAGAGTTCGTAAGCTGAAGGTGGATGGTATTGTTACGGAGGACAGGGAGGCCTGGGAGGAGGAGGTGCAGGCACATGCTGTACGTACCGTGACATGTTCTGCTGAGCGTGAGCGTAATGCTCAGCTTGTTACACGTCTCCGTCGCGCAGCACTTGACAGCCAAGCAGTTGGCCCCACACTCACGCCTTCCGTCATATATCGAGCTCGCGCCCGCCTTCGTAGCGGGAAAGCTTGTGGACCCGATGGTGTTAGCATTGAGTTACTCAAAGCTCTGCCATGGCGCTCGATGCGCAGGATCACTGCTGTGTTTCAGGAAATATATTCGGGTCGTCGGCGCACTCCCAGCTCATGGTGTGATGTGTATTTGAATCTCATGCCGAAGATGTCCAACATGGAGTCCCTGGATGACACCAGGAACTTGATAGTTTCCAACACTCTAGGCAAGTGGTACCTCACGGCAGTCACTATTCTTATCGAGGACAGGCTGGCTCTCTGGAAAAGTAAGTTGGGAATCTACGGCTTCGCAGGGGGACGGCACACATGGGAGATCGCGGCCGCACTTAAAGGTATTGCACAGCACGCTTCTATATGGGGCAAAGATCAGAGCGCACATATTGCATCGGCAGATATTGCACGAGCATTCGACAATGTCACGCTCAGTATGCTTGCACGCGCTATGGATAAACTAGAGATCCCAGCACGCTTACAATATGCACTTATCGAGCCGCTCGCTGTTACAAATTGCACCATCGTCTTCGAGGGGATCCAACTGGATGGGGTTTCTTGGGATAAGAGCTTGAGGACGGGTGGGACTGAGAGCCCGCTTGCTTTCAACATCGTGGTTATCGCCATGTGGGCCTCTGTAGTTGCCTCTTTGGACGCTCAGAACATAGGGTACGAGATCCCCGACCCCCACAACCCCGCTACCTACCACACGTACAACCATGCGCTCTGGGCTGATAATCTGTACCTTGTGGGGAGGAATGCTAAGGAAATCCAGAAGATCGTTGATGTTTTTACCATTGCTTTAGCAGACTGGGGAATGAGTTGGAAGTCATCATCCTTGCAGATACTCGTATGCGGGACCCAGGACCCTACGCCGATTTTGGCCCAAGTCGGAGACCAACGAGTTGCCTTCACACCGGTGGAGTCGCTTTCTATTCTGGGCTGCGTTGTCTGTAAAAGCTTTCTCGAGGGACACGAGGACCTAGCACATCGACTTAAATGCGCCAGAGGATCCTTTTTCGCTCAGATATCATATTTTGGATGCAGATCGGTACCGCTGAAACACAAATATCGTCGTTATCAAGCTCAGGTCCAATCGCGTCTGCTATATGCGGGAGAGATGTTCACGCTTGATGCTGAGGTGGTGCGAACCATACATGCTTTTGAGGGCATGTGTCTGCTGCGTATGTGGTGCCGTCGCAAGCCGTCTTCGCTAACATGGGGTGTCTGGCGCCCTGAGATGCTCCACAAGGTGCGACAGCATTTCGCTGAGGCCAATTTCCCATCAGCTGTACAGATGATTGCTTGGAAGAGCTGGACGATGATGAGAAGTATCAAGGAGTATATCTTGTCAGATTGTCACCGTCGACATGTTCAATGGCGTCAGAGCGCAAGTCCTGAGGAAGCCCCGAGTGCGAGGGAACACCTCAGGCAACGTCGCCAAATTTTGCAGGAGGCGTCAGGACGCAAGTCCTGGGGAAGCCCCGAATGCGAGGGAACACCCCAGGCACACGTCGCCACGTTTGCTGCTGATCCTGGGCCTTCCCAGAAGAGAGTACGATTTGCTGATACACCCTCGCAATCTTTCGCGGGAGTCATCTCACAAGTTGTTGCTGAGAGTATTGCATTGAGTGATAGGCTGGAGGATGTTTCACAGGAGCTCGCCAGGCACATTGCGACCCAGGACGCCAGCTTCAACAGGCAGACCTTGAAGAGACGACGACTGCAGGGGCTACGACAAGGGTTTGGCGGTGATTCTTTGGCTTCTGAGAATATTGATTCAGGGAGTGGGTCGGCGGCTCTACTGCCCACACTCTCCCTCCCAGCTCATGATATTGATCACTGCAGTCCTGATAACAGAGCTTTCGTGGACAGCAGAAGGGGATTGCTCATGTACAATGTTGAGTGGACAACGCGCAGGGACATTATGGCAGAATGTTGCCGACTACACGGCAACCGTACTCAGGCATCCACGATCAAGAGGTTGAGGGCTGGTCCAGAGAGAGTGGGCCAGCGTAGCTGGCAGTATCCATACATTCTTACATATGGCAGCTCCTGGTGGTCGAGTGTCGAGACGAGCTATCGTTCTTTCCTGGAGATGTGGCAGAATCTTTTGTGCATGTACGATAAACCAAAGGTATTCCTGTATTTTGTTCAGAACTGGAAGGGCACAGCGGCGTACTATACACCTCCCGAGATGGTGGGGGATACTGAGCGTATACCGAGTGAGAAAGATACACAAAAACTTGCTAAGAGGTTGGCGATTATCTACGAGAGGCAGACGGTGTGGGACATTGTAAGTCCAGGATTCGGGGTAGAAATCAAAGGGGATAGTTTACTTGTGAATAACTGGCTGACGGGACGATGGCGATGCGACAATAAACAATACCAGAGACGTGTGGACCGATGCATTAACGTTCTAGATCGTGCTGCGGGGGATCTGGGTATTCGAAGTTCTGGATTGGGGAAAGATTTATATAGGCATGAATTCAGGGAAGACAACACACGGGCTGATGAACTTACACATTTGGCCCGCGAGGGCCACTGCTTCTACAACCAGTATGAGTACATGTTTAGCTTTGAGGACTTTCTACAACCTATCGCCTGTCGTGGTGGATACGATGGGGGAGTTTGCAGCAAAGGGACGGGGTGCGGCTTTTGGCTTCAAGTGGGTTTCATCAATCATAGATATGATTGTAATAAGAGTGTCTCGTGTTCTCCTCTCCCCTCCTCCTCCCCCTACTCCGTGTCCTCTAATATGCCTCTCGTTTGGAGGGATGTGTGCGAAGCCGCGTGGTGCCTGGAAGGTGCTACGATAACCGACGCCGAACTTAGTGCTGCTGAGGCGCTTACTAGCGCTGTTGTGCATTTGGCGCAGCAGATTCTGGCCGCCAGTTGACCCAGCTGGAACATCGGTCCGAAAACCCAAAAAACCAGGTTGACGGTTCACCGCCGGCGCCAGTTCGTTTTGAGAACCGGTATTTTTCTTACGTGTACTTGGTTATGCCGCGGATGCCCGTTAAATTCTGAGGTCCGTAGCTGCAAAATTATTATCAAAACACTTGCTGGAACCGACGGCCGTTTCGAGTCATTTTGACACGCATCGACGGTTTTCTATACTTATCTCGAGATTTAGGACAGCTACAGAGCTGACACTTACCAGGAACCGATTTGAAATTATGAGGCGCGTTTCTCTGTTCATCTAGAGCTCTGAACTCGGTCTTGTGCTCGAGATAGGTCTGCAAACCTCTTCGTATTCTTCAAGTGATTTTGACGAGTACTGTCTGTTTTCTTTACTAAGCACACGATTGAGAATTGCCACAGAGCTGGTACGCACATGAAATGATTGTATCATTTTGCCCGTGCGTTTGTTGCATTGGAGTTCTGAACTCGGTCTGCTACCCGAGCTAGGTCCGCAAAACTATTGGATGAAAACACTTCATCCTGAGAGGTGCTGTCGGTTTTCTGCACTTAACTCGGGCTGTAGGGGGGCTGCAGGGCTGGTAATGACAGGAGTCGATTCGCAGACATCAGACGCGTCCTGTCGCATTCAGAGGTCAAAAACTATTCACTAACAGTCGGGATGTTGGTAGGTGCTGTCGGTTTTCTCAACTTAAGTCGAGCTAGGAAGCTCTACGAGTCTCCCGGCGGTAACCAAGGTTGACGGTTTACCGCCGGCGCCCACTGATTTCCCGTCCCCGAGATTCTCTTTGCTCTCCGGGTTTTGGACGCTGCCAAGTGGACGCTACCAAGTGGTCCGTTAAAAAATATTTTCTCGGAATCAATTCGTTTGAGCTCTAGTGATCTTTCCCATGATATTCGATAGCATTCCCGTTCGCCATCTTGATCTCAGCTCGATCGGGTACCTTTTACTGCCAAAATGCAGGCAGGCGGGATCGGCCATTTCAAGTCATCTTGAGACAGGATGACCGTTTTTTGAACATAACTCGAGCTCTAGCACAGCTACAGAGCTGGTAAGCACAGCTAATCGATTCAGAATAATCAGGCGCGTTCGTCTGTTGAATCCAGAGGTCTTAACTCGGTCTGCTAGCCGAGCTAGGTCTGCAAACCTTTTTTTATTATTTGAGTCAAGATCATCTTGACATAGATTCTCAGTTTTCTGTACTTAACTCGAGCTATAGGACAGCTACAGAGCTATACTTACATACACCGATTCATAATCATTTGTCGCGTTTGTCTTCTGAATGGAGAGATCTGAACTCGGTCTGCGGCCCGATTTAGAATCGCGAAACCATTTGTATTGTTCGAGTCATCGAAGGGTTCTTGGTTTTCTGCACTCAACTCGGGCTGAGGGGGGCTACAGTGCTGGTGGTCAGAATAATCGATTTCAAGACATCAGGCGCGTCCGGCTGTCGAATCCAGAGCTCGGAACTCGGTCTGCTGCCTGAACTAGGTCCGGAAAACTATTGTGTTGTTGGAGTCATCCTGAAGGTGCTGTCCGTTTTCTGCACTTAATTCGAGCTGCAGGGGGCTGCAGGGCTTATAATCACAAGAGTTGATTCGCAGACATCAGGCGCGTCCGTCTGTCGCATTCAGAGGTCTGAAATGAGTTTGATACTCCAGCTGGGTTGCCAAACTGTTCGTTTTGTTAGAGTCATCTTGAGAGATGCTGTCGATTTAGACACGTAACTCCGGCTGCTTGGGCTGCAAAACTATTCGTTCTCTGCAGTGTTTCCCATATTTATATTGTCAGGAAGCTCTACGAGTCCCCCGGCGGTGAGAAAGGTTGACGGTTTACTGCCGGCGCCGAGTTCTTCCAGATATTATGATGACTTTCTTAAGATAGCTCGAGCTGCAGATGAACTACAGAGCTGTCATGCCGAGCAGTCGAAAGGAGATCATGCGCTAGTCTGACGATGTCTTTCTTGACGCAGCTCGAGCTGCAGATGAGATTAGAGCTGTTTGGCAGAGCACTTTGACGAAGATCATCAGGGGCGCTCGCTGAAGTACCTGCGGGACCGGCGGTAAACCGTCAACCATGGTTACTGAGGGAACTCGAGAGCTTCCTCGTGGGATGCAGGCGCGGCGCTCTCGCATTCCGCGCGCGCGAGGGTGCGGTTTCGTGGAAGAGAGGAGGTGGAGGAGAAGAAGGAGTAACTCAAGTTGTTGCTGGAAGCTCAAGAGTAATTCCGGGGCGCTGGACAGCTAGTTGGCAAGAAAAATCTCGACGGACCTTCTGCTGACTTTTGGTCGGTTGAAAATTTGGTGCTCGAAATTCCCCAATTCGTTTGAGCTCTAGTATTTTTTCCCGTGATATTCGATCTTATTCCCGCTCGCCATCTTGATCTCAGCTCGATCGGGTACGTTTTACTGCCAAAAAGCGTCCAGGCGGGATCGGCCGTTTCGAGTCATCTTGACACGCGATGACGGTTTTCTGAACATAACTCGAGCTTTAAGACAGCTACAGAGCTGGTAAGCACAGCTAATCGATTCAGAATGATCAGGCGCGTTCGCCTGTCGAATCTAGAGGTCTGAACACGGTCTGCTAACCGAGCTAGGTCCGCAACCCTATTCGTATTATTCGAGTCATCTTGACAGACGCTCTCGGTTTTCTGTACTTAACTCGAGCTATAGGACAGCTACAGAGCTGATACTTATCGAACCAATTCAGAATCACCAGTCGCATTTGTCTGGTGAACCCAGAGCTCTTAACTCGGTCTGCTGCCCGAGCTAGAATCGCGAAACTATTCGTATTGTTCGAGTCATCTTGAGAAGTGTTCTCGGTTTTCTGCACTCAACTCGGGCTGGGTTGGGCTGCAGTGCTGGTGGTCACAGGAATCGATTTGAAGGGATTAGGCGCGTCCGCCTGTCGAATCCAGAGCTCGGAATTCGGTCTGCTGCCCGAAGTAGGTCCGTATTGTTCGAGTCATCCTGAGAGGTGCTGTCGGTTTTCTGCACTTAACTTGGGCTGTAGGGGGGCTGCAGGGCTGGTAATCAGAGGGGTCGATTCGCAGACATCAGACGCGCCCGTCTGTCGCATTCAGAGGTCTGAACTCGGTTTGATACTCGAGCTGGGTTGCCAAACTATTCCTTTCTTAGGGTCATCTTGAGAGGTGCTGTCGATTTGCGCACGTAACTCGGGCTGTAGGAGAGCTACAGAGCTCGCAAAGAAGACAATCCAGAAGCATCGGGGGCGTTCGGGTGTTGCATCGAGAGATCTGAAATCCCTTGGGCTGAAAAACTATTCGTTCTCTGCATTTTTTCACAGTATATATTGTCAGGAAGCTCTACGAGCCCCCCGGCGGTAAGGAAGGTTGACGGTTTACCGCCGGCGCCCAGTGAGGAGGAGAAGGAGATGGAGGAGGCTGAGGAAGAGAAGAAGGAGAAGAAACAATAGCGGGCAGAGGGGAAAAGGGGGAGGAGGAAGGTAATAACTCGTAGAGCTTCCCTTAGCAAGTTATTGCTGGAAGCTTAAGAGTAATTCCGGGGCGCTGGAGAGCTAGTTGGCAAGAAAAATCTCGACGGACCTTTGGGTGATTTTTGGTCGGTTGAAAATTTTGTTCTCGAAATTCAACCATTCGTTAGAACTCTAGTATTTTTCCCGTGATATTCGATCTTATTCCCGCTCGCCATCTTGATCTCAGCTCGATCGGGTAGCTTTTACTGTCAAAAAGCACTGCGGCGGGATCGGCCGTTTCGAGTCATCTTGATACGCGCTGTCGGTATATTGGACTTAACTCGAGATACAGGGCAGCTATAGAACTGGTATGCACACCTTATCGATTCAGAATGATCAGGCGCGTTCGTCTGTGGCATCCAGATGTCTGAACTTGGTCTGCTAGCCGAGCTAGGTCCGCAAACCTATTCGTATTATTCGAGTCATCTTGACAGGCGCTCTCGGTTTTCTGTACTTAACTCGAGCTATATGACAGCTACAGAGCTCATACTTACAGAAACCGATTCAGAGTCATTAGTCGCGTTTCTCTGTTGAATCCAGAGCACTGAACTCGATCTGCTGCCCGCTCTAGAATCGCGAAACTATTCGTATTGTTCGAGTCATCTTCAGAGGCGCTGTCGGTTTTCTGTACTTACGAGTTGTGGGGGGCTACAGTGCTGGTAGTCACAGGAATCGATTCGGAGACATCAGGCGCGTCCACCTGTCGAATCCAGAGCTCGGAACTCGGACTGCTGCCCGAACTAGGTCCGCGAATCTATTCGTATTGTTCGAGAAGAGAAGAAAGATGAGGATACGGAGGAAGAGAAGGAACATAAACATATAAAAAGGAGCATTTGAAGGAAGACGAGAAGGAGGAGAGGGAATATAAGGAAAAAAGACGAGCAGCAGGAGTGTAAATAGTCGTTTGGTTCCAGCTCTGGTAGCAGACTAATTTCAAACAGGTGGACACTTTCAACGAGCGCTCCATTATTCGTCTAGTGCTTAACAGCTCCTGCAGCCCGAGCTACATCAAGAAAGGCATCGCCATCTCTGAAAAATATTAGAGCACGAATAGTTTCTTGGTTCGAACTCTGGGAGCAAACCGGATTCAGCCGGGTAAATACTTGATATTATCGTTTCCGGTGGTTTACTTTCGATTGCTGTGCCAACACAGCTCTGTAGCTCATCTGCAGATCGACTTTTCTCAAGGAACACATCATCATTTAAACAATTTGCAGAATGCGAATAGTTTTTCGAATCCAGCTTTGGTAGCAGACCGAGTTCGGGCATCTAGATGCTCGAGACTAGCGCGTCTGATGATTCTCTTTCGATTTCGCCAAACAGCTGTAGCTCATCTGCAGCGCGAGTTGCATCCATAAATTCATCGCCATCTCTGAGACGTAGCAGAGTAGGAATTGTTTTTCGAACCAAGCTCTGGTAGCAGACCAAGGTCGGGCATCTAGATACATCAGAGTAGCGCCGCTCATGATGATTTTCTTTCGATTGTTGCGCCAAAAAACTATGTGGCTCATCTGCAGCTCGAGTTACATCAAGAAACTCATCGTCATCTCCAAAAAATAGCAGAGTACGAATAGTTTTTCAGACCCAGCTATGGTGGCAGCAGACCGATTTCGGACATCTAGATATTTTAGACTAACGCACCTGATGATTATATACATATTAGATGTGCCTGCCAGCTCTGTAGCTCTTCTACAGCTCGAGTTAAGTTCAGAAAAGCGGCAGCACCTGCCAAAATGACATGCATCAGCAGATCCCGCCTGAGTGCTTTCTAACAGTAGTATGTACCCGATGGGCCTGATATTGAGATGGCGAGCGGGCAGGAGATCGAACGTGGGGGGAACAACTATTAGAGCTCTGACGAATTTTCAAATTCCGAGAAATCGAATTTAAACCGAGCAAAAGTATGCAAACCTTACGTCGAGATTTTTTGCCAGCTGACCCCCTAGCGCGCCGGAATTACTCTCTAGCTTCGCCGCTAACGCTGTTAGGGAAGCTCTACGAGTCATGTTTGAAATCGGTCTGCTACCAGAGCTGGAACCAAACGACTATTCGTACTCTTGCTTCTCGTCTTCTTCCGTCTCCTCCTTCTTCTCCTCTTCCTTCTCCTCTTCTCCTCTTTATCCTCCTTCTCCTCGTCTTCCTCCTCTTTATCATCATCATCGTCCCTCTTCTCCTTCTTCATCCTTCCCCCTCCTGCTCGTCATCCTCCTCTTCCTCTTCCCCCTCCTTCTCCTCCGCCTGCTCCTTTTTCTCCTCTTCCTTCTCTTCCTCGGCCTCCTCCATCTCCTTCTCCTCCTCGCTCCTTCTTCTCCTCCGCGTCCCCCTCCATGGCACCGCGCCCTCGCGCGCGCGGAATGCGAGATTGCCGCGCCCGCATTTCATTCATGTGTATCGAGGAAGCTCTACGAGTTCCCGGCGGTAACCAAGGTTGACGGTTTACCGCCGGCTCCCAGTAAGAGGGGAATATGGAGGGAGTATGAAGGGATAGTGAGGAGGAATCACCGGAGACGGAAGAGGAAGGGGTGGAAGGGGGAGGGCGGGGCGGTTGTGCAGGGAGAGCGCAAGAATAACTCGTGGAGCTTCCCTCAGAGCGAAGCGGCGAAGCTAGAGAGTACTCCGGCGCGCCGGGGAGCTAGCAGGCAAACAAATCTCGACGAATCTTTATTCAAATCGATTTCTCGAAAATTGGAAGGTCGTTCGCTCCTGAGTATTTTCCCCAATATTTGATCTTATTCCCGCTCGTCATCTTAATCTCAGGTCGATAGGGTTCATATCTGTCAAAAAGCATGTGGGCGGGATCGGCTGTTTAGAATCATCCTGGCAGGTGCTGTCGGGTTTCCTTACTTAAATCGGAATGTAGAAAAGCTACAGAGCTGGCGGGCACAGCTCATCTATCTAGAGTCATCAGACGCGCTAGTTTCGAGTATCGAGATGCCCGAACACGGTCTGCTACCAGAGTTGGGTCCGCAAAAACCGTTCGATGCGCTACAAAGCTCTCCGGCACAGCAATGGAAAACGGATCATGAGAAGCGCTAGTCTGAATTATCTAGATGCGTCCCAGAGCTGGGTTCGACACATTATTTGTACTCTGCTACCATGATGGTTTTACTGCCTGAACTCGAGCTGCAGATGAGCTGCAGAGCTGTTCGGCACAGCGATCGGAAGAGAATCATCAGAAGCGCTAGTCTGAAGTATTCAGATTACCGCACTCGCTCTGCTACCAGAGATGGGTCCGAAATATTATTCGTAAGGCGAACAAGTCAAATCCCGCCCCGACTCGTCTTTTGAGGTGGTTGGACATACCATTCAGCAGCCCACTGGTAATTGGCCGCCATCCGCTATGGTGTGCAGGGGAGCGTTCTCCCGCGGGATCGGCGTCGGCTACGCCCAGCAGCGCGAGCGCCCGATTGCCGTCGGTGCCGGGGTCGATTCACGTCGGGGAACCAACCGTAAGAAATTTTATATGTGTCCAAAATGTAGATTTCCCAATTCAAGTCAGATTTGGACGAGCTACAGAAGTTCCATGCACGGAAAGCTCCAACAGCATCGAAAGCTTCACTCTAGAGGGTCGGAACGTCTGAAACGGTCTGCTACTCGAGCTATGGGCAAAACGATTCGTACTGTAGAACAATGTGGTGCACGTGTTCGGGCTTTCGACTTCATCTCACATGGAAAGTACCGACATATATTAATCGAGTAGGTTCAGGAGCATCGAAATGTCTTTTCGCATAGTTCAATGACATCGGATCGGCTTGCTCCTCGAGCGATGTTCGAACAACTACTCGCGCAGTACGTTTTTTTCGGGCAACTACGTGCTTTTTCGACTTGATGTCGATATTTTGATCAGCTACAGAGATGTCGTGTGTACCGATAGCTTCAGCAACAGCAAAAAAGTAGTCTAGAGCATCGAGGCGGCGCCTGCGATTAGTCTGCCACTCGAGCTTTGTCTCAAGAACGGTTCGCACTCTGACGGATGTTCGATTTCTTGCCTTAATTTCGACATTTAGAGCATCTCGGCATTCAGAGCAGCTACAGGTGTCTTAAGTAGAGTTCAGCTGCACCTGAAGCTCCCGTTTATATCGCCGACCAGCCTGTGATCGCTTTGCTATTAAGCTATGTCAGAACAAACTAGCCACACTCGTCATTTGTTGAAGCATCGGTGTTTCGACTTGACCTCCCGATCTGCAAAAGCTACAGAGGTTTATGTATTTTGAGAGCTGGAGCTGCATTGGAGGATCGCCTGAGATCGGCTTGCTACTCGAGCTATGGCCGAACAGCTTTTTGCACTCCGCAACTCTTTGCAACTATTCAGATTTTCGACTTTGTCCCATGGCGGCAGGTTGTAGACAAGAACTCGATTGGCCATGCAAGCGCGACTGAGACGCCGCCAGTCATCGTGGCTCATGTGCAGGGGTTTTTTGGAACGCCATGGTGGCCGTTTATGCCCATGCTCTGCGCGGCCTGCACGGTGCGGCATGGGCGCCCACGGGAACTGGCACCTCGTAGACTTATTGTTGGAAGGCTATCGCGCGCCAGACTCTTGGTAGTGCGCCCTGAATTCACAGGTCGCCCTGTGCGCCGAGATCTGCCCGACCCCTTTCTCGCCGAATCCGAAATTTTCGCCGAAGCCATCAAACGTGGCGAAGACGCAGGTGGCAACTTGCCACATCGAATATAACCATGGTTGTGGGCTTCGTGATCCTTATTCCGGCTCCACAGCGCATCGGCATCACGCGTCGGGAACTCGTTCGGGGTGGAACTTCACTCCCCAGACTGTCCCAGCGGCGTCCTGCATCGTCTCGTCTTTCGCCGACATTTTCACCGTCAGCTGAACACTCACGCCTATGTACAGTGGGCACATGCCGATCAGGTGACTAGTATTGTTGATGTTCGGCGCTTGCAGCATGCCCATGTGTCCTTCCTGCGAGAGGGGTGCTGATGCAGGTCCACGGCCTGAACGCACAGCAGCATCCCCCCGCGCCACCGTGCCAGCCCAGCACCTTGGGTGGCGACGGGTTCGACGGGTTTACAGTGAAGTGTCACGTGGGACACTTCGTGTCCCGAGCTTCCCGACAGCCCTACTGTGCTGTTTGCTGTTCCGCGTCGAGTTTGTGTAGGGGCTCATGATGATGATGACGGCGACGATGCCGATGATAAGGTCGATGACGTTTGGGGGATGGTGATGAGTTCTATAACGAAAAGCAGGAGGAGGGGCATGATAAGGATGAGGAGGACCTCATGAGTGCCAAGGGGCTGATAACCGTGATGATAGACATAAGGACAGGACTTGCGCTGGTGATGATGGGACATATGACGATGATGATGATGATGATAATGATGATGATGATGATGATGAGGACCATGATTAGGAATATGATGCTGCTGCTGCTGCCGATGATGATTGTATGCTGATGGTGATGTTGTTCCTCACAGCGGTGAGGATTACGTATGTGATGACGAGGATGATGAGGGTGATGAGGAAAAGTGAGGCAGTCATGTGTGAATCCTTTCGCCTGCACTTATTGAAGAGCTTTCATGGGGCTCATTTGGGATTCCTTGGGGCTGTTTTGGGCTCCAGTGGGACAGTCTTGGAAGTGGCGGGGGGCACGTGCGCACGACGGCGTTGGCACGCGTCCTCCCGATCAGCAGGCTGAACGACTCTTTTGCTCGTCCTCAGGTTTGGACCCAGCAAAAGGACATGCTCGTGCGCCGCCGTGCTGTCTGCAAGTTGTGGGAGACATGCGCCCTGCCGATTGCCTGAATTTCGGCTCGCGGCTGCAGCCTCTGGGCGGACCCCGTGCAAAGGACCCTGGGGGGGGCGGATGTAGCGAGCATGCGAATTACAAGTGTGTGTTGGACTGCAGGTGATGAGACTCGATTGTTTTTTTTCTCCCACTCGCCAGCCCCTGGGTTTCTCGACCACATCCCGGGACTGCTTTGACATTTCTGGGGCCAAAAAACCTGCTTTTGGATGCCAGAGAAGGCGAGGAACTTCGGACGCGATTTATCGAGGTGCCAGATTTCTGAGAGCGTCGCGTGAGTGCAGCATGCCATGTGGAATTCATCCACAGTGCATATGGTCGGCCTTCGCTCAGACCACCCTGGCCCCGGAGGCCCTGGCTAGGGTCTCACTGTCCGCGCTGTTTACTGCAGCCAGATGCGATCCGCAGAAGGAATCTTTACACCACTCTGGCTTGGCAGGGCCATTCAGGGTGACAAACCCTCTTCGCCTCTGCAAGGGTGGCATGTACACCGTGGCAGGGCCCAGGACTTCCGTTGCCAGGCGTGGTGGTGGTGTATAGGCGCCTTCTGCTTTTACGAGGCTGGATCAGTGGCCCTGGCGGCTGTTCCCTTCCTGTGAGACTGTGTCGCCGTCGTCGTCGTCCTCCTCCTCCTCCTCCTGCTCCTTCTGCTCGGCAAGTGCGTTTTTCGGCCCTGGCCGCCCATCCCTCTCCTCTGGAGCACCTGTCACAGGGTCACAGCTGCCGCCGTCTGCTGCCCAGTCAGTCAATACGGTGGAGCATATTGGAGTGGAGTGAGCGGTTCGGGGATATGAAGCTAGCAGCAGTGCAGGATTCTTTGCCATGGGTTGCGGCGCCCCAGGTTCCGCTTTTGAAGTTCTTGGTATTCTTCTCCCTCCTCAGTCTTGCTCTGTCTCTAGTGCTGAAGTGCATACTCGCAGAATACGGTGTGCAAGCTCTACACGTTGCCTTTGTGATTGTGAATCCAGCGTGCGGCCATATCTAAAGAGTGTTTAGTTGTGCTCATGCTCGTATCTGCCGCTGCGCGTCGGGGTGTAGTAGTGCAAGGCGGTTGCGAAGTCTTTCACATGCTTGTTTCGATGATACATACGTGCTCGTTACACACATTTCGAGAGTATGGTTGTGCACGTGCACATACTACTGCGCATGTTGGTGCGTAACTCGTGCAGTCACTGGATACGCATTGTCAGGTGCATGCTAAGCAAGCTTTTGTTTCCCGCACGGTGCTGCATTTGCATACATGTGCAGACTCGTATGTCAATCTCAACCTTACACAGATCTCTATACACATTTACATCTATCACACATGCGCATGCAGGCTGCGTGTTTACGCGCATCAGAATTCGTTCTTCACACTCTCGCTGGGGGATCTGTTGTGTACACGCCTGCTGGGTGTGTCTGTTCCAGCTCCGCTATAGCGACCGTCGGCAGATACATATGAAATCAGCCAAATGAGAAGGGATGGTTGGGAGGGGTAGGATGAGCTGTTGAACGCGAGCGCATCCAGCTTCGCCTCCTTCCCCCTGTCCCCTCTCCCCCTTCCCTCCCACCCGCTCCCCCTCCCCCCCTCTCGCCCCCCCCCCCCCCCCTTGGGCAGGGGGAACATTTGGAGGGGGACAGCAAAACATCACGCGCTTTGTCATTCCGGCCGGCGGGGCCAGTGGGTACGACATCGGTTCGACGAACGGTTTCTAAGTAAGTTCGCTCACTGGCCTCAACCTGCACGTGACGCAGACGCATGTTTGGCTGTATGGCTAATTATCAGATGTAGCAGAAGTTGCATGTTCGCCGCCCCTCTGAGGCGCCCGCGTCCGTACAGTTCATCGTAGCTGATTGGAGGGGACTGGGGATGCGCGTGTGCATGTTGAGCTCACCGTCAATTTCCAGTTTCCAGCGCATGGCTTCCTCCCGATCTTACTGCTTGAGCTCCGTTGTCTGCTGCGCCCCCCCGTATTCCCTTTGGCCTCTTGCCCCCTTCCTGTCTGTCTTGCCCCCCTCCTCGATGTCGTCCTCCTTGTTCTCCTGCTCCTGCCCCGACCTTGCCCGCAAAAGGCATCTACACGCCACCATCGTGCCCGGCCATGGCAATCCTGGGCCCCAAGAAGGTGTACGCGCCCTCGTGGCCTCAGCCAGGAGGGCGTACATGCCACGACGGGGCCCTTGGCGTAGACACCACGGCGTAGGGCCCTGGCCAGGCATGGCTGCGGTGTGTAGAGGTCCTCTCTGCGGATCCTCCTCGCCTCCTCACCTCCCCACTGCTCCTTCTTCCCGCTCCCACCGAAGCACGATGGCCGCAGCGCGGTTACTGAATTCAAAAGAGACGGCTATGGAAGAGGATGAGGATGATGATGATTAGGAGGAGGAGGAGAAGGATGAGGAGGAAGGAGGGAAGAGGGAGGAGGAGCAGGGAGGAGGGATTAGGATTAGGATAAGGATGAGGATGAGCATACTCATGAGGATGATGAGGAGGATGAGGATGAGGATGAGTATGACGATGTGGAGGAGGAGGAGGAGGAGGAGGAGGAGGAGAAGAAAGAGGAGGAGGAGGACTGCTCCTCCTCCTCCTCCTCCTCTGCCTTCTCCTCCTGCCCTCGCCGTCGCCGTCGCCGTCGCCGCCGCCATCGCCGCCGCCGCCGCCGTCGCCGTCGTCGTCGAAGTCGCCGTCGCCGTCGCCGTTGCCGTCGCCATCGCCGCCGCCGCCGACGTCGCCGTCGTCGTCGTCGTCGTCGTCGTCGTCGTCGTCGCCGTCGTCTTCCCCGCGGCCCTTGCTCTCCCGCGCGCGCGTTGGGGGTGAGGACGGGGCCGGCTAGAAGCATGAAGAGCAGGAGGAGCAGGGTGACGAGGAGGATGGGGAGTGTGGAGGAGGAGGAGGAGGAGGGAGTAGGAGGAGGGGGAGGAGGAAGGGGAGGAGGAGAAGTGAGGAATGGGGTGGTGGGAGGTGGGGGGGAGACGTGAGGAGGGAGCTGAGATGAAAAGAGAGGGATGGGGAATAATAGCAGTTGAGACGCCTTCTTCGAATCCTTTGGTCTGTTCTCAACGAGGACGCGCAAGCAAGTACTGGCCTCATGTTTCGAAGGTGCTTTCCTTGATCCGTGGAACTGGCGGTCACGCGCCAGATCCACGGATCCATGTTGTTTGTTTGCGCGTGTCCAGTCTAAGAATTCTTATCACCAGCCTTATTGTCAGTCCCCGTCCTTTTGAGAAGCGTTCTTATAAGTCATCGGTCTGTTTCAAGAAGCCCCTTGCCGTCTTCGAACCCCGCCCCCCGCCACGCCCCCTGTGTGTGTGCGCCGCTGATGCCTCCAGAGGTAGGCCAAGAAGAGGCCCGAATGGGGCCAGACGCGCCCAACATGTCTGGACCTCGATCCCCAGGTCTCCAACGCTATGATGGTTCAATCCCAGCCTTTTTCCTCGATTTCGCCCCCCCCTCTACCCGATTCCGAGCGCTGGGACCATCAAAAATGGGTCCGTGGTGAAGCGCTGCCCCCAGGGAAGGGATCGGGGCCCAGGGAAGGGATCGGAGCCACTGGGGCCGCGCATTGAAAAACACATCGCCGGATGTGTGGGTCATCGTTGTCGTTGTGATGTTTTTTTCCACCTGCGACCTCATCCCTCCTCCTCCGTCTTGTGCCAGGCATGGAGGTTGACCCCGATTATGTGGATGTGGATGGGGTTGATAGTGGTGATGGTGGTGGTGGTGGTGGTGGTGGTTGGAGCTGGCTGGGAGACTGGTGGGGCATCAGTGGTTCCAACCGTCAGAGGGGGAGAGGCACCAGGGTACGTATGTTTCGCTCCCTGTCCTCGCTCCCTGTCCCCTCTGGGCCGCCTTCTCCAAGTGGGCGCTGGATGCAGAGTTTTGCCCCCTTTCCCCTCCTGACGGGTTCTGCTCTTGCCCATCTAGATCACACCACCGACCCTCCTGGGCCAGGGTTCCTTGCTTAAGCTTGCCTGTCGCAGATCGGCTCATGTGGAATTCCCGGTTTGCCTGGTGGCCTTTTGGTTCGTTCCGTGGTTGAGGCCGAGTCGTGCGAAGTTCTATGGTCGCGCTGCAACCTCCTCCCCCAAAAAAATCAGGGCGGACCCCCCATCAACCTCCAAAGTGGTGTTGATGTGATGATGGCGATGGAGACGTGGAGACCGATGCCCCCGACGTCGTGATTCCTCCACCTGATGTCCAGGAACCTTGGATCTTGCTTTCCCCCTGATACTGATGCCCGCCCCTAGCGGAGCACGAGGTCCGCATCGAAGCACCGAGGTCAAGAGAGAGGGAGGATGAGGGTGGAGGAGGAGGGGGGAGGAGATGGAGAAGGAGGAGGAGGAGGATGAGGAGGAGGAGGAGGAGGCGGAGGAGGAGGAGGAGGAGGAGGAAA
>CAUYUJ010009328.1:0-5000 GCA_963575745.1 Prorocentrum cordatum
CCTCCTCCTCCTCCTCCTCGCGCCCTGAAAAGCGGAACCGTTTAGCAAACGCGCCCGAGGAAAGGATCGAACAAGGCAGGGCTTTTCACTCAACGCCCCGGGCCGTTCCGCAAACGACAGCGCTGAAGGCCGCGGTGGTTTGCCCCCCCCTTGATCCAGGGCCCGCGCGCCGCCCCACAAGGGGGTAGGAGGAGGGGCGAAGGCTTCTTAGAAGGAGGCTGCTTCTCAGGCCCGCGCCTTCTGAGAAGCAGGGGGTGTTTCTAAGAAGCGGCCCTCCCCCCTTTGGCGGCGCAGCCCGGGGGGGGGAAGTGAGAAGGGGCGGGCCTTCTCGGAAGGCTCGGAAGTCCCCCGGCCTTCCGAAAAGTTGTTTTCTGAACCTTCCCCAAGGACACACGAAACTCCCCGGAGGGCGCGAGGGTTCCTGCGGAGCCCCGCCGCCTCCTGAGCACGCCTTCTCCTCCGCGCCCGCCCCCCCCCCCCCCTCGCCTCGCCGCCCGACCGCGCCCCCGCACCCCCCCCCCCCCGCATATGCGCGCGGCTGACCCCCCCCCTTTTGGGGCGCCCGCCCGAGCGAGGCAGCACGCCACCAGCACTCCTGTCGGCCGGCGCGGGCCCCTTGCCACTAGGGCGGCACCCGCCGCCCGGCCACTTGCCGCCGGCACCAGCGGAGGCCTCCCTTTCGCGGGCTGCTGCAGGTCGCCCCTAGCCTTGGGGTCGGGCATGTCGCCCCCACAGGGGGATCATGCGGAACAAAATTGATTACTCCGACGGCAAGACCCCACATGAAAATCCGTCCGGTGAATATGGAAATAACCTTCACTGTCGTCCTCGCGATTAGCGAGGCGCCCTTATTGTCTTCTCTGCGTCATTATCATTCTCGCCCTGGCGCAGGGCCCTCACCCGCTCCCCGCGTTGCCCTAGCCTCGCCCTCCTGCTGTTTGTTTCGTCACCCACCACCTCCTCTTCTGTCTATTGCAAGAGCGCGCGCGTCGATTTTCCTAGACGCCGTCGCCGCTTCGGCCAGCGCGGGCGCATTCTCGAATGGCCGCGTCGCGTGGCCGTTGGGACAACCCCGCGGGCCAGGCCGTTGGGGCAACCGCGCGAGCCGCTGGGGCGCGGGAGCAAGCCGTTGGAACAACCCCGCAGGCACCGAGCTAATCACGGCCGCGCTCAGGCGGGAGGCAGCACGAAGCCAAGCTCTGCGGCGAGCCCGACTCGGCCAAGGATGGGTTACCACCCCCGGCCCGGACGCAAGGGTCCACCCTGCGCCCGGTTCGGCTGACGATGGGTTACCACCGCCAGCCCAGACACAAGGGTTTCCCCCTGCGCCCGATTCGGCTGACGATGGGTTACCACCGCCAGCCTGGAGACAAGGGTTTCCCCCTGCCCCCGCTTCGGCCGAGGATGGGTTACCGCGCCCGGACCGGACGCAAGGGTTTCCCCCTGCGCCCAGCCGCCGTCGTCGTCCTCACCTCCTCTTCCTCCTCTTCCTCCTCACCTGATGGGTCGGGCGAATCGCCCTCTGAAGAGCGCATAGGGAGGGGGCTCCCGCCTGAGACTTCCTCACAGTTCACTCACAAACGAGGCTCCCCGCCTGAAACTTCCTCCATATTCTGGTCTCGGGAGCCCCAAAATGACGACAGTTACAAATTTGAGAATGACCCGCTCGGATTAAAAATATGAAATACAGGCCCCACAGGGAGGAGGCTCCCGCCTGAGACTTCCTCACAGTTCACTCACAGACGAGGCTCCCCGCCTGATACTTCCCCCATATTCAAGCCTCGGGAGCCCCAAAGTGACGACAGTTACAAGGTTGAGGATGACCCGCTCAGATTCAGAACATGAAGTGCGGGCCCCATAGGGAGGGGGCTCCCGCCTGAGACTTCCTCACAGTTCACTCACAGACGAGGCTCCCGCCGGATACTTCCCCCATGTTCAGGCCCCAGGAGCCCAAGAGTGATGACAGTTACAGTTTCGAGGATGACCCGCTCGGATTCAAAACATGAAATGCGGGCCCCATAGGAAGGGGGCTCCCGCCTGAGACTTCCTCACAGTTCACTCACAGACGAGGCTCCCGCATGATACTTCGCCATATTCAAGCCTCAGGAGCCAAAAAATGACGACAGCTACAGGTTCGAGGATGACCCGCTCTGATTAAAAATATGAAATGCAGGCCCCCTAGGCAGGGGACTCCCGCATGAGACTTCCTCACAGTTCACTCACAGACGAGGCTCCCCGCTTGATACTTATTCCTCCACATTCAAGCCTCGGAAGCGCAAAAGGGACAACAGTTACAGGTTCGAGGATGACCCGCTCAGATTCAGAACATGAAGTGCGGGCCCCATATGGAGGGGGCTCCCGCCTGAGATTTCCTTACAGTTCACTCACAGACGAGGCTCCCCGCCTGATACTTCCCCCATATTCAGGCCTCGGGAGCCCCAAAGTGATGACAGTTACAAGGTTGAGGATGACCCGCTCGGGTTGAAAATATGATAAAGGCCCCACAGGGAGGGGGCTCCCGCCTGAGACTTCCTCACAGTTCATTTACAGACGAGCCTCCCCGCCTGATACTTCCTCCAGATTCTGGCCTCGGGAGCCCCAAAGTGACGACAGTTACAGGGTTGAGGATGATCCGCTCGGATTAAAAACATGAAGTGCGGGCCGCATAGGGAGAGGGCTCGCGCCTGAGACTTCCTCGCAATTCACTCACAGACGAGGCCTCCGCCTGATACTTCCTCCATATTCAAGCTAGCGAATGAGTGGGTGAGTGAATGACTGAATGAGTGGTGATAATGGTGATGATGATGATGAGGAGGAGGAGGAGGATGAGGATGAGGATGAGGATGAGGATGAGGATGAGGATGAGGATGAGGATGAGGATGAGGATGAGGATGAGGATGAGGATGAGGATGAGGATGAGGATGAGGATGCAGATGATGAGTGAGTGGGTGAGTGAGTGTGTGATCGAGTGATGGTCAAGGTGATGAAGATGGTCTGTGTGTGAGTGAATGTGAGTGTGAGTGAGTGTATGTTCCTGTGTTCCTGCGCGGGGTGTCCAGAGAAAACAAGAACCCAACTTTGGATGTGGGGAAACATGGTCAACACAATATCAAAAATGGTCAGACAGTAATCGAAAAATCGTTCCCAGACTATTTCTTGACTATTTTTGAACATTCCTCCTGTGGAAGGACACGCCCGGCTGATCCCTGGCCCACGGTGCCCCCAGCTTGTCGCTCCATTCTGGGAGCACCTTGGGCCAGGGGCGCCTCCGGCAGCACCCGACCTGTGGCCCGGGCCTTCCCCGGGGAGCCGACGCAGCGAGAACCACCGCAGCCCCACGACGAAAACTCACGGCCCCACACCCCCTGAGATCATTCAGTTCGGCGATCCGGCTCAGGGGCCGGATCGCTGATAGTTCAGTCCCTCCCAGAGAAGCCAAAACACAGCAAAAGCAGTTCGATTCTTGAAACGGGAAAGCGCCAGAAGTAGATTGGGATCTGGAAATCCAAAGATACCTACTTTCAACGACCGGCGTGTAGGTTGTCTTCCTTCTTAGCGGCCGAGAAGCGGCTTCTCAGGAGTCCAGGCCTCCCGAATGGGGTCCGAGCAGAGGGGGCAAGAGGATCGCGCCGCATAGCCAATGCATCGGCGATGCGGCTCGATGTGGAGCCGACAACGCCGGTGCATCGCCGAGGTCCCTGACACATCGCCGATGTATCGGCGCTGCATCAGCGACGTCGGCGCGATCCTACGACCCATCTACTCGGGCCCCATCTCCAGACCCTGGACTTAATGATTTTTTCATGACGCGGACATCCAGAGGTCTGGAACCCTTCCAGGGGACCAGCTGAGTACTTATCCCGAGTCCTGTCTTGACGGTCCCAACAACGAAAAACCCTCCGTCGTGATTTCTTCACAACGCGAGGATGCTAGGGGAGGCCTCCGAGGAGGCCCCAGGGCTTCTGAGAGGCCCACGGAAACCACAGAAGATAGAGCCCTCCCAGATGGGGTCAGAGTATGTGGTGTCGGAGGATCGCGCCGCAACATCGATGCATCGCCGAAGCATCGTCGCGACGTCTGCGTGGAAAAGATCGGGCTCCACATCGCGCCGCATCGCCGATGCATCGGCGATGCGGCGCGAACCTCCGACCCCATCTAGTCGGACCCCATCTGGGAGACCTAAAGAATCAAGGAAGCGCAAACATGGAAAAGCGACGCGTGGATGGACCAGCGACGGGCTCCGCTTCCGTACACAGAGGTCTGGACCCCTTACCGCCACCGGCTTTTCATCCTGAGCCCTTCTTTTTGACGGCCCCGACGCCGCGTCGCCCTGCCGAGGGCCCCCAGGGGCCGAGGATAGCCACAGGCCTTGGGTCGGGCATGTCCCCCTACAGGCGGATCTTGAGCGAAATTTCAAAATATTGAAAAATACACCAAAACAGTCACAACAACAAAAAAACAAACAATCAAACAAAAAACATACACATTTTTATATTTATATATATATATATATATAAAAAAAAAAAAAAAAAAAAAAAAAAAAAAAAAAAAAAAAAAAAAAAAAAAAAAAAAAAAAAAAAAGTCCCTGGACTATGATTTGACTAGTTTTGAATATTCCTCCTGTAGGGCGACATGCCCGACTTGACACGAGCCCTCAGTCGTGACTTCTTCGAGACGCGAGGGGGGCTGGGAGAGTGGAGGTCGAGGCCATCCGCAGGCCCGACCAGGGCTGGCGCCGGTGCACAAGTCAGCGGGCGTCCGTGGCCGTGGCCGTGGCCGTGGCCGTCGTCGTCGTCGTCGTCCTCGTCGTCGTCGTCGTCGTCCTCGTCGTCGCCGTCGTCGTCGTCGTCGTCGTCGTCGTCGTCGTCGTCGTCGTCGCCGTCGTCGTCGTCGTCGTCGTCGTCGTCGTCGCCTCGGCACCCCGACGGCCCAGGGCGCCGGGCGCCGGAGAGCCCGAGGGCGCCCCTGCGCCACGCGGGGGCGCGTGCGGCGTGCCCGGC
>CAUYUJ010009328.1:7500-34929 GCA_963575745.1 Prorocentrum cordatum
GCTCGCGGGTGATCGACTGCCGAACACTCCTGCCCGCGGCGCCGAGGCGACGAGCGATGGGCCCGAGGGGGGCCGAAAGAGACGAGGGACGGAGACCCAGGACCCAGACAACGCCGAGCGAGGGCCACGACCGAAGAAAACAGGGGCACGAAAAATCGAGGGCCCGAGTAAGTCAACGCGATGCTGGAAAGGCCTGGGGGAGTTAAATTTAAACTCCTGCGCAGAGGGCTTCAGCACACAGCCTCAACCTCCCTCAGGCTGCCAGCACGCAAAGAGAGACAAGACATATTCGAGAGGTACCTCTGAAGCCTGCCTTCTTAAAAAAAAAATCATCATAAAACCTCCACAACCCGAACACGAGAGAGACCTGGATAGCCGACATACTCAGCGCAAGGGCGTGGAGGAGACGGGGAGGAGGCTCAGGAAAATCATCAAGGAGGCGGCCTAAAGAGAGACTTAAGACATCCTCCCATCCACTCTCATACGTCGTCGTCATCCCTCCCCCACCCGCAGCTACAGAGCACACAGCAGGAGGTGGAGGAAGGATCTGCCTCAGACCGCGCGTTTGCCGCGGTATCGAACGCGGTCGGACGCATCGCAGGGCTCAGAGAGGCGGAACGAGTTCGGGGCGAACGTGAACGGGATCGCAGGGATCACGTAGTCGCCCGTCGCAAAGATGTTCGCGTCGTGGGTCGCCGTGCCGAGGGACCCGGGCCCACTACAGCGGCCGTCAGGAATAGTGGCCGCGCAGAGGCACGGCTGGTAGATGGTAAGGGTGAACGTCGACATCACGTCGTAGGTGCCGACGCCATCACCCTGAGCATCGTCATCATGGAGCAGATTTGCACGAACAGGAGCTTCACCCAGTCGAGCTTCGGAGGGAAGTGCGACATCGCCGACACTATCAGCAGAGACCACACCATCGGCACGATGAGGAACTGGATGGACAGCTCCCAGGGCCTCCTCTGGAGGCGGTGATGTCGAAACCTTCGGTGAAGGGGCAGCCGACGTGGGAGCAGTCATCAATGTCGAAGTAGCCGTCAATGCAAGCGAAAAAAACAGTGAGGCCGAAGTCGCAGTCTTCAACGTAGCATCTGAAGGCTGTGATGCCGTAGCCTGCAAACCCGTAGAACATGGCGTTCCGCCCACCTCCATCATCACCGAGTCCAGGAAACTGACAGCGGAAACACACGTGACATGACGGGTCAGGTTGTAGGCGTGGCCCAGGCGGGCAAGCTTGTGCGCAGTGCCGGTTGTAATACGACCAGCTCGGCGAAGAACACGACCCGCCTGCTCGAGACCTTCGAAGTGCGTGCCAGCAACTAACGAAAGCCGTCGGATCAACTCCCCATGAAGATCAGCAATTATCGTGTGTGGAGCAGCAGACATCGCGGAGAGAATGGGGAAACCTTACAGGCGTGCCGCGTGCCAGTCGCTGGCAGGGCCAGCCACCTTGAGCCAAAAATGGCTACGGAGGAGGAGGAGGACGACGACGACGAAGGAGGAGGAGGAGGAGGAGGAGGAGGAGGAGGGAGGAGGAGGAGGAGGAGGAGGAGGAGAGAACGGAGGTGGAGGCGGCGCAGCACGGGACCAGGCCCCGACAGCCGCAGAGGGGCGCCTCGCCTGCCGAGGCACCGCGGTGCTGCTGGCCTCCGGAAGCCCGGCCCCGCCGCCGGCGGAGCACTGCACGCGGGGTAACGTGCCATCGCTCGGCGCACGGGTTCCCCCCGGGGCCGCAGGCGACCTGGGGAGGAGGAAGGAGGAGGAGGAGGAGGAGGAGGAGGAGGAGGAGGAAGAGGAAGGAGGAGGGGAGGAGGAAGAGGAGGGAAGAGGGGGAGAAGAGGAAGAGGAGGAGGGGGAGGAGGAAGAGGAAGAGGAGGAGGGAGGAGGAGGAGGAAGGAGGAGGAGGAGGAGGAGGAGGAGGAGGAGGAGGAGGAGGAGGGAGGAGGGAGGAGGAGGAGGAAGAGGAGGAGGGGGAGGAGGAGGAGGAGGAGGAGGGAGGAGGAGGAGGTGGAGGAGGAGGACGGGTCGCGTAAACCCGTCGAAGAAAACCTCCATCGCTCGGAAGTCCGTATGAGACAAACCTAGGACGAGGATAAAATCGGGTAAGCCGTTTCCTCTGGGAACCTTGTTTGTCCCGTCGCGCCCCTACCCGCGTCGAGTTCGTACCGGATCCATGTCGGACTCGTCGGATCCGCGTCAAATCCGTGTCGAATTTCGCTGCCATCGCTCGGACGCCCATCTAGTGGGACGGACGCACAGAGACGCACCAGTACGAACTGTCCTCCTCGGAGGCGCGCGTCCGGCCCCAACAGGTAGTATACCACTCTTGCAACATGTCGTTTCCTGAGCGGCGCGGCCAGAAAGCGCCCGCCACGGCGGGCGTCGCCCCTGGGGGGGGGGGGGGGGCGACGCATACATGGTATCAAAATGTTGGGGTGGCGCAGGTCCTTCGCCACCGGGTTCCTGTTCAAGGCGTTCCTTTGCAAGCACATCGTCTTCGGCACCGCCTGATTCCGGGGCTTTGCCCTCTCTTGGCCTTGACGTGAGGTTCCTCCTTCTGCCTTCCCCCCTCTGTCAATTAAAGGTGTGCGCGGCCCGCTTAGCTTCGACCGGAAGAGGTGCGCTCTCGACCCGCCGATCAAAAAGTTGGGGTGTCACTCGGACGTCCATCTAAGACAAAGCTAGGACGAGGACGAAATCTGGTCAGGATACATCGAGAATCTCTGCTCATGTTGCATCCTCAGGGGGACCTTGTCTGTCCCGTGGCGGCCATATCCGCGTCGAATCCGTGCCGAATCCATGTCAGACTCGTCGGATCCGCGTCGAATCCGTGTCGGATCCGCGTCGAATCCACGCCAAATCCGCGCCGAGTCCGCATCGAGCCCGCGTCGGGCAAAGAAAAGACGCCAATTTGGGCGACAGGCGAGAACCCCCGAAAATGCAACGCAATTGCCATCGCTCGGACGTCTATTCAAGACAAAGCTAGGACGATGGTAAAATCTGGAAAAGATAAATCGACAATCTCGGAGATCCGCCGGATCTGGAGAATGTCTCGGGCGCCGCGGCCTTCTCAGAACTTTCCGGAACGCTCTGAGAGCATTCCAGAACGCTCTGGAACGGATTGATCCTCGTCCTGGCCCCGTCCGAGGACGTCCATCGTCAATGCGTTGTTTTGCTTGGTTTCGTGCGTGTTACTGTTTTGGTTTCGGTCCGGTTTCGGGGCCCCGAGACTTTGAGACTTCGCCGGGCGCCGTGGAAGAGTTGAAGGGGAAGGAGGCGCAAACCACTCGAACAAACTCCGTGCCACTCTCCCTCCCTGCCTCCGTCTCTCTCTCTCTCTCTCTCTCTCTCTCTCTCCTCCCCCCCTCCCTTTCTCTCTCTCTCTCTCTCTCTCTCTCTCTCTCTCCCTCTCTCTTTCTCTCCTCTTCCTCTTCCGTCTTGTTCCTCCCCCCCTCCGAATCGAAATCCGCTTTCTGGGCAGAACCAATGAAAACCACAGGGGAAAGCCCAAAGTGTACTATATCTAGCCTAACCTGGCATATAAGTGGGCTACAAATGCTTCAAGTGGCTCAGGGGGGTCAACGCCCTGGGCTAAGGCGGCGGAACCTACTTCACTGGCGAAATGATTTAACCCACCTGAGCCACTTGGGGCATCTGGAACCCACTTATAGGCCAGGGATGGCCAGAAGAGGGCTTCCAAGGCCACCCCCTTGCTCGCTTTGTTTCCTAGATGTGTCTCTTCGTCCTTTTTCCCGTCAGCTCTGAAGGCCAGGGTTTCTGAATGGGCTGGTGGGGATACTTTTTGTTCGCGAGCGCGCAGGGATGCCAGGCGCCGTCAAGAAACGCGGCTAACAAGCAGCGGCCTAAATCCCACACAAGAGCACACAGGAGCGAGCCACGCTGCGGCTCAAGAGAGGCTGGTGGGGATACTTGTCGGTCGCGTCCACCAGTGAAGGCGCTAGCGGAGTCAGAAGCGCTCCGGGGCACGGAAGCGGCCTAATTAGCTACTAAACGCGCCGCAGGCCGGCCGGCCCACTCACCAAGCTGCGGCAGGCTGCGCAGGTCAGGTGGCAAGCAGAGGGCGTCCAGGGAAGCTCTGGCACATGCAGCCCAACAAAATGCTGGAAAATTAAGGTTGTGCGGTGAGGCAAGGCCCGCGCGAAGCACGAGGACGAGTGCGGCGATGACTGCGTGTCCACCATGCCCGTTGGGCGTCAAGGGATAGGAAACGATGGGCGAGTCGCCAGTGGGGCGCCAAGCCCAGGTCGCGCCAACGGCGTGTGCGAGCCAGGTGAGCTGCGCTGCCGAGGAACGTCGCAAACCAGCCTGGAAGGTGGGAGGGGCCCGGGGGAGCGGCCGCGGCTGCGAAGGCTGAACCACTCGAAAGCGGCACAAACTCCAAGGCCCACCATCCCGTGTACCACGGGGAAGGCCCCGAGACTCCAGGGGGCCGACCCTTCCATCAGCTGCGCGAAGGTCGCCGACTAATGCACTGCGTGAGAAAGGCCAAGCTGGCGGGAATGAACATCGCCAGCGAAGCAGGGGAATCCAGGGAAGAGCTGCACGACGGCCGCTCGCATGAAATACGGAAGGGCGGCCACCGTCGGGGCACTGTCTTACCCGTCGTATCTGCCATTCCCCGCGGGGATCCAGGGTCGCAGCTAACCGCCGCTATGAGTGAGGTAATGTTACCGCCATCAGCACGGGGTACTGGTCAGCCCTGGGGTGGGGGGGCGATCACCACCGCGATCCAGGGGTCTGCGAGCCTGGCAGCTGCCCAGCCCAGGAGAGACCCGAGGGGAGGGGCGGTGAAGAAAGACATCACCGTCCCTCCACGCGGAGGGGCTCCCCAGGTACACCTGGCGAGTGAGGGGGACATAGAAAACGACCACCTCGCGATCCAGAGGCATGTGATCCCGGCAGCAGCCCAGCCCAGGAAGGACCCGAGGAGAGGGGCGGTGGGGACAGACATCACCGCCCCTCCACACGGTTCCCAGGGGGACCTGGCGAGGGGGCAAGGGCGCCGAAGCCAGAGCCCGAACTCCAGGGATGCAGCTCCAAGGTGGCCTTCGGCCTCTTCCGCTTCGATGTCCAACGGAAGGCCAGGGTGACGGCCGACTGCCGTCTGAGGTGCTGTCGGCATCTGTTCCCGGGAGTACGACAGCAGACCGCGTGAGAGACAGATGGGCATGACAACCACCTGCATGAAATACGGAGGGGCGGTCACCGCCGGGGCACTGCCTTACTCGTCGTATCCAGGGTCGCAGCTAACCGCCGCTATGAGTGAGGTAATGTTACCGCCATCAGCGCGGGGTCCTGGCCAGCCCTGGGGTGGGGGGCCGACCACCCCCTTGCTCGCTTTGTTTCCTAGATGTGTCTCTTCGTCCTTTTTCCCGTCAGCTCTGAAGGCCAGGGTTTCTGAATGGGCTGGTGGGGATAATCCCACCAGCCCTTTGGGCGTGAGTGGTTTAGAGAGCCCGCTCTGTCCTCAACCCCCCTTCTTCCCCTTCGGGGAGGGGTTTACCCCTCCCCCTACCCCCTCCCCCTGGGCCTGGAGAGGGACCCCCGCGGGTGGTCAGAGGGGTCTTTTTCGACTCCTGGGAGGGCCAAAAAACGACGACCCTCACGAGGATTCTGGCCCCGACGGGGGGGCCGAGTTTGGCCCCTCTGCTCGTCTTTGAAGCAGAAATCATTGATTTTACGATGGTTTTGGCCCCATTTTGGCCTTCTGAGGGGGCCGCGCTCATCCTGCCTCATAGCAAAATCATTGATTTTACGAAGGTTTTGGGCTCATTTTGTCCTTCTCAGGGGGGCAGCTCTCATTTGCGTTTCTGAGGAGGTCGCAAGAGGCCCCAAGATGGCCCCAAGAGGCCCCCAGGAGGCTCCCAAGAGGCCTCCAAGAGGCCCCCCCAGAGGCCCCCAAGCGGCCCCAAGAGGCCCCCAAGAGGCCCCCAAGAGGCCCCCAAGAGGCCCCACGAGGCCCCAAGAGGCCCCCAAGAGGCCCCCAAGAGGCCCCCAAGAGGCCCACGACGCCCCAAGAGGCCCCCAAGAGGCCCCCAAGAGGCCCACAAGAGGCCCCCAAGAGGCCCCACGAGGCTCCAAGAGGCCCCCAAGGGGCCCCACGAGGAGCCCGAACGACTCACATCAGGACGAGGGGCCCGAACGACTCACACCACGAAGAGCCCGAACGACTCCCACCACAAGGAGGGGCCCGAACGACTCACACCAGGACGAGGCGCCCGAACGACTCACACCACGAGGAGCCCGAAGGACTCACACCACGACGCGGGCCCCGAACGACTCACACCACGAGGAACCCGAACGAGTCACACCAGGAGGAGGGGCCCGAACGACTCACACCAGGATGAGGGGCCCGAACAACTCACACCACGAGAAGCCCGAACGACTCACACCAGGACGAAGAGCCCGAACGACTCACACCACGAAGAGCCCGAACGACTCACACCAGGAAGGAGGGCCCGAACGACTCACACCAGGACGAGAAACCCCAAACGACTCAAATCACGAGGAGCGCTTTCTCTCCCTCCTCCTCCGCCTCGTCCTTCTCCCGCTCCCCTCACAAGGAAGATGTACAAGGAGGCGGGAGGAAGGAGGAACAGGGGAGATATGCGGGGCCAAGCGGACACACGCCTGAAAAACACGACTGTCGGCATGCTTCGCGAGAGTTGCTGCTGTGAGATGGGCTGGTGGGGATACGCGAAGCGTAAAGAATTTTTGTTCGCGAGCGCGCAGGGATGCCAGGCGCCGTCAAGAAACGCGGCTAACAAGCAGCGGCCTAAAGTCCGCACAGGAGCGCACAGGAGCGAGCTACGCTGCGGCTCAAGAGAGGCTGGTGGGGATACGCGAAGCGTGAAGAATTAGGCCAGATCACCTTGGCATTCACTGACAACCACAACACACCGGGTGACGGCGCCATGGGGTGGTATATTCGAGCCCTGCCGAGCAGCCGATCAGCCGATCAGCGGCCGAGCAGCCGATCAGCCGATCGGCGGCCGAGCAGCCATCATGATACGCAATGCCCCTAGCATTAAGTCGGGCATATCCCACTACAGGCGGAATATGCAAAAGTAGTCAAAAAAATAGTCTGGTGACTATTTTTGGGGCATGTCTGGACTATTCTGGGGCATTTTTCGGGTATTTCGAATTTTTCGTGTAAAATCCGCCTGTAGAGGGACATGCCCGACCTAACCCTAGCACCCCCCTTCGCCGACACGCCCGGGGCCAACGTCCGAACCCGCCAGCCCCCAAGTCGCAAGTCGTCGTCGTCGTCGCAAATCGTCGTCGTCGTCGTCGTCGTCGTCGTCGGCGGCAGCGGCGGCGGCGGCGGCGGCGGCGACGGCGTTGGCGGCGCTGGCGGTAGCGGCGGCGGCGGCAGCGCGCAACGCCTCAGCTGGGGCGGTCGGCGCCGCCGACGCGGCGCCGAGGGGGGTGACCGGCGTCGGGGCGGCGGGCAGCGCGGGCGCCGCCTGCGGCGCGGCGGGCGGAGGCCTCTGCCCAAGCGTCGTCGGGTTCCTCCTGCTCCTCCTGATCTTTCTGCTTCTCCTCCTCCTCCTCCTCCTCCTCCTCCTCCTCCTCCTCCTCCTCCTCCTCCTCCTCCTCCCTCCTCCTCCGCCTCCTCCTCCATTCCTCTACATCCTCCTCCTCCTCCTCCTTGCCTCCTCCTCCTCATACTCCTCCTTGAACCGTTGTAGCGGCTAATGAAGAGGAGCTTGAAGACGGGTATTTTACCTCCACATCGTTGATGGACCTTTCGGTTTACAATTACTCAATATGAAAATACTACCCTCTTCCCCTGATGGCGTCCGGTGATGGCCGCGCACCCTCCGCGTACTGTTTTTTTACACACAGGATGCCCGGGAAATCCCGGGAAACGACTCTCGCTGAGGCGCCGGCGTCATTTTTTCCCAAAATGCTGCTCTCGTTGAGGCGCCGGCCTCATTTCTGCTCCCGAATCGTTCCGAATCGTGCTCCCGCTGCAGCGTGGGCCTAATTTTCGGATCGGTGCTTGGCCTCCGTCGTTCAGGATGGCGTTCTCGCCCCAGCGCGGGCCTTTTTCTCGCGCGCCCATCCGCCCGCCACCACCGCGCCGCACCGCCACCACCACCACCAGCACCACCACCACCACAACCACCACCAGCACCAGCACCAGTACCAACACCACCCCCACCAGCACCACCACCACCAGCACCACCACCACCAACAGCACCACACCACCACCACCACCACCACTACCACCACCCCACCACAACCACCCGCACACCGCACGCACGCACGCACGTGCACCACCACCCACTACGCCGCGGCGCGCGGAGCCACAGGTCCGCTACGACACGCGTCCGCGGATAGAGAAACTCAGGGCCATGGTAAGGGTATGGGAGGGAGGGGGTAGGACGTCAAGATATGACGCGAGCGCACCTAGCTTGACAAGGCCTCTCCTCGTCCTCCTTGCCTCCTCTCCCTTCCTCATAACACCCTAATCCTCCATCCTCCTCCTACTCCACTCCTTCTCCTCCTACTCCTCCTCCTCCGCCTCCTCCCCCTCATCCTCCTCCTCCTACTCCTCCACCTCATCCTCCTCCTTCTCCCCCTCCTCCCCCTCATTTGTTCTCCCTTGTCCTTATACATAATTCCTCCCTGCCGCACCCCGAAATAAATATTTAGGGCGGGCCGGACGTTTCGCCTGAGACTTCCTCACCACTGATGACCCTGAAGCGGAAAAATGACAAAGCTCCACAGATGGAGGGCGGGTCGTTCTCAAAATGTGGCTCTCGACCTAGCGCCGCGCACATTCGCTTTGAAAATTAAGAACTTCACGGATTGAGGGCGTGTGCTTTTCAAAATCTGGCTCTCGCCTTGGCGCCGCGCGCATTCGTCTTGAAAATCTGCCAGGAGCTTCACGGATTGAAGGCGGGTGCTTTTCAAAATGTGGCTCTCGCTTTAGCGCCGCGCACATTCGTTTTCAACATTTGCAAGAATTTCACGGATTGAGGGCGGGTCGTTTTCAACATGTGCCTCTCGCCTTAGCGCCGCGCGCACGCTCGTTCTGAACATTTGCCAAAGCTTCACGGATTGAGGGCGGGTCGTTTGTAACATATGATTATCGCCATAGCGCAGCGCAAATTCGATTTCAACATTTGCAAGAATTTCACAGGTTGAAGGCGAGTGGTTTTCAAAATGTGACTCTCGCCATAGCGCCGCACACACTCGCTGTCAACAGTTGCAAGAATTTCACGGATTGAAGGCGGGTCATTTTCCAAGTGTGGCTCTCGCCAAAGCGCCGAGGACATTCATTTTAAGAAATTGCCCGAGCTTCACGGATTGAGGGCGGGTCGTTTTCAAAATCTGGCTCTCGCCTTGGCGCCGCGCACACTCGTCTTGAAAATCTGCCAGGAGTTTCACGGATTGAAGGCGGGTGCTTTTCAAATGTGGCTCTCGCCTTAGCGCCGCGCACATTCGTTTTCAACATTTGCAGGATTTTCACGGATTGGGGGCGGGTCGTTTTGAAAATGCGGCTCTCGCTTTAGCGCCGCGCACAGTCTTTAGGGCGGGTCGTTTTCAAAATGTGGTTCTCGCCTTAGCGCCGCGCACATTCGTATTTTCTATGTAGGAAAATACAAAGATGTCACGGATTCCCATGGTCAGCGTACCAGAAATGGTGTTTTTGAGAGATTCGGGATTCTGAGAGTGCAGCAGCTACATGGATTCGCGGTGTCAAGTCCCAGGAATGGCTTTCTGGCAAGATTCAGGATCGACAACGCGCAACAGTCAGGTTGATCCGTGGCGTTGGATCCCGAGAATAATGCTTAAGCATGCTTCAAGATCTTCAAACGGTTGTCTTCCAACGAGGCAGTTCCCTTTGTGGAAATGAACCCTTGCACGGGCCGAATTGTGCAGAGGAAGCTTGGAGGAAGGGTTTATTCCAACATCGCTGATGACTCTTGGGTTTACACTGGTCTTCCTCTTCCTCCACCTCATCCTGTTCCTACTGTTCCTACCTCTCCTCATCCTCTTTTCCTCCTCCTCCTCCTCCTCCTCCTCCTCCGCCTCCTCCTCCTCCTCGTCCTCCTACATCCCTTCTCTTCAAGAACAACTTTTCCCTGTCGTACCCCGAGGCCAGTTTTTAGGGCGGGCCGGGCGTTTCGCCTGAAGCTGAAAAATGACAACAGTTTCACAGATGGCGAGCGGGTAATTTTCAAAATGTGGCTCTCGACTCAGCGCCGCGCACATTGGTTCTTTTCAATGTGCAAGAGGTTCACGGATTGAAGGCGAGTCGTTTTCAAAATGTGCCTCTCGCCTTAGCACCGCGCACTTTCGTTTCAAACATGTACCTGGGCTTCACGGATTGAGGGCGGGTCGTTTTCAAAATGCGGCTCTCGCCCTAGCGCCGCGCACATTCGTTCTGCATTCCCCCAGTGCGACCCTACCTAGAAGTTGGAGCCCCTAGAAAAGCAACATTAGTTGCTATGCTATGCTATGCTATGCTATGCTATGCTGCGCTATACTGCGCTATGCTATGCTATGATATGATATGCTATGCTATGCTATGCTTTGCTATGCTGCGCTATGCTGTGGTATGCAATGCTAAGCTATGATATGTCATGCTGCGCTGTGCTATGCTAGGCTATGCTATGCTATGCTATGCTATGCTATGCTAAGCTGCGCTATGCTATGCTATGCTATGATTGGCTATGGTATGTTGTGCTATGCTATACTACGCTCTGCTATGCTATGCTACGCTCTGCTATGCTAAAGCTCAGCGAAGCTAAGATGAAGGTAAGCTAAGCTAAGATAAACCTGAACTAAGGTGAAGCAAAGCTAAGCTAAGATGAAATAAGCAAGCTAAGATGAGATAAGCAACGCTAAGCTAAGGGAACGTAACTGGGGGAACCGCGGGGCGGATACTGGGGGAACCGCCCGGGGCGTGGAACACTTCCCGGCCCTTTAAGCACACCGAGTAAGAACCCTTCTAGGCAGAGCCTAGGTAGGGAAAAATTGCAAGAGCTTCACGGATTGAGGTCGGGTCGTTTTCAAAATGTGGCTCTCGCCCTAGCGCCGCGCACATTCGTGTTTTTGATTTTGCATGGGTTTCACGGGTTCCCATGATCAACAGAGAGGCTCAGGATTATGACAGTGCAATAGTTACGCTGATTCGCGGCGTTGAAGTCCAAGGAACGGCGTTCTGGCATAATTCAGGATCGTCAACACGCAACAGTCAGGTTGATCGGTGGCGTTGGTGTCCCGAGAAGAAAGTTCTGCAATGCTTCAAGATATTCAAACGGTTGTCTTCCAACGAGGCAGTTCCCTTTGTGGAATTGAACCCTTGTACGGGCCTTATTATGCAGAGGGAGCTTGGAGGAAGGGTTTATTCCAACATCGTTTATGACCCTTGGGTTTACACTGGTACTCCTCCTCCTCCTCTTCCTCAGCCGCCTCCTCCGCCTCCTCTGCCTCCTCCTCATCATCTGCCTCCTCCCTCTCATCCTCCTCCTCCTCCTCCTCCTCCTCCTCCTCCTCCTCCTCCTCCTCCTCCTCCTCCTTTCCTCCTCCTCCTCCTCCCTCCTCCTCCTCCTCCTCCTCCTCCTCCTCCTCACCCTCCTCCTCCTCCTCACCCTCCTCCTCCTCACCCTCCTCCCCTTCCTCACCTTCCTCCCTCCTCCTCCTCCTCTCCCTCCTCCTCCTCCTCCTCCTCCTCCTCCTCGCCTCCTCCTTCTCCTCCTCCTCCTCCTCCTCCTCCTCCTCCTCCTCCTCCTCCTCCTCCTCCCCGCCTCCTCCTCCTCCCTTCCTCACCTTCCTCCTCCTCCTCCTCCTCCTCCTCCTCCTCCTCCTCCTCCTCCTCCTCCTCCTCCTCCTCCTCCTCCTCCTCCTCCTCAGCAGCAGCAGCATCATCACCGTGGTGCTCGTGCAGCGGATCCCAGCGGGAGCTCGGCAATTTTTGTCCTCGGGGCCGCCGCTCCCTCGGGCTCCAGAGGACCGTCGCTCCCTCGCGCTCTGGCGCCGCGCCTCGACACGCGGGATGCTGGCACTGGCGGCGGGCACCAAGGCGCCACCCACAATCTGAGGTGGCTGGTTACAGTCAACCCGTACACTAAGGATGCGCGATAAGGATGCAAGGGCCTTGGACGGCCCAGTCTGAAGATTTTCCGAGCGGGGCGCGGCCAACGAGAGTGGCGGAGGATGGACCGGGGAGGCAAGGATACAAAGGTAGGTACCCTTGGCGAGGTTGCCCATCCTTACAGTCGGGACGTTGACCTAAGGAACCCAAAATAAGGAACGAGGCCCCTTTCTCCCATCAGTTAAAGTTCGATTTCCCATCGAAAACCTAAGGAAAACCTAAGGCAAGCTGTGAAACGATCAAGGAGCACGGAGCCCCTCCCCAACGAAAAGGGTTCCTTCTTCAGCGCCCCGACTGTACTACGCGGGTTGACTGGACGTTCTGCCTCGGGGCACCCGAGGAAAAATCACCGGGAGCCTGTGCCCCGCGCGTCGCCACGGCGACCCCGGCGGGGCGCGCCGTGTGCCCTGCGAGAGCGGAGGGCGTGCCGCTCCGTGCCGCGGGGCGGGAGGCCGGCAGCAGCTCTCGGGCTGTGGACGACTGCGGACCTGGGACTGCCTAGCTGAAGGGGCAAATAAATACACACAAATAACAGGATCCCCCATATTTTCCAATATTTTCTGGGTTTCTGTCTTCCCCCCCACTTCCCATATTTTCCCATATTTTCTTCGGAATCGACGATTAGTTGTGTCTGTGTGTTTCTTTCCCTCCTGACTAGCGTGCCGCACCGAAGCGCGGTGGCGCCAGAACCAGCGGCACGACACGCGAATCAGAAGTTCCCGACCGCGTGCTGGTGCCAGAGATCCCACTGGCCTTCTGGACGGAGGTGGTCCAGGGCGCCCCCGTCCGTTCCCTTCGGGGAGGGGCACGGCCCTCCCCAGTCTCCTGCCCCCTCACCCCCTTCCCCCGCCCCCCCCCCCCCCATGCCGCCCCATCCCCCCCCCTCACTGGCGCCTGCCTTTCCCACTGTTGGTTCGAGGAATTGTGACGACACCACTGCTGTCCCTCATTTCACTGGTGTTGGCTGATACTCTCAACTACTGCTGTTGTCCCTTGCTACTGCGCACTGCTCTCGCTCTTCGAATTGCCCACCACCACTTTCTCGTCACCTCGATTGGCGGCGCGCACAAGGAGGCAGGGGAAGGGGGAAGGCTTCTTAGAAGGAGGCTGCTTCTTAGAAGGCGCGGGCCTGACGTCTGCACACGAGGCCTGCGCCCTCTGAGAAGCGGGTGTGCTTCCAAAAGGCCTCACCCCTGCGCGTGGCTGCCTCGAGGAGGAGCAGAATCGGCCACACGCAAGAGTGACCCTACAGGGCAGCTTTTGATACATAGGATGTTTAAAAATATAAGATTGATAATAAATGATTAATTTATGAATGAATGTATGCATGAACTCATCGTTGTATTAATACTAATTCCCTGCATATTCAATACATGATCCGCACGCGGAGCATGTATTAAAAACGGCACTGTAGGCAAGAGTGAGCTTGAGTGCGCGGCCAAGGGGGGGGCCCTTCGGGGACACCACCAGGCGCGCGGGCCGCTGCCACCGCACCGCCTTCGGCGACCAGGGGGCTCCAGTGGGGCCCGCACCCCAGAGGTCACTCCCGCGAAAGGTCACCCTCACGTGTAGTCGACAGAACTGCTCGGAGCTCCACGCCGATCTCTGAGGGGCAACGATGGGGGGGGGATAGGGATAGGGGGGGGAGCATCGACCTGGAATCGGCGATGCATCGCCGATAGAACGGCGACAGGCCTCCGATAGTGCACCCGCACCTTCCTGGGCAGGCTGGAGCCATCGGGCCCCCTATCGGCGATCAGAGTGAGCAATTGGGAGTCGATGAATCCCCCTCTATGCCTGTCCCCCCCCTCCTCCTCCTCCTCCGCCTCCTCCTTCTCCTCCTCCTCCGCCTCCTCCTCCTCCTCCTCCTCCTCCTCCTCCTCCTCCTCCTCCTCCTCCTCCTCCTCCTCCTCCTCCTCCTCCTCCTCCTCCTCCTCCTCCTCCTCCTCCTGGGGAAACGTAAGACTCGAGTAACCCAGAAACTCGGGTCAGCCGACGCCGCGCCGCGCCTGCGGGGGCGGCGGCGGCGGAAGGCCCACCGGCGCCATGGGCGGCGCGGTGGTTGCCGGCGCCTCCCCGACTCGGCCGGCGCCCGCCCTCGCCGTCGTCGGCCTGGTCGCCCCGTCGGCGCCGGCGGCGCCGTGCAGTCGCGCGGTCGCGCCCGCCGTGTCGGCGCTGTCGACGTCGCCAGCGCCGCCGCTGTCGACGTCGCCGTCGTCACCGTCGTCGTCGCCGTCCTCAGGCTCCCTCTCCGGGCCCGCCTTCCTGATCCCCTCGTCCTCTTGGAGGAGGACGAGAGGAGGAGGAGGAGGAGGAGAAGGAGGAGGAGGAGGAGGAGGAGGAGGGATGAAGAGCGGGGGGGGGAGGGGGGAGGCGGAGGACGAGGAAGAGGGTAAAGGAGCATCGCTCCAAATGCCCCTGGAAGAAGGAGAAGTGAGCAGCCAGGTTGGTTTGCTCCCTTCGAGTAGGGGGAGCGACTACAGAAATGACGCAGGCTATAAAATTGTTCGTCGACTCTACACAAAAAAAAACGTCGTAGATCGATGGAACATTATACGCACCGCCTGCAGAGTCAACGAAATAAATCGGGGGTAAATCAACTCGGTTGTCGATCCCCTACCAGAAGATCGGGATAACGCCTCCTCTACGAACCCCCGGAGTCTCTGCCTATCCTGAAGCCGCCCTCGCCGCTTCCCGCGAGAACTGGCACGGGCGCGGGGCGAACGCGAGACGTCCCCAAGCCATCAGAAGATACGATTTGCTCTATGCGCGGCCCGAGAGTTCGATGATCCTCAGAACGTGTGTTAGCGCCAACGTGTGTTTGTCTACCGATTCCCTTCAATACGACGCAGGGGGTACAACGAGGACCGACACAGGCTGCGCGCTATCGGCGGAGCCGACGAGGTAAACACAGGATTGGGCCAACACACGTCCTAAGGACCATGGAGGTGTAATTACATACAGGAAAACAAGCAATAACATAAACATCAAAAATCGGAGGTCTGCGCGGATTTCTTGGATCGGCACTGGGGCCCCCCCCTGGCGGCGCCTCTGGCGCCGCCCCTGGCGCGCTCCGCGCGCCAAGGAGGGGATCTCCAATTCCAATCCGAGAAATCCGCGCGGACCTCTGAGTTTTTGTGTTTATGTCAATGCCCGTTCCCCGACCAGGAGTCGGGATGACGTAAGATTCGGACACGTGGGACTCGGGTTGGCTGGACGCGGCCATCATGAAAATGACGAGACCCAATTTGAACTTGACGCGAGCTCCCGCTGCAGACACCCTACGACCACTGGACCGTCAAAGTCCAAGACGCGCTCGTCAAAAAGCGTCGGCTAACCCGAGTTCCGGGCTACGCGAGTCTTACGATTCCCCAGGAGGAGGGAGAGGAGGAGGAGGAGGAGGAGGAGGAGGAGGAGGGAGGAGGAGAGGAGGAGGAGTAGGAGGAGGAGGAGGGAGGGAGGAGCAGGAGGAGGAGGAAGAGAGTCCCGACCTCTTCCGCCCCAGGGGTAATGCTGGGTGGCAGCGCTGGGGGAGGCGCCCAGCAGGGCGAGCCAGCCGGCCCCCGTGGCCAGGGAGGGGGGGGGGACAAGGCAGGGTCCTCCTCCTCCTCCTCCTCCTCCTCCTCCTCCTCCTCCTCCTCCTCCTTCTCCCTCCTCCTCCTCCTCCTCCTCCTCCTCCTCCTCCTCCTCCTCCTCCTCCTCCTCCTCGCCGCTACTCCCCGGACCTCTCCCAGGGGGCGTTCTGACTCGAAGTCGAGGCGAATCCAAGAGCGGCGACGAGGGCCTCCCAGGAGGCCCGAAACGCTGGAATCTAGCAACAGCAAGAGAGCGAAGCGTCCTGAGCAGAGTGGAGGAGAAGAGAAAAAGGACCATGACCAAGACTGAACGTGGAAACGTCGGTGTCGATATTGGTCATCGGCCATCTTGGTCATCGTGCAAGTCGTGCTTCATCCTCGAGAATCGGCGACGGCTGGCATGGACCCTGACAAAGATCGGCGTCGACTTTCCGCTCCCTGGTTCTCGGCCCACACGTCGGGCCTCCAGCGGCCGTACAGGACGATCCCGGCACCCTCCGAACGCTCTTGACGAGGCGCAGCTGATGGAAGCCACTCCGGGTCTCGAAAACTGACGCCGAGAAGGTCCGAAAACGTTCGAATCCAACTTCCGAAACGTTCGAAACCTCCCCCCCTGACGTTGCCCCATGGTCATGGCCATCGTGCGACCCCCCCGTGGGCTCCCCTCCCTTGGCTCCCTTCCTTTGGCTCCCCTCCTTTGGCTCCCCTCCTTCGGCTCCCCTCCTTCTTTGGCTCCCCTCCTCTGGCTCCCCTCCTTTGGCTCCCCCCATTTGGCTCCCCTCCCTTGGCTCCCCTCCTTTGGCTCCCCTCGGGCTCCCCTCGGGCTCCCCTTTGGCTCCCCTACGAGGGGGAGGAGGAAAAGGAGGAGGAGGAGGAGGAGTTGGAGGAGAAGGAGGAGGAGGACTTGGCTCCCCTCCTTTGACTCCCGTCGACAGGGAGCGACCCCCCCCCCTTGGGGCTCCCCTCCTGGCTCGGCGGCGGCACCTCGTGCAGCGGCTGCAGGGGCGCCGGTCCCCCTCCCCTTCTCTCCCGTGGGGGCGAGCACAGCGCCGCGATGAGATGGGCTCCGGATGCCCCTCCCTGTCCTCCTCCTCCTCCTCCTCCTCCCCTCCTCCTCCTCCTCCTCCTCCTCCTCCTCCTCCTCCTCCTCCTCCTCCTCCCCTCCTCCCCTCCTCCTCCCCCTCCTCCTCCTCCTCCTCCTCCTCCTCCTCCTCCTCCTCCTCCTCCTCCTCCTCCTCCTCCTCCTCCTTATGATAAGATTGGCTCAGGATGCGCTCCGGGATTTCTCAAGGGTATCTAGCAGCCCTCGTTTCTGAAGCCCGTATGGAACATGAGGAAATACGGTGGGGGGATTGGATAGCGTAAGAAACCCTTAGATAAGGAATCCAGGGTCTGGAAGTCGGTGGAACTCCAATCGTGGATCGGCTATGGATACCACCAGCGCCCTCATCAGATGAGGAGTCCTCCAGGGTCTGCAGCCTGCTGGGCGCATTCCTTAATCAACGCCCCCACTGCACTGGAAACCATGGAAGGCTTGCAATACATCATTATCATGACCATTTGCTCCTCTGATTCTTCCTGGCCGACACGCGCGGGGACCGCCGAGGGAGGAGCGGGCGCGGCGGCAGCGGCTGCGGCGGCAGCGGCGGCGGCGGCGGCGGCGCTGGCGGCACTGGCTGCAGCGGCACTGGCTGCAGCGGCGGCGGCGGCGGCAGCGGCTGCAGCGGCTGCGGCGGCACTGGCGGCGGCGGCGGCGGCACTGGCGGCGGCGGCACTGGCGGCGGCGGCACTGGCGGCGGAGGCGGCGGCGCTCTGGGGGCCGCTCGTCGAGGGACGCCCTGGACATGTCCCCTCTCCATAAGCGCATGCTGACCAAAGTCTCGAGGCGGACCCAGCCGAGCAACACACACACACACACACACACACACACACACACACACGTTGCGCGTGTTATGTGGTGCATAATGTTGGGCGCGGGTGGGTCGCGACGCGGTCTTATCTGCCACTGCGGGGGACTACTGGAATATGCAGTGCTACGTACGGAGCGCAAGGTACGCGATGAAAGCTAGTTAGCACATGCTATGGAATGCAGCCTACGCTGTGCAATGTATGGTTTGCCAGTACGTGCGGTGCAAGATGCGTGGCGCAGTCGATGTGGCGCATGATAGCTTATGCAGGTTATGGGATGCAATGTATTCGGCGCAAGCTATGCCATGCACCGAGTCCTGGCCGATTGCCCCCCCTGCTAAATTGCAAAGTCGTGTTTTGGAAAGGCCGTGGACCCATTTCCGATTCGTCACCGTGTTCTCGTGCATCGATACAAGTGGCACGCGGGTACGCCAGGAGCCCATGCAGCAGGGATCTGTCCTTCAGCAAGCCCCTCCATTCCAGGGGTGTTGCTTGTGCTCGTGGTAGTGGGGGGGTGGGGGAAAAATGTAAAACTCATGTTTTGTGCTTACCCCGCCCCCCCACAGGAGCCTCTGGCAAGGATGCCTTCATCACGGAATTCTTGGTAAGGATTCCTCTGGCACGGAAATTATAAAAAAAGATGCATGTAGCAAGGATTCTACATGTAAGGGCACCTGTGGGGACCAGTCCTCAGTGAGGGCTATTCAATAAGGAGCCCGTTGTAAGGATGCTTCAGTACGGATTGATTGTCGAAAGTGCCTTCAGCAAAGATGTCTTAACACGGACGTCTGTAATAATGGATGCTGGAATAATGCTTCCGCTCTGCGGGATTGCTTCCGCAAAGATGCCTCAACATTGATGCCTTTAGTATGGGATCCGTACCAAGGGTTCTCGTGGTAAGGAAACCTTAGAAAAGAACTAGCTGGCAAAGAGCCCTTAGCAACGATGCCTTTGTTACGGAATGCTTAGTACGGGTCCATTTAGTGCGGGACCCTTGGTAAGGATGCTTGTGCTGAGGGCTCCCCAGGTCAGGACACCTGTAGGCAGAAGTCCTCAAGAAAGGACCCTTCATCAAGATCCTATTAATGAGCGCTCATTTAAAAAGACACCTTGAATAAGGATCTGTTTTGCAACTCGTCCGTACTAACAGGATTCCTGTAGTAATGGGTCCTTAGTACGGATGCGTCTAAGGAGTTCTTAGGAAGACCCCCTCAATAAGGATCGTAAGGATGCGTGTGGCACGGACTCCTTAGTAAGGACGCTGTTAACAATGATTCCTTAGCAAGGATAGGGATCCCACGAACCCTGAGCAAGCACACAAGTTGCAAGGAGTCCTTAAGAACGCTTGCTTTGGGTAAATGTGCCATGTGCAAGGATTTCTTCAAAAGGGTGCCTGCTTATGAAGGGCTCCTTACTCAGGGTGACGTTGGCAAGGATTCCTGGCAGACGCCTGCAGCACGGCATCCTTCAGCAAGGACCCATGCATGACAGATTCTTCAATAAGGGGCCATTTAGCAAGGATTCCTCAATCAAGATGCCGGACTAAGAATCCATGCAATACGCGATCCTTTAGAAAGGGTCTCCTTATTAAGCGTTCATCCGTTTAAACCCATGTAGGGAGGAATGCAGATCAAGAATCCATTTCGTAAGGCGTCCGTGCTAAAGGGGTTCCTGTAGTAATGGGTCTGTGGTAGGGATGTATTTAATAAGTCAGTAAAGAAACCTTACTGCTGCCCGCCGAAATAAGAGATCCTCTGTATGCATGTTTCCGACACGGAATAGTTCGAAAGGGTGCCGCCACCAAGGAATAGTTACAAGGACGCCTTTCGAGAGAGATCCTTACTGGAGATCCCCATCAAGGATGGACCCTGCGCAAGCGCACAATGTGTAAGGAAGCTGCTGGGATGGCTCATGTACTAAAGTGTCCTTAATGATGATCCCTTGTAGTACGGAATAAGGGGTCCTTCCTACGGGTGCCCTGTTGTACAGATGTGTTGGTAATGATGTTTCGTCCTTTTCTGGGGGGCTCCTTGATAAGGATGCCTCGAGAAAGGCACCCTTATGAAGGATGCCTTGAGCAAATATTCCTCTGTAGTGACGCCTTCAATACGGACTCACTCAGCAACGGTTCCTTCGTAAGGGTGCCTTAATGACGATTCCTTTCGGCACTGATTTCTTAGTAAGGATGCCCTGTTGTAAGTAATGCTTCCATGTATGAAAAAATCATGTAGTAAAGAATCCGTTGTACTGATGCGGATTGTATGGGATCCTTAGTAAGGACTCTTTTGGTAAGGAATCCCGGTAAAAGACCTCTGTTGTAAGGAATTCTTAATACTGATTCCCTTTGATACGGAATCCGTAGGGAGGACGCCTATCCTAATGATTCCCTCAGTAAGGACCTCGGTAGGACGCATTTCTCTGCAAGGGCTCCTGTAGAAAGGTCTTCTCCGCAAGAATACCTTACTGAGAACTCCTCTAGTAAGGAAACCCTCATAAGGATCCTCTTCATAAGCGTTCAACACTGAAGACCAATGTGAGAGGAACCCTTCTTAATGATCTTTCTTGAAAGGCGCCCATAGTGATATGATTCCAGTAGTAGCGGATCGTTGGTAAGGATGCCTTTCGTAAGCAGTCTGTAGTAAGGCACCCCTCAGCAAGAATGATTGCAGCATGGATGTCTTAGTACGGATGCCTTTAGCAAGGACCCATTCGCAAGGATACTATTCGAGAGGGATCCTTAGGTAACTGCCCCTCCAGTGAGGAATCCTGACCAAGAGTGAAAGAGAGAGAGAGTGAGAGAGAGAGACTTAGGTCGGGCCTGCCCCCCTACAGGGGGATTTCGGGCGAAAAATGAAAAATACTCAAATTATCCCAGTGCGACCCTACCCAGGAGTTGGAGCCTCTAGGAAAGCAACATTAGTAGGGCTCAAGATGGCCCACAGACGGACAACATGCATGGAGCATACGTGCGCACACGCACACACATAAGTGTATATATAGCAGCAGCAATAGTGGATGCTGTGCTACGCTATGCTATGCTATGCTCTGCTATGCTGTGCTATGCTGTGCTATGCTATGCTGCGCAATGTTATGCTGGGCTAGGTTAGGCTAGGCTCTGCTATGTTATGCTATGTTATGCTGCGCTATTATATGCTGCGCTATGCTATGCTATGCTATGCTGTGCTATGCTGCGCTATGCTATGTCATGCTGTGCTATGCTATGCTATGCTGCGCTATGTTATGATATGCTACGCTGTGTTGCGCTGTGCTATGCTATGCTATGCCATGCTATGCTATGCTGCGCTGTGCCATGCTAAACTAAGCTATGCTATGCTGTGATGTGCTGTGCTATGCTGCGCTATGCTATGCTGTGCTATGCTATGCTATGCTGCGCTATGCTATGCTGCGCTATGCTATGCTATGCTATGCTGTGTTATGATATGCTATGCCATGCTATGCTAATGCTGCGCTGCGCTAAGCTAAGCTAAGCTGAGCTAAGCTCAGGTAAGCTAAGCTAAGCTAAGCTAGGCTAGGCTAAGCTAAGTTACGCTAAGCTAAGCTAAGCTAAGCTAAGCTAAGCGAAGCTAAGCTAGGCTAGGCTAAGTTAAGCTAAGCTAAGCTAAGCTAAGCTAAGCTAAGATGAGATAAGCAACGCTAAGTTAAGGAGGCGTAACTGGGGGAACCGCGGGGCGGATCCTGGGGGAACCGCCCGGGGCGGGTTCCACTGTCCGGCCCTTTAAGCAATCACACTAGGAACCCTTCTAGGCAGAGCCTAGGTAGGGAAAAATAGCCCCCAAATGGTCAAACAGAATCAAAACATCGTCCCCATACTATTTTTTGGCTATTTGGGAAAATCCCCCTGTAGAGGGACAGGCCTGACTTAAAGAGAGACAGAGAGAGCGATCCGACTGCGATCCGCATCGAGTAAAAAAGGGAGTTCCACGAACGAGCGGCGACGAAGGTCGGCAAATTGTGAAGGGAACCCACCGCGTCGAATTTAGCACGGGGGGGATGGGCCAGCGCCTCATTTAATATGTACACGTCGTTCATTTCTAATCGTGCTCATTTCTACTTGTGCTCGCTTCTAATTGTTCCTGGCCCCCTAGTGGCCAGGAAGAGGCCCAGGATAGAACAAGTAGAAATGGAAGGATCTTGGCCCCAAAAAAAAGTCGAGGAACGCCCGAAGAATTAGAAATGAACCATGTGTACGGGATGCAAGCTATGCGGTGCCGCCCATGCGGTGCAAGCTACACGTCGGTCGGGAGTTGCAGGTAAAAACATCAAGTAGGAAGGCGGAATGAAGCAGATTGGGTTCACGCCCTCACCGAGAATAACAGAACACCGGAGACGCGAATCGATTCTTGAAGCAGGAAGGCGCTTGATGTAGATTGGGACCTGGCAATCCAAACATGGCTACTTTCAACGACCCACGTTTGTCTGGCAGGTTCCAAAAAAGTTCTGCACCCAAAAATGTTGCCATCTCTTCGGGCGCGGTTCTTACTTCCGCGACCTTCTGCCGCCCTTCCGCAGGTTTCCGCTGGCGGAGGCGGCCTCGTTCTACTTCCGCCGCCCTCCGCCGAGGGAAATTATTTGGCAACATGCTTCCTCTCCATTGATCGTCCTCCACAACCAAAACGCGGCCAATGCCGCCTCGCTCGGCGGCAGAAATCCGCGATTTACCATGGAAGCGGGAACCCTCGCTAATCCACGCCCCCTTGATCCATGTTTACGATCGGCTGATCCAAGGCGGTACTCGGGCGGGTGGTAATGTTGGTAGGCATCCACTAGGAGGTCTTCGTCGGAAGGATTACGAAGGATTAAGCCCCATTGGGGGGCTCTTACACCGGACTGGGCCGCGGATCAAGCAGGATGAAGCCGGATTAAGCGAGATTGAGCCGGATTAAGCGGGATTAAACTGGATCAGCCCGGATTCCGGACCAGGGCAAAGTCAGAACTTGACCTCCCAGGAGTTGCATCCGAGGTAATGGGCGGTGATCTCACCAGGGGTGAACAGTTTTGATCTGCGGGGCGAGAGCGAACCTCTTCTGCTAAAAGCTAGGCGGGCTACGCGCAGCTTTAATTAGGGAGACAGGGCACAGGAAGACGGGGCCTCAGGGACCAGGGGTGAACAGAAGGTCCCTAAAGAGCCCCTGTAGGGCCCGTTGGGCCCCCGCTGGCTCCTGGAAGAGTCCTACGGGGTCCTCTGGGGCTCTTTTCTTCACCGCCCCATGCATTGGGTCCCCCCCATGACCACCCGCGCGAGGTACGGTGCCTAATTGGCCGATACCGAAGCCCTGAACCCGAAAATGCGATCATGTCTTGGGAGGTCGACTCTTGCTTCCGCTGGCTTCCGCCGAGCTCTCGCCGGCGGAGCCACAGGAGACGCTGCCGTTTTGCTTCCGCCGCCTTCCGCCGCGGAAGGGGTGGCAACTCTTTCGGCCCTCCAAGGCGAGGCCCCTCTTGGAATGCCACAGTTGTGTCGGTCTTGCGGGCCGAAAAGCTGTGCACCATACCATTCCAGACATCCGGCCGCTCCAGTGTTGCTCGACGCGTGGGCCCCAGAGGTCTGGACTCCACTTCCCTGGCGCCGTGAGAAAAAACAACAACAACAACAACAACAACAACAACAATCATTTAAGACTGGGGACACTCCGTTCTCACCAGTGCCAGGGTTTTCATAGGAGGCGGGCAATACCCCCACTTTGTGGGGGGGCCGGTTCAAGCTCTACCAAGTTTCCAAACGACTCTTCGCCACCACCCACACCCAGCTTCCCGCCCTATGACGTTCGGACACTTCACTTCGTGGCATGCGGACGACCGTGGCTACTATTCAGGGCCCCGCGGCCGACGACGACGGCGTGCGCGCGCGAAGAAAAAACGAATGTGTCCCGCATGGTATTATTTGACAGGGATGATGGCCCTGGCAGGTGCGCAACCGTTGTCGCAGAAGTTCGAAAAAGTTGCTCGCAAAAGCCCGTTTGACAGAAATGTTTAAAAAGTGTTGGGTTTCCTACGAATCCGCAAGAGCGCGCGGGATGAGATTTTGACATTTTTTTGTTGAAAAACCATTGGTTTTTTGATGTTTTTATGTTAAAATCGCTCCGAACACTAAGCTTTTGGAAGGATTTCGTCTTGCGCGCGCGAATGTCCACTTTACCTTATTTTTTGCAAGGGATTCTTGAAATTTGATTATATTAGAACAAGAAATGTCATTTTATAGTGTTTTTTGCAAGGGAAAACGGATTACAACAAAACAACCGGATCTGGATCACATCGTTTTACCTGAGGCTTCCTCACGAAAATGATGAAAATGTAGCTGCGGCCTAGGCGGCGCAGGGGGGGCGTGCACCAGGGGGCCCAACAATAATTATTCTTTAGAATAAATAATGTTCAACAACAACAACAACAACAACAACAACAACAACAACAACAACAACAACAACAACAACAACAATCACTTTACCCGAACGCTCAGTGTTCTCACCAGTGCCAGGGTTTTCATGCGACGCCAGCCAATACCCCCACTTTGTGGGGGGGCAGTGCAAGCTCTACCAAATATCCACACGACTCTTCGCCACCACCCACACCCAGCTTCCCGCCCTATGACGTTCGGACACTTCACTTCGTGGCCTGCGGACGACCGTGGCTACTACACTGGCGTGGAGTACACACCCACAGAAGTTGTTAGGACAGCGCGCGCGGGTGAAATTTTGAAAAGTCGTGCAGCTGTTTTTCGAGGACCTACGGTGCGATTCGTGTGATTTTATGATGCGCGGTGCTAAAATTCTTAAGAAGCCCAATGGTTTTTGGAGATTTCGGCGTGCGCGCGCGAAGAAAAAACGAATGTGTCCCGCATGGTATTATTTGACAGGGATGATGGCCCTGGCAGGTGCGCAACCGTTGTCGCAGAAGTTCGAAAAAGTTGCTCGCAAAAGCCCGTTTGACAGAAATGTTTAAAAAGTGTTGGGTTTCCTACGAATCCGCAAGAGCGCGCGGGATGAGATTTTGACATTTTTTTGTTGAAAAACCATTAGTTTTTTGATGTTTTTATGTTGAAATCGCTCCGAACACTAAGCTTTTGGAAGGATTTCGTCTTGCGCGCGCGAATGTCCACTTTACCTTATTTTTTGCAAAGGATTCTTGAAATTTGATTATATTAGAACAAGAAATGTCATTTTATAGTGTTTTTTGCAAGGGAAAGCGGATTACAACAAAACAACCGGATCTTGATGACATCGTATTACCTGAGGCTTCCTCACGAAAATGATGAAAATGTAGCTGCGGCCTAGGCGGCGCAGGGGGGCCGTGCACCAGGGTCCCAACAATAATTATTCTTTAGAATTAATAATGTTCAACAACAACAACAACACACACACACACACACACACACACACACACACACACACACACACACACACACACATACCACACACACACACTGTGGGGGGGGACACACACACACACACACACACACACACACACACACACACACACACACACACACACACACACACACACGCACACACACACAACACAAAAAACACCCACACACACACACACACCGTGCGTTTCTCCCCCACTGTGTGTTTTTTGTGTGTCGTTTTGTTGTTGTTTTTGTTCTTCCTCCCGAGTCGTTCTTAGACGCCCCCGAGGCCCGGCGAGGGCCCCCGGGAGGCCGAAGACGGCCAACAGCCCGCCGCTCCAGTTGTTTTGTCTTGTCTTGTTTTTCGAGCGTCGGCTCTCTGGGACTCCTGGGTCGAACGCCGACGGCGCCTCGGGGGGCACCCCGCGCGCGGCACGCTGCTCCCGCGTCGCCCGCGGAGGGCGAGGCCCCAGGGCTGCAACAGCAAAAAAAAGCCCGCGCAGGGGGCCCGCGAGCGGGCACGCGAGCCGAGCGATCCGGGGGATCCCCCGCGCCTAGCGCACTGGGGTCAGGTCGCGCTGCTAAGGCCTCCCCCCTCCCCCCTCCCCCCTCTCCTCCCCTCCCCCCTCCCCCTCCTTCCTCCCCCCCCCTCCCCCTCCCTCGCCCCTCCCTCTTCGGCCCTCCCCCCTCCCCCCCTCCCCCCTCCACCTCCCCTTACCCTCCCCCTCCATCTCCTCTCCCCTTCCCCCTCAACAATTACTCAATATGAAAATACTCTCCCTCTTCCCCTGATGGCGTCCCGGTGATGGCCGCGCACCCTCCGCGTACTGTTTTTTTACACAGGATTCCCGGGAAATCCCGGGAAACGACTCTCGCTGAGGCGCCGGCGTCATCTTTTCCCAAAATGCTGCTCTCGTTGAAGCGCCGGCCTCCTTTCTGCTCCCGAATCGTTCCGAATCGTGCTCCCGCTGCAGCGTGGGCCTCATTTTCGGATCGGTGTTTTGCCTCGGTCGTTCAGGATGGCGTTTTCGCCCCAGCGCGGGCCTTTTTCTCGCGCGCCCATCCGCCCGCCACCACCGCGCCGCACCGCCACCACCACCACCACCACCACCACCACCACCACCACCACCACCACCACAACCACCACCAGCACCAGCACCAGTACCAACAACACCACCACCAGCACCACCACCACCACCAGCACCACCACCACCACCATCACCACCACCACCACCACCACCACCACCACCACCACCACCACCACCACCACCACCACGACAACTACCACACACGCACGCACGCACGCGACATTTATGCACGTAATTAAACTCACGCGCGCGCGGAGCCACAGGTCACGCTACGACACGCGTCCGCGGATAGAGAAAATCAGCGCTGGTAAGGGATGGGAAGGGAGGGGTAGACCGTCAGATATGACGCGAGCGCACCTAAGCTTGCCCCCCTCCCTCCCGCGCCCCCCACCCCCCCCCCCTCCCCTCTCCCCCTACCACAATTTCAATATGAACACTACTCTCCCTCTTTACCCCTGATGACGTAATCGAGTAGCCGACCCCCCCCCCGCGTTCTGTTTTTTTGCACACAGGTTTCCCCGGAGTTGGGTTTTCGCTTGCATTTTGTCCAAAATGCTGCTCTCGCTGAGGCGCCGGCCTCATTGTCGGGCCCCGCTCGTTCCGAATCGTGCTCCCGCTGCAGCGTGGGTCTCATTTTTGGATCGGTGGTTTGCTTCCGTCGTTCAGGATGGCGTTCTCGCCCCAGCGCGGGCCTCTTTCTCGCGCGCCCATCCGCCCGCCACCACCGCACCGCGCCCCGCCCCGCCCACCGCCACTTCCACCCACCAACGCACGCACGCACGCACGCACGCGCACCACCACCGCGCACCGCCACCACCACCCCACTACCCCACCCACCACCACCACGCTACACCGCGTCACACCACATCACACGCGCGCGCACACAGACACACACGCACGCACACACACACACACACACTTACACTTACACTTACACACACACACACACACGCACACACACACACACACGCACACGCACACGCACATACACACACACACCACCACCACCGCCACCACCACCACCACCGCCATCACGCACGCACGCACCTGGCCCACCACCAAACCACCAAGACGCCACACCACGTCACACCACAGCACACGCGCACACACGCACGCACACACACACACACACACACACACACCACCACCACCACCACCACCACAACCACAACCACCACCACAACCACAACCATAACCACAACCACGCACACACGCACGCACGCACGCGCACCACCACCCACTACGCACGCGCGCGCGGAGCCACAGGTCCGCTACGACACGCGTCCGCGGATAGAGAAAATCAGCGCCATGGTAAGGGATGGGAGGGAGGGGTATGACGTCAGATATGACGCGAGCGCA